>CM046066.1:10645812-10970141 GCA_025215515.1 Schistosoma japonicum
GTAGTAGTAGTAGTAGTAGTAGTAGTAGTAGTAGTAGTAGTAGTAGTAGTAGTAGTAGTAGTAGTAGTAGTAGTAGTAGTAGTAGTAGTAGTAGTAGTAGTAGTAGTAGTAGTAGTAGTAGTAGTAGTAGTAGTAGTAGTAGTAGTAGTAGTAGTAGTAGTAGTAGTAGTAGTAGTAGTAGTAGTAGTAGTAGTAGTAGTAGTAGTAGTAGGTAGTAGTAGGGTATTGTATTTTTGAATTCATCATCACAGATTGGTCTGAATAGGTAACCACTGTAAATCAGACGCTGGCGCTAAACAGGTGTCTCGTCCTAGTATGGGACTTTTTATCAGTGAGTATTCAGTATCCACCAAGTGAATCGAACCCCAAACCAACAGGTTATTTTACAGTAAACGCTTAACTATTAAATTATAGAGTCGATTTCTAACAATTAATATCTTTAACTTAATAAATTCGCAATATATTTAAGGGAGGTCAACTGTGTTCTTGTTGAATTTCATACAAGAACTAAACAACTGTCCAGTTCCACTTCATGGTTTTCAGTTGTTATCTAACTTAAACCCAGTAACAATACTACATTATTATTTAACTAGTTTCTATTTCTCATTATAAATGTTAATCAAATGTTAGTAACAATGATTTGCTATTTTCATCATTCTATTCTTTTTTAAACACCTTAAAGAGTATGATATGTTCTCTTGTCTATCTGTCAAGTTCAATTAACACTTAGTAATTTATATGATATAAAGGGTTGGTTTAACTTAGTCTCTCTTCTTGTATCTACATATGAATATGATTCTCATAGAAAAGATTCTTTTCATGTTCACATGAATATTTATCTGTGGATATAGTTCAATTAGAGGAATGTAGACAAAAAAAACTTTATGATAATAGAAACACAATAGATAACAATTTGTAAATGTATATTTGTATAGTGTAATAGATGGATAATTTACCTATAGGTTGGATACTATCATCTTCAATAGTTAACTGTCACTAACTAGTTATAGCATTTTCAATCTGTTGCTATGTTGGTCATTTATTGCTTAGAGGTGTATATACTAATCGTCAAATTGTCTATATACATAATAAATTAATATACAGTTAAATGACGGTCTAACAAAATAAGGTACATAAATCACACACACACAGAAACACACACACACACACCCATACTAATGATGCTAATTGTCAGGAAGGAACTCTTAAATATTTAATTATACTTTAGAGTTACTTTACTTTCATTTTCTCTTCATGGTGGTTTTCTATGATGAATGTGTGAAAAATAAAAATGATAAACAAAAACTATGTATGTACACTAGAATACTACTTATTTATTAGTGTAGGTGTTAAATTATGTATCATTGTAAATCTTAATTGGTTTACATGTATAACTGTGTACATAGAAGAGTGTTTGTAGCAAGAAAGATACGAAATATTCTTTTTGGATAGTTCACTTGTACAAGATGATTCTTTTTCAATATTTGAAGAAGATAAAGTATTAGACAATTGGTGTAGCAACTTAGTATGAGACTATTCAATAATATGTGTCAATAACAACAATGGAGATTGAACTAAATTTTCTTAAGACTAAATGGACTTCAATAGGTCTCGTTTCTTCACTCTATAGGTGTTTAACATTGACTGTGAAAGTAAAAAATTTATGTAGAATTGCTTGCATTTAGTAGAACGACTTCAGATAGAGTGGAGGGTGGGGCGGGAGTTATACAACCACCTTTCATCACTATTCCAATCCAGCAGTGAGTTTAGACAGGGTTTCCCAATGGTACCATTTCTCTTCATCATTGCCATCAAAGACATTCTATAAACAACTCTGCAGGAAGTACTTTTCGGTGATGTGGAGTTTCTATCTGGCGAAAACTATTCGACCTCAAGTACGCTGATGATATCGTCTAACTGTACGACAATACACAAGTCATTTAAATTTCATTTAGTCAATTGGCAATTAGAATCCATATGTACAACATGTACTCTGCATCTAATTTATGGTTAGGTGTGTGTGTGTGTGTGTGGGGGGGGAAATCAATCAAATGATGCCTGTTACCCCAAGTGAAATATAGGCCGCCACCAGCATTACAAAATAAACACCTCTGTCCAGGGGTTTCATTTCCAGCTCTTCCCAAGTGCTCTTCATTCTCTTCAGGTCTGTCTCCAATTCATGACACAATGTGTTCTTGTGTCTTCCTCTTTTCCTTCAGCCATTAGGATTCCGAGTTAGGGCTTGTCCTGTGACACAGTATGATGATTTCCTCAATATGTGTCCTATCCACCTCTAGCGTCTTTTACTAATTTCTTCCTCGGCTAGATTTCGGCTGGTTTGTTCTCTGCCATAGAAGGTAGTTGTTGATGATATCTGGCCAACGAATCTGGAGTATGTTACGTAGACAGTTGTTTATAAATATTTGTATTTTTTGGATGATGTTTTTCGTAGTTCTCCAAGTTTCAGCTCCATACAACACAACAGTCTTCACATTTTTATTGAAAATTTTGACGTTAATATTGACTGACAGTTGGTTTGAGTTCTAGATATCGTTCAGTTGTAGAAATGCTGCTCATGCCTTACCAATCCGTGCCTTCACATGTGCATCAGATCCTCCTTGTTTACCGATGATGCTGCCCAAGTATATGAAGGTTTCTACATGTTCCAGAATTTCTTCGTTAAGTGCAATTGAAATAGTGTTTGTTATTTTGTATCGGAGGATCTTGCTTTTCCCTTTGTGTATGTTGAGGCCTACTGCTGCCGAGGCTGCTGCTACCTTGTCCGTCTTGATATGCATTTGATGCTGTGTGTGGGATAGGAGGGCTAGATCATCTCCAAAGTTCAAGTCATCTAGTTGCATTGATGTTGTCCACTGTATTCCGGGAGTGCCTTAAGATGTTACAGTCTTCACGATCCAGTCAACTACCAGTAGGAAGAGGAAAGGCAAGAGTAAGCAGCCTTATCTGACACCAGTCTTTACTTCGAATGAGTCTGTGACCTGACCTCCATGTTGAAGAGAGGGAACTGTTAGGTAAATACATCACTGTATTTACGAACATCACCCAACTTGGCTAACATGAGGACAGACTACGACAAAATCAAGCTGTTTCATTACACACCTACTTGACTGGGTAAATAGTGTGTATACAGAGAAAATATTCAGTCTTATACACAATTCCATGTAACTTTCCCTATGGATCCTAAATTAGTTTTTCGCAAACAGCAGAAGCCATTGGACTACATCTACATAAACTTGAACTTTGTACATATATATATAAATCAAAATCTAAGAAGCGTTATATGATATTCAGTCAACAAACTGGTTTAAATAGTCCTTAAATTTGAAGTTAGAAGGTTATGAAACCCTGTGTACTCCTATATCCTATACTAATCAGTACTCGGCAGAATGATATACTTAAACTCTTGAGGGGCATTGATCCTCACATTGAGATTTAAACTAGAGTTATCCAATTTCACAGTATGGGATATTACTACTTAACCATTTGTATAGACATGGCAACTATCTTCAACTTTACAAAATAAAGATATTCATCATTTCATATGTTTGTAGTTGTAGACGTGTAAGGATTTATATTGAACATCTTTATTACTTTCATAATTCTTATTATTAGTTAATAAATTCATGAATTTATAAGTAGTATATGCGTTTTATTATCAAATGATCATGCAAATATACGAATTTAGACATGATCCATTAGGATTATGTTGGCGGAAATCTTAGGTTTTTCTATTTAATCCATGTTTCAAATAATTATCCCACTTCTTTTTCTGTTTTCTTTTTTTCTTATTCATTTTATTCACGTGGATTAAATAAACTGTATTGTTTGACTTAGATGTGAATGTAGTCTCAGTCAGTTAGTTGGTCAGTTACGACGTAGAACTTGGTACACGCGTACATTAGTTCAGGCTCCTATGCCTCAGTTAACATACAGAGACTAAGTTGTCGGGTCGAATCCCAGTGGAGGTAGTAATTGAGTTACTATTAATAGAAAGGATTAGAGATCGAAGATATGATTTAAAAAAAATTTGTAACTGAGTATATAAAGAATTATGTTGAATTCAGAAACTTAGAATTTGGGGGAAAATAAAGAATGAGTGCACCTGCGCCATTGCGAACGATTTCGAGCCATGTCAACTAAAGTCTTTACCACTGGTTACGATCATCATGCCGACCCCAACCAAGTAGTCTAAACCTATTAACATGACTCAGCCCAATTATCAATGACTTCATGAACTGGTACCATGTTTGTGTGTGGTTGCCCCTAGCTTTTTTCCAGCCTACTCATATACCAGACACCTCTGCTCGTTGAGGTAGGTGGTTCGGTATCCGTAACACATATTATCACCATTTCAACTGGTGAAGATTCACTACTTCATTAATCGCTTTACCATATGTATCTAATGCTCTATTCCTAAATAGCATATTGCTTACTCGGTTGTCCCAGTAAACACGAGCAATGCTTCGAAGATATCTATGATCGCAAACTAGAAGCCTACGAATATCCTTTACCCCTATTGGTCATATTTCACAATTATAAAGTAAAATGGATCGGATAGTTGCGCAGTAAACGCGTCGTTTGGTAGGCAGACGGCTCCACTGATGCATCGTAGATCCTGAATACTTAGTAATTTTCCCAGAACTCTCTGTTACTGTAATTCATAATCTTTCTATTGGTCCAAGTAGTTTGGCATTACATGAACATGCTTATGTGTTAAGTGGTTAAAGGCAGCCAGCAAGAAGTCCTATTAGATCTTAGTTTCATAGTAGTTGATATTCGTTCTTTTTTTTAATTCTAAAGTAGCTGGAGTTTAAAAATCTGACACATGCATGTCACCATTTGAATTGGTCATTGTTATACAGGATTCATCATTTTAGAATAAATGATTCATTAGGTTTAGTTGCTTGTAGTCGTCACAGACTGATGTTGATTGGGTACTAATGAAAACCAAGAAGTATTGGACAGCTGTAGTATAGGACCAATTCGGTTGCAACAACCAGCTCTCTGGTTACTTATTTCAATATTTTTTTGAGGCCCTAGTGGTAAACGTGTCTAGTGGAGTTCTGAAATGTCAGGAGTAAGACTATCAATTTATGTCACAATTTTATGGAAACAAGAATTCTATCACTGAATGCCAATTACTTCAGTGGTGTAAATGGTAAAGCGTTCGCCGTCAGGTTTGCAGGATGTGGACTGAGTTCACTGATGAAAATGAGGGTGAGCACAACCATGGTGGAGTCCCATACTCGAAAGACTAGCTGTTTGGTCTCAACTGGCTTTTACTGGTACTCAAGCAACATTAATCTGTGACAAATATAAGCAACTAAACTAATTTCTTATCTCTGCGAAATCACCTCAATTTAATGTTTCATTAGTATTGAGACCAGGATGTTATGCATTTAAAGAAAAAAATAATGACGTTTCACAAAATGATTGTGAATCTTCATCGACTACGGTGGTTGTGCCAAATCTTGAGTATGCCCAATTACCGACCACCTCATTTCATCATTCCAACTGACTCTGGGAAATAATGAAAGACATCTAGTTGGCATCAGTCGATAAACGTATTGTTTGTTGATTTGAACCCAACTGGTAGGTACAGACCATTTAATTGGAGCCTAAACGACTGTCATAACCAATGGCTATTGTTATTATTATTTAGGCGCATAAAAGTTGGTACATATCAGCAACGAAAATATGTGTGCTCCACAAGTACAAAAATAACTCTTTGAAGAAAATATGAGGAAGGTAATCAGGTAGGAAGAATGTTAAATTGTAATACGGAACTGTAGCACGCTAGTAATTATCATTTATTCTATGCTACTGATTTGTACCATCTCTAAAACCTCACTCAGGAGGTCAGAATGAACCGACAGATTGCAGTCCCATACAATTTTCTTTCATTCCACGGAGCCTTGCTGAAAAACTGACCACATCTCAGCTTTTCCAACTAGTCCTGGCGTCGGCAAATAATATACATTATGGAAGCAAGTGGGATGATATTCGTAAAATATTATCTAGCCATCTAAGCTAGTGTTTCGAGATGGTAAAACCAAATAAGTTGTCATAAGAGCCCGGGAGACACACGATGCCGAACGTCAGCACTACTAATACGATGTTCTGACCGGATGTCAGCTGTTCATCGGATATAATAGTGATCGAACAGAGAGATGCTGAACGCTCTAGGAAGGATAGGTTAGGTTCCATTGGAATAGAGTAAAACTGCTCTCAAAGAAGCTTTATAAAATCTAATTTTACAGCCAGACTCACACCACGACGGTGTCACTGATGCCCCAACTGGACGTATACCAATCGAGACCATTTTGTAGCATGACTGCGAATCAGCCACATAGACAGAGGTGTAATGATTATTTATCTTCTCTTAAATCTAAAGCATAAATTACTTTATACTGTTTTCCCAATAAGTTAATTCTTTCTTCTCGTATCATAATTATTTCCCTACTACGCTTGTATAACATCTTGTACCAATGCACATATGTACCAGATTCCATGTTGTACATGACTAATTGATTGACTGATATATAACTTATACTTAGTCAAATCTAATCAGATTTATTTATCCCTTGTAGTTTGAATCCATAGATCATTTCAATCTCTTTGGGTAGTTACCTGGATTTCAACTTTCAGTCCTTTATCAACGTTTACTTTAAAATTATTCTCCCTAAAGTTTAACAAATTTCGGTAATCCAAAATGTCATAATCAATATACTGCTGAATGTATTCAGCAACAATAAGGCCAATTAGAAATCATGCACTTCTATCACTATTATCATTGAATTTATTTGTATCAACATCAATTTTGTTCATTTGAATTCTCTGTTACGATTAAATGTATCCACAACAGACAGTATCGTGTTGCACTTCTTCGTCGTCATCATCAATCGATTTACCACTGCCTGTAAGTCCTTATGAAACGTAGATACTCGACAAGGATTATCTAACCAACTTTGCCCCCGGTTCTCCTTTCCTGTTCTTCCTGTTCTTCCCGGCATAATGTGTTATTTGGTCTTTCTCTTTTCATTTGGCCTAGAGGATTTCGTGTTAGAGCTTATCTGGTGATGTAGTTTGATGATTTCCTTAAAGTGTATCCTACCCACCTCCAGCATATTTTTCTAATTTCTTTCTCAGCCGGAAGTTGATTGATTTGTTCTCTTCCATAGTTGTTGTTACGGATGGAGTCTGATCAACAAATCCGAAGTATCTTACATAACACAACTGTTATTAAATACTTAAATCTTTTCAAAGATACTTTTCATAGTTCTTCATACAAGTTTCAGCTACATGCAATCAAATCATCTTGATGTTTTCATTTAAAAATTCTATCTTTAAATTGTCTTCTCCATCATATGAATGTGTTATTTCCTTTCATATACAATTAGACAAACTGACAATCTCTATTTTATTTATGCCAATTTATGTAATGACAACCAATAAAGTTTACAATAAGGAAAGTAATAAGAAACCATATACACATACACTCACATTAACTCATTGTAAATGATAAACAATTGTTTACATCAGCATAAATCATTGAAAGACTGAAGAAATACACATTGAAAAGGGAATAACTGAGACAAAGACAAAAGATGTAACACGTAATGAACTTATATTATTGATGTTATTATCATTATCATCATCATAATATAGAATTTAAGGAAATATAAACAGATTATGAGTTGATATTGAATTGTATAGACAAATAGCGAATAGGATGAATCTTGTCACTTACTCTCTCTATCTCACTTCATATACATATATTACTCATTATCTGATGAGTAATACTCTGTTTCATTGAGAAAGTTAATGTTAATTTGATATCATGAATCGGTATGAATTAGATAATCAGGAATCACTGGAAAGCTACGTTGTCTTAGCATGGGATGACTTAATAGTGTGAATTCACGATCTCTCTGATGGTTTAAATCCAAGACTTCTAAGCTCCAGGGCAAATACTTTACTATTAGGTCAATAAATCGGCTTCCAACGGTTGATATTTCTAACTCAGTCAATTCACTACATATATTTGCGCGACTTCATCCATTACCGTTAGTGAGTGACTGCCTTCCACCCTCAGATCAATTCGCGATATAAAATCAACAACCCTTACAACACCTAGTTACAAAGTATATATATATATATATATATATATATATATATATATATATATATATATATAGTGAATGGAGCAATGAAAGAATGTAGGAAAAATATTCCCATTATATTGTAATACTTCCATGTGTATGTGTATATGTGTGTGAGTGTATGGTTATGATCATGTTTTAATTAATCCTCTGTTCGATTCCTGTTGAGGTAATGAATACTTACTATTGAAGAGGATAAAATATTTATTCAGTACACCATGGTATTCAATTCTACTCTAAGTGAAGTCAATTCGTAGCGAACACATTCTATAAAGCAAACAAATCATTATATGAAACTTATTTGAATATGTACTGCTTTCGAATTAATTATTCTTCATCATTAGATAATTGACAGAAGTCAGGAATCAGTGAACACATATTTAGCTCTAGTTTAGGACACTTCAGTACTGTACATTTATGAACCCATTACTTTTAAACTTCGTGACAATAGATTAACTCTTAGACTACTAATTTGAAATCCATTGACATGTGTTTCTACCTTCAAGTAATTTGAGATATATTCCACGATTTCATCCAATACTCTTGATAGGTAAATAACATGGTTGAAGTCAAAGTCATAAACAACCATAGAAAATCAGTAATCATTGAACAACTATTTCATTCCCAAAGTTCATCGAGTAGCCCAGTTTTCACATCATCAAATAATAAAACACAATTTATATTTATTTCATTCTATTGGTAACTAAACTGATAGTTATTGTCATTATCATTGATGTATTGCCAAACTATTGAATGACTTAATGATGTTTCACATCCATAACGATCTATGACAATGTTATCTATTAATTGAATCTTCAATACTGTAGTGTGACTTATGGATAAATTGATAACTGTTATTTTAACAATGAATTCATTGTATTATAGATGTTTATTGTCTGTAGTTTAAAGATTATGTCTTGTTTCAATCAATCTCATTTGGTTAGTTATTGATGGACTTTATGAGGATTTAAGAAGAATGTTAGCTTTTTTAATTCATGCTTATTTATATTAGTAAGATATCCGTCTGATGAATATGTTGGCCAACATTTTTTTTCTCTGGGGAGAATGTAGACTATACAATTAGATAATAAGTGTAGGCTTTTTGACGTTTGATGGATTATCTCAGTGTGTTGGTATCATCGAGTGAAATAATATAACTTTCTAATGATGAAGCGTACGTTGATTAGAATACTGAATCTTCATTGACTGAGCTTAGAGATCTATGTATACGTTTAACTTATGTATCCAGTTCTTTTTTACAAGGATTATAACCTCGTTTGTTTTTTACTATCATTTGCATTACATACACTTTTACCATTTCGGTATTCACTAAATACAGTTTTAACTTGAATGAACGATTTTTGGATTATAATGTCAACAAAGCAATCGCAACATAGACAACATGATTTCTGTGGTCATAAAACTAAACATCTTGATACAGTTCGAGTAAAACAACTATCTGGAGCTTATATCACCTTATTAATGAGCATCAGTAGCATCTGACTGTTATCTAACTGACTGAATGACATTCCAAAACATATTAGTTTCTTTATGACTAAAAGAAGGCTGTATATGTACTACTAAAAAAAAATACTGAAATCAACCTATAGTGCTAGTCTAGTAACTTCACGTTAACTGTATAACTAGTATAGGTGACTTTCTGGAGAGCATTCCATTTCCGATCTTAGTTAGCAGCACATTAGGTTACTGAAAACACATTATCTAAAGCAAAATTACTTATTATTCATAATAAGTAATATCAAGTGTCATATCTAATAATATTTTTAATTATTCAAGTTCTAGCCTTAATCTGAGATTAAATATTAGGTATACTAGATTTCATAAAAACAGTTCTTAGTCGCTGACTTCCTGACTTTCTCTTAGATCCTAGAATGTTACGGTAAAAGCTGAACGGTAAAAGCTGTTTAATAAGAACACGAAAAAAGATGATCCGTCGTTTCAAGAAGTTTTTTCCAAGATTTGTTGACTACATTGAATATTTGCAGCATTTTCCTATCTTGTAAGGATATTTTCAACGATTTACATCGATGGTCAAGTTTTAGTATGTGGTTACGAATCTAAGTTACTTGATATCTAGTTCACTATGCTGTAACAGTAGATGGTTTGATGCATCTGGGGGTGGGGTGGGGTGGGGGTAATGGGGAGGAGATATTTTTTCAAAATAAGTCTCGTGATACCTGACATCCATTAACTTGATGTATCCAGTCAACTTCAAGATAAGTTTCATTTTGAGAAATTAGGTGATCTGAATTAGAATACACCAGAGCGAATTAGTTTCCTCAAAATTACAAATGTATCTCAAAAACGAGTGCCAATTTACGCGAAATCTGGATCAGATGAAGTTTCTCTCTGACTATCACTATCGGACTAACTTTCGGAAAATCTTACATGTATCTAAGAATGACTTGTCTTTCGATTGATTACGTGATTAGTTACAGAACGGTATACCTAATGTGATGCTTTATATTGGCTAGTTCATTTGTATGTATCTGTTGGGGAAGTGTGTGTTTTATCCACTGAAATATTCTCAGGCTCATAATGAAACCTATTGTCCCTTATACTATAAAATCAGTCACATCTGAAATATCACCACACTGACTTATTTCTATGTCGTATCAAATTTGCATAGTACGTTAAGCTTCAGCTGTATCATTTTAAACAGGAGAATGAGTTACAACATCTTGTGTTTACTGTTATTACTGTAAATAAACTTGCTTTTCCTGTTATGTTTTACTGCTTGAGCTCTATGGCATAATTTTTAAACTATTATCATCATTCAGCACAACACATAATCAATGCTTACATCATGCAGACATGAACTTAATAATCATTCCACACTCATTAAATCAACCTGTTTTGACAATGCTCTTTGTAAATGATTGTCATCAATTGTTTCATTAACTGTTTTCTTTGGTAGATTTCTGGTCAAGTGAGTTTTCAAGTCTTTCTGAGTAGTTGAAATGAAGGAGTTTTGTGAAGTTAGGTATTAAGTTTAGTTGATTGTATTCGTTACAGACTGATGTCGCTTAGGAACCATTAAAAACCAGGGAGCACTTAATAGTTGTTTCTTCTAAACAGAAGTTGTGATTGATTGAGTTCAAACTTGTTACTAGTGAGTTAGTAAGCACCAATCGCATGAATTGATCCTCTTACTACATCGTAAATAAAAGAAAGTGAAAATTTTATCACTGGATAACAGCCAGTTCTGTGATTCAGTTGGTTAAGCGTTCTCTATGACACCTGAAAGTCCTGAATTAGATTTCCTGATAAGATAGACGGTGCTCACTGCTAAGGAATCTTATACCAGGACAAAACACCTTTTAAAGTGATTAGTGGTTCTCGTGGTACCTAAATGGCATCTTTCCATATAGATAGATAAATAATGATTTTGTTAATGTGCTTATTGATTAAATGTTCATGAAATGCATTAGATTGTGTATATTTGTGGCCTGTAAAACCAAAAAAAAAAGATGTGATTCATGAAGTCTTAAATGTAAGATAAATAATCAGAAATGAAAACAAGGACAATGAAAATGACTTTTTTCTCTCTAAATGTTTGATATGACTAATCACTGAGTACCATAAGCCGTGGGTAGATGCTGTTTCCTAACATAGGAATTCTTAGTGATAGTATACATCTGTGACCTAGTCAGTAATCAAAATCAGAACCTATAGAACATACATTTAGCATCTTATCATAAAACTACTGAATTGCTATCCAATGGCTTGCGTTTTTACCTTCGGTCACTTATTGCGATGCTGGGCGACTGTTATCACTATTTATCTGGAACATTGAGTGACTATAAATGAACATATGGTTAATAACCGATTAGTTTCCTCTAACTAAAGTAAAGTTTGGACTGACGAAGAATGAGGAGAGAAAGCCATAAAAGTGACTTAATGGTTTAGTTTCATGATGTCATATTTTTTTTAACGTTATTATCATTTTAAAGTACTTCAAGTATACTACAAAGAGGTTAAGAGAGAATAAGTTACACATTGAAAAATTATAAGCAATGAAAAGCTGCATTTTCTTCGCATAGAACTCATCGACAGCGCTCCTCCACATTTTCACCGGGATTCAAACCTAGAACATTTTAGCTTTAATCCAAACGCTTAACCTTTACATCAGTGGGTTGACACCTAACGGTTTGCATTAGTAAATTTCTATACAACAGTAATTAATGCTAAGTAACATTTACTTACATGTTACTGACTTCAGAAGGTAATTCTTGGCGTTTTAATGAAAAGATGTGACTAGTGAAGTTCAACCGTTTCACAAATTAACTGAAATTAAATATTCATACTACTAGATACTGACGTAAACGCTTGCTGTGAGTACTTAAGGTTTCACTTTCGACCAATAACAGATAATGTCACCAAGAAGGAATGATTTATCACTTGTAAATTAATTAAAAAGCTTATTTCTACGTGAACTAATTGATAATGATACCGTTCAGTACAATAATCAATTAATGGTACTCAACTAAACCAAAGAGCTCACTGAGAATGGCATCACTAAATAGTAGCAGTATATAAATTGCATTTATTTCCATACATCGGTAGGTATTTACGAGTATGTGCTAATGTTTCGCGAGAAATAACACTGTCCCTTTTCTCCACCTGTTGACACTGTAGATACGTTTTATCGATGAGTGCTAACTGTTAACTTTTTATCACGAAGCGATCCGAATTAGACAACCATTGATCACCAAGAAGGACTGGACAGCTGCTATATCCTAGTATGGAACTTTCCAACAGTTCGCATCCAATACCTCACCAAGGAGAGAGCTTAGGACCCTCTGAGGTCGGAGAATGCTTTACCATTAAACCATTAAGCTAGATGCCAATAGCTGACGTTTCTAATTTAGTCAATTCACGATGTATTCACGCAACCTTATCTTCTGTCATCTATGAGTAAATGACTCACACCTGATATGGTTGAACTCCACTGGTCACATCTCACTAGAACTGGAGGATATACTTCGAGAAGTTAGTCACTAGTGAGCTGATTTTGATTGTAATTGGTTATTGTGAAGATTTTCAAATGTTAATTTGATATCACTAATTAGCATAAATTAGATATCCAGTGTTAATTATCATGAAACAGTCTAAGTAAAGTACACCATGATGTTGAATCAATTAAATCAATGATGTAAATGAATTAATCGATGCTGTCACAACAGAACCAAAACTTTCAACTTTCATAGTCAAGTAATAGATTCACCTCATTGAGAAGAATTTAACATGCTACAAACAAAACAATCATCTTATTCTATTAGATTTGCAATGGTTAACCAACTATCATCAATCTAAAAACGAATACCAACTGTAAATAAGTAGTATTTACTGAAGAGATATCAATCTTGAATTCCTTTTATATTCATTAAGTTGTTGATTAATTGCATCACTTAAGAATCAATTTCATTCAGTTAAAAAAAAATAAAAACTGTATACATATTACTAATATTATTTCTATTAAGTAGTACATAAATATTTTAATTTGTATTGTGACTGGCAAGTGGAATCCAGGACGCGCGTTTCGTCCTATTTGGGATTCATCTGCTGGATGTACCTGCATCCCAATGTTGATGTTCACAGTGGGATTCACAGTGACTGACCAGCTTCAGTCTATAACAAATCAATGGAAATATACAAATTCATTCTAGTACATAAATATGTAGTTATTCATTTCCTTAAAAGATAAACGGAAATCAACATTTAAATTCTTTAAAAAAAATGTTTGACCATGCTTATCTTCCTTTATTTTCATGTTACTTCACAGTTGAAAATGCATGTTTTAATTGATTTTCTAGTAAACAAGAATGAATTCATTGTTTCTATGATACCTTTTCACAATAAAATGAATGTTTGTTTTACTTGTTTTTGAATATTGAACGGAAATATGGATGAGTTGTTTAGTAAAACAAAATAAAAATTTAGTTTAGATAAAGTAAATTACTATTAGGAAATGGACCATATTTACACATGATATGATGATAATAAGTAATCATTCATGTGATATTATGATATTCATTTTATATAGAATTATGTTTAGTTGATTGATTTTATCAAAGATTACTATTGAAAACTAAGGAGTATTGAACGACTATTTCGTTATAGTGTTGAACTCATCAGCAGTATATACCATAGATTCTGCCCTAGGGGCTTCAGTTTAACGAATGTTTAACCCTCTGTACTACTGGGTGGGCATCGAATGGTAGTGAGAAATTGTTACTAGTTGAGTTCACACTTATCGAGAATGAGATAGTTGTCACTGATGACAATACATGATTGACGCGCTATATATCACAAATTGATGGAAGTAGGAATTATCTATTGGATGCCAACCCAGTGGGTTAGGTGTTCGCCAACCTGAAACCCCTAGGGCGTAATCTAGTGTGCGCACTGCTTAGAAGTTACAGGCTAGAACGAAACAGTTGTCCAGTGTTCCATGGTTTTAAATGGTACCTTCCAACATCAATATATGACGAATTCAATTAACTAAAGTTAATACCAATCACGACAAGCCATCTCAATAGAATTAAGTTTAGTTGATTGGATTCATTACAGATTGATGCTGGTATAGTATTAATGTAAACCACGAAGTACTGGATAGTTGTATCGTCTCAGGATGAGACTTTTAGCTGTGCGTACCCTCAATTTCTCCACAGGAATCGAACCTATTACCTTCAGGATGGCGAATTCCCACTTCCTACAATTTATGATTAGCCGCTCTAGGTTGGAATTGAATGTCCAAATTGCCACAGCGGAGTCCCATGCTAAAACGAAAAAGGTGTCTTTCAGTACTCCCTGGTTTTCAATGGTGGCCTGCCAACATCAGTCTGTGACGAATCCAATCAACTTAAATTAATGCTAGCCTTCAGAAAATTAATGCTATTCAATAAATGGAATTGTGATTTCGAGGATTACGTGAAACAATTAAATGATAGTTACAATTTCGCCCGGCTATTCGGTTACTAGGCGCCAACTAAGTGATGTCATTGGTCGAAAGTTAACTGTGAAACCTGACGATCATGGATCTAATTCCCTGATGGAACTGCGAATGCATACTTCCACAAAGGGTCCTATACTAAAATCAAATAAATGTCTAGTGTTCCCAAAGTTTTAGTGGTAGCTGACTGTAATCAATCTGTGACGAATACTGAAAACATACTTAAGTACCAACTTCCGAAAGACCTTGTGAACGCAACTGAGTAAAAGTTTTCTTTGACATGACTAACTTTAATTAGTCTGTAACATAATTAGAATGTATTTGAATTGCATCATTAATTCATAAATGACCAAAATAAACTGTCTTCATCGCTATATATGCATCTTGATCATATTACCTCAATACAGTGATAATTCACCATCACGGTAGATTCATAATGTCACTAAAAATGATATCATTTAGTAATTTCAGCAGTTTTCCTTCACATTTTATCTCTTCTCCATAAAGGATGAGGTTATCCATAACGTTATCGATATCCAATAAGTAGACTGAACACAGTGAATTTGGTCAATTTCTGTCTCTTTGGTAGATTGGCAAATGTCTCCCTGAATATTTCACCCTAAGCAGCAACTCTAATCGAAGTTAGTATTTTTCATTCACCATGTCAATTTGACTTTAGTTGACATCTTCACACCAGACAGTTACAGATAACTCTAGATAATCAAAATGAAACCTTAGAAAGAGAATCACACTGTATTATGAAACATTCATACACTGAATGTGAGAGAAAAAAAGAAAGTGAACAAGTCACTTGTTGAACACCGAAAAAGTTGCGGATAACTTGACATTTCATAAAACTACTCAGTTGAATGTGTAGTTATATACATTGATGAATTGCTTCGGCAATTTGAAATCAAACACGAAATACTAAACATGTACTAATGAGAAGCCATTTTTCATGTTACTTCCTTTTTTTTTCTTTTATAGGTTGATGCTGATGAATTAATCCCAGTATGTGGTGTTGGTCGTCAAAATACCAATGTTCTTGGTGCATTTATTCTAGCACCACAAACTGTTCTAATCACATTAGGAAGTATTGCTTTTATTATTGGTTTCATATGTTTACTGCCATGTTTACGTAATCGTAAATGTTTCTATTGGTTACAACGTAACATCAATGGTATTAAGTTATCTAAGCAACAACAACAACAACAACAACAACAACAATACTATATTCAGCATAAACAACAAAATTATAAGCATGGAATAGATAGTCAACCTCTTAGTAATCCTTCTATTAAAACTACATTTACCAAGTCGATAATGAATGAATTTCCTTATCAGAAACAAAATCATCAATCTATACAATTGAATAGTTACACTTACTATCCTCATCAACATGCATCTGATCATTCAACTCATCATGGACAACTTCATAATCATTCTTCTTCATGTCAACATTTTCATCAGAATTCATTGTCATCATGTGATCCAATGGAATTTCGTATTGGTTTATTCTGTTTTCTTTACTTAATTCCATTGATATGCATGAATGCTTGTGATTTCTATGAATATTTATATCGTGATAAATGGTTAACAATACCTGGTTATCATAAACATACAGAAGATCAATATAGAAATTCTTTAGAGAAAATTGATTTTACTTCATATTTATGGAATTTAAATGAAGTTTATGGTCCAAATCCTGAATTATTTATGCTACGTATATTTATGTCACTTGTTACAGGATTTACATGTAGTCTATGGATGTGGACTGTGAAAGGTTGTTATTGTCATAGTGACAATTATTTTCATTATGATTGTTGTCTATGCATAACAAATAATATTGAAATATTGAAACAAAAGAAACAACAAGAAAATCATCTATTTGAAGTAATGAAACAACATAATCAATCTTCGAATGAATTCAATAAGAGTAATTATATTCATAAATTAAAATCATCTCATACACCTGAAGGAACTACTTACACTCTGCATCCATATGCAATTTATCAGCATACAAAAACATTGGATGAATATAATAGTTCACAACAAATTGATTCACGTTATCCAATTATTGGTTGTAGTAGTACTAGTCGTAATACTACAGCTACTAATATTGTAGATAGAATTCCTACTAGTTTACCATCATTATTAACTAAAGGTTATTTAAATCAATTAGATACAAGTTTTATTGTTCGTGATTTTGAACATTCAAATGCTACAACACCTGGTTATTATAGTCATGCAAAGATTAGTCCAAATATGATTATTGATTCAATGAGTGAAGATGCATCTGCATCATCTATTCCACCGCCACCATTACCACCATCTAGTAGTCGACCACCACGTTTACCTGCACGTGGTGATCCATGTATTGGTGCATCAGCTAGTCAAGTATTTGGATTAACTAATCAAATGAATACAGATAATCATAAAGTTATGAATAGTGATAATAACAGTAATGAGACTGAAAATTATAGTTTAATTAAATTTCCGACTGTAAATTAATTAAGTAGTATACATATACATAAGTAATATACAATCATTTTATGTACATAGATCAGTAATATGGTGATTTTTAAATATTTTTCTCGCCATCATTTCGTTGGTGTTGTTTCGTGATGCCACTTTCCCCGATGATTTCATCATTTTTACTCTTTGACATAAACTTCATGTTATCTTCTTCTTCTGCATCCACTATCTTCTCCTCATTCTCAATCTCATCAACATCTTCATCATAATAGTTTAGGGTTTAATCCTTTTCATCTTTTTGTATCTTTTATTTATCAGTAGTATACATACATGTATTTGTTGAAATATTCACCAAACATTTCCCACCCACCCTCTCCACGTTCACCACCGTTACTAATGTTTTCACAATGTTACATACATGCACATATTCGATTTTACAGGGTTTATTTACAAATAGTTTGGAGTGTGTTATAGTGATCAGTTCAAATGAACAACATACACATTATCTGAAAAAAAAACAGTATGAGTTCCAACTGAGTTCTAATGTTATCAACAAAACCGGACATAGACCTTGTAACTAACCAGAATGCATATGATATACATGTCTATGTGAATTATTAATTCATACAATAACATTGAACCGGTTGTTTTATGTTTCTATATCCCATCCTATTAAGTGTTCTGTATATTGTACAATGAATGGAAATATTGAAATATCATTATTTTTCTAATTAAATCAATGTTCTATGTGGTGTCCTGTGAGTAAATAAATACGAAACCACCTCAGTCTGTTTTTTTTTTGTTAAATCGTTAATCACTATCTATAAAATATCAATGAAAAACAAACAACACAATGACTATCTTATGTGTTCACTTGACAATTATTACCCCCCCCCCGCCCCCAGCGTCGAACCCACTATTTGTCTCACAGGCATACACATAAGCTGATTATCATGTTCAATGGTATATGTTTTTCTGCGTGTAGGGGGGAGCGGGGGGGGGTGAAACTATTACCTACTGTCCTTCATCTGTTTAGTGACATTCATGTTTATTTATTAATAATCAATTAAAACAATATGATACCAAAAATGTTACATATGTGTACATATAGCCAATCGACATCATGGATACTATTCTTTATAAAGTAGAGTTTATGATAAACATACACTTATATGTTACCACATTGTGTTTTGTTTCGTTTTTTTTCTGTTTTTGTCTTAACTTCATCAGTTACTATCATTGTCATCATGATTTTGTTTTTATTGTTTTATTTTTCATTGTTTACATTAAAAGATGAATAATGATTGATAAATAAATAGATCATAAACACAAGAAATATTCATTGAAAGTCTTCAATTATTGTTCTGTTTATTCATTCAGTATTAACTTGAATTTGTACAGAGTGTTAACTGTTTCAGCTGTATGATGATGATGATGATGATGTTACTATGTCGTGTGGATCGACGAGGCGGGGAGGGGGTGGTGGTGGAAATGTGGAGACTGTCGAATATTGTCGTTTTACATCATAAAATGATTTTAACTGGAAACCATTAAGAAGATATTTTATCATAGCATGTAACTCAATGATACTATGATGATGGGCCGATATAATTAATTGCTTGATCTAACTTTTTACGCACCAGTTACAGCGATCACTAGTCACTGCCTCTAAGTTGACCCTGATGGTTATTCACTCCAAGGGCCTAAATAAGAAGAACATAATCCATTGAACCAAACGGAAAAATTAAATTATATTTCAAGTACTTCTTTATATACACATAAAACCTGACCACACAGTCAACCACTTAGGAAATTAACATCGATACATGAAAAAAAACAAAAGCAGTACGGAACTAAAGTAACTTAAACACAATTTATAAACTAAAGTTTAAAAATGGAAAGCGACATACCAATAGCCAATACGTTAGATGAGAGAATAGGGCAAATGGGAGGTATTAATAATAGTAGTAAAATGTATGCAACAACACTTACTTATGCCCGTTACCCCTCACAGAGGAGCATAGGCCACTTACCAGTATTCTCCATTCAACTCTGTCCTCAGCAATCTTTTCCAGCTGTCTCCAGTTACTGTTCATCCTTTTTATGTCTGCTTCCAGCTCTCGACTCAGTGTGTTATTTGACCTTTCTATTTTCCGTTTTCCAACAGGATTCCAAGTTAGTGCTTGTCTCGTGATACAGAGACAAGCACTGATGTACAGTACTAACTAATTAACAATAATAATATTCCAATGTTGACGAGTTTCTATGGTACACCGTAGTGTCAAATAAGTTTCCATAGCGATCTCCTGTCTACGCTGTCTAATGCCTTCTCATAGTCAATGAAGTTGATGTACAGTGACGAGTTCCATTCAACTGATTGTTCAACGATGATCCGTAGTGTTGCGATTCGGTCTGTGCACGACCGATCCTTACGGAAACCAGCCTGTCGATTTCGAAGTTGAGCATCTACTGAGTCTTCATTCTGTTAAACAACACTCTGTTGAAGACTTTCCCTGGTACTGACAACAGTGTAATCCCTCTGTAGTTCTCACATTTGTTCAAATCCCCTTTCTTTGGTATCTTGATAATGTATCCTTCTTTCCAGTCTGCCGGGACACCTGTTCTTCCTCCCAGATCCTCTTGAATAAAACGTGGAGCTTCCTTGCAGTTATGTTTGTGTCTGACTTGAGTGCTTCGGCTGGTATATTGTCAGGTCCTGCTGCTTTCCCACTTTTGATCTATGTGAGAGGTATCTTGATTTCTTCCATCGTTGGTGGATTGACATCTATCAGGAGGTCTGTAGATGCTGCTTCGATGTCTGGTGGGCTCGGTGGAGCTGGTTTATTCAAGAGTTCCTCAAAATGTTCTGCCCATTTGTCTCTTTGTTCTTGAATCTCGGTGATTAGCTTGCCTTATTTGTTCCTGACCGGTTGCTATGGTTTATTATAATTGCCTGCCAGTTTCTACGTTGTGCCGTATAGCTGTTTCATATTTCCTTCTCTTGCAGCTTTTCCGCTTTCACTACAAGGCCTTCGATGTATTTCCGTTTGTCGACTCCAATGCTCTTCTTTACTTGTTTATTTGTTTCTGTGTATTCAGTTTGTGCCTCGATTTTTTCTGCTCTAGTTCGGCTGTTGTTGATTTCTGCCTTCTTGTTCCTCGTTTGTTGAATTTTGCTCAGGTTCTCAGTGGAAATTCATTCCTTATAATGGTGCTACTTGCTGCCCAAAGCCTCTTGATAAGTTGGAGTTAGTGCCTCTTTGATTCCTTCCTAGTTGTCCTCCATAGTGGTTTCTTCTTTTTTTTAGCAGATCTTGTAAGGCTTGACACCTACTCTTGAGAGTTATTTCGAATTCCTTGAGATTGTCAGTATCTCAAAAAAAGCTGTATTGAACCGTTGTAATGCTGTTACTCCAGTTATCCATTGCTTCCTCAGTTTCAGTTTCATATTGGCAACCACTCGGTGAGGATCTGAAGCTATATCAGCTCCTCTCCTGTTTCTCACATCTTCCATTGATCTTCTGAAATTTTTTATTGATGCATATATGATCAATTTGATTTTTTGTAGTATGATCCGTTGAGACCCATGTAACCTTGTGTATACGTTTGTGGAGGAATATTGTACCACCTATAACCATTTTATTGAAAGCACATAGATTTGTAAATCTTTCACAATTCTCACTACTTTCTCCCAGTCCCTGTTGTCCCATGATGTCTTCGTATCTGGTGTTGTCCATTCTGACTTTGGCGTTTAGGTCCCACATCAGGATTGTCAGATCCTTTCCTGAACACTTCGCTATAATTGATTGCAGCCTACAATAAAACTGATCTTTGTCCTCGTCGTTGCCGTCGTTGGTGGGTGCATAACACTGGATGATGTTCATTGTAGTTCTCTTCTTCATTGTCTTGAAAGATGCTTTGATGATCCTTGGTCCATGTGGTTCCCATCTTACAAGTGAAAAGCGCGCTTTCTTGCACAGCATCAGAGCAACTCCTTGGGTGTGTGTGTGGCATTTTCCTCTTCGTGACCGGAGTATAGTAGCATATCTCCCGTAGCTAATGTTTTCTATCCAGTTTGAGTCCAATGGGTTTCGGTGATCCCGAGCACAGTCAAGTTGTATCTCTTCATTCCCTGTACCTATAAAAATTTTTGCTCTGGTCGTTAGAAGGGAGGAGCATCAGTCTCATGACTTGCGAAGAATCTCGGTTTTCATCATGAAGCGTCATAAACATTCCTTCCACTCCCAGGGTACAGTTTAAATGGTTAAGTTTGTTCAATCTGGTTAGCGTTTTTTTTAGCAAGCTTGTGTTTTACGGGATAGGGATGCTAGTTCTACGCCCAGCCCTCCTCCTTTACCCGGGCTTGGGACTGTCAGCAACCCTAGAAGTGCTGCAGGCGGAGTTATGCAACAACACAACCAAACAAATTAAAATAGTTATCTAAGAATCAGTTAGAAAAGTTAGTTGTTCTTCCTGAATTGCCCAATGTAGAAGATACTGTAGCATATAGATAGGACGAGGAAGATTTGTACCTTCAGTGAATTTTTCAGCTGAGTTGTGTTCTCTGAGTAAGTTGGTTTAACTGTGAGGCCCTGATTCCCACTCTACACAGCTTCATTAACATCTGATTTTGTATAGTCGTCCACTGTCGTGAGTTGCTTACACTCACTGCCTATTACCTCAACGTTGTTGTCGGGTTTGCCTATAGAGATAAACAAGTAGGGCTATCATGGCTGCAACATTAATTCCTTAATGTCCTACTGTACCAGGGAGATCAGATGGAATCCTGGCGAAAAGTAAGACAACAAGTTTAACATTCGAAAGCAGTCGTGCTGTCGACTGTGCAATGAGGAAATGGCAGTAGGGTGCTTCCCTTGGACTGCCGACATGACAGTTATCCTGCCTTTCCACAAAAAGAAGGTGGGGTCAGAAAAGGTCGGGGTTACGATTACACCCTTTATCTTACTTAACAGATTTCCTTTTTTGGTGGTAAGGCCTTTCTAAGCACTGAGCAAATATACTGGAAACCACTAGTAAAGTGATCATGTTGACTGGCCTTGACCAGTCGTCCCTTGGACACTGCAGTCACTCTCACAGACCGACCCTAACTCGAATTACCTTTTAGGTATTTCAGGAATAAGTATCGTTCTGCAGTGTATGCAACAGGGAAATGATAATTGCTTTTATTCCTTTGACAGCACTTGAGATCACCCCATTCACAATCCTATCCGTATTCCTCCTAATTGTTCACTTACTTTAACTCCTAACTCCCTCCTCTTTCTCCAGCAATTGATAATAAAGATTTGTTCCGTAGAAGCGCTATTACAGGTTTCTTGGAGCTATTCCTTAAACTCTACTTTGAGTCTTTTAACATGGGAACCCCTATCGAATTGGTCAAAAGGTGTCACTAGCTAGAACCATTGAATATCTCGCCACTGATATATGTTGTGTTTGTAAACACACATACAGGACCCTATCTTGGTGATTTAGTTGACGTCAGCTAATTAGTCTGGAAAACTAGCGTCACGTACTTTTCGTTTATCTGGAGCTCTTTTGCCTTTGGTGGTGTAAGTATATCACTAAGTTAGGCAGCAGGACAGGGACATTTTGAATAGGTTTCCTCTGACAGTCACCTGTACCCTGTCCGTCTAAATAACACATTAAGAACTCGGAAAGTTAAAGACACACACTAATGCTTTTTATCGTTTTTGTCTATGACCCTACTGACTCCAGATCAAAGGCAGGAAAGGACAACTCCTACAGCAAATTCTGTGACCTCCTTCAGAAAACTAAACATTTAGATATAGTGAGGATTTTAACTTCCTAGTTGATAGGCTAAGTCAGGTTAAAAAAACATTTTGGTGGATTTTTTAGCATACCAGACTAATAAACTTCAAGAATAGACATTGTGTAAAAAGGCAGCCTTCAACACTAACTGAATATTGTGAATTAATTGAAATAAGCGATATAAACTGGTAGATGATAATGCACTGTGTTTATATATATCTAATCACGGAATTCCGCAGCACAAATATGATAGAAACACTTTATAAACAACGAAGGACAGAATGTTCAGGCAATAAAACATCTCCTGATTATTTCATGACATCTAGAAATATTTCACACAAAATAGAGATAAAACGTAACGATGTTTACAAGTAAAAAGAATTAGACCGAAATAAGGCTAACTATACTTTACGTTTTGTAAAACAAAGTAAGTATGACATCTGGTCGTGTATTTGTTTAAAATGAATGACTAAGTTCATGATGAAACTTAGAAACAATGTACAGTTTCATAGAGTATGGTTGCATAGAAAGCCTATTTATATGATGTTGGGTGAGAAGAAACAAGATAAGATAGAGTCCTATAGGGATATATAAACAGGAAATGTAAATCACATTAAAATGTCATTTTATCAATTAAATTTATCGAAATAATTGATGTCAATCACATGATGGTTGGAATCATTGAGGCATCAAATAACCATTTCTATTTAATATGTGACTATGCATCAACAGTACCCATTCAACACTCTCTTCTTCATACAGAATTCATGATATACACGTCATACAACTGACAATTTGAAATCTTCAGATTACATCAATTTAATAATAATACTGATGATCTCAATGACGAAATGAATTTTAACAAATCGTTTAATCTGTTAACACTCTCCAGTTTACTTCATACTGAAGTGATGTCTGACTAGTTAGACTATCCAAATGACACATCACATTATGAAGTAACTTCAAAGTCAACTCCATCTACTTCAGTTTAACTCAGATGATCAGTAGTAACAATCCTTCATTTATTTAAAGTGTTACTCAAACATGAATACACTAATCTCTACTTCATTCATCACTTCAACAATGCACATTCATTCATCAATGCAGTCATGACAACAATCACATTTCAGAAGAAAATGTTACCTTCTACATTTTCTTATCCTCAATTAACAATTTCTTCAAATCCATTAAAACAATGTTACTCTTTTGTTTTAAGTAGGCTGTTAATTGTTTTCTCTAAAACAAAATCCAATTGAGTGTATCAAATGAGGGGAGTGAGTGAGGAAGACATAGGTAGGTATGTGGAGTGGGGTGGGGTGAGGTGTGTGGAGTGGGAATGATGTGTGGAGATGAGATGAGATGTGGTGTGGTGTAGTGTGTTGGAGTAGGTGACAAAAGTGGATCAAGTGAAAGAGATATGAGGATAGTGGTATGTTGTGGTGTGATGTGAATGGGGATAAAGTGAAAATGATGAGAATTCAATTTCATGAAAACATTAACAATCAATATATTCATTCAATAATCATCATCATCATCATTCAATTCGATCAGTTTGTTCTTACATTAACGATTACCTTATATCATTTTGAACAGTATCACCAACAAAATTCAGGTTAATGACCATTCGACCTGTGTTTATTCATGAGAAACATACTTCACAAACATTTTACAATGGTCAATATCTCCAAGGCATTCTCAATTATGAAAGTTATCAATCAGTTCAACTACTACGACTATTTACTCACCATTCAGCATTAAGTAGGATGTATGAATTCCAATGTGATTGTCTACTCTTCCATTCCAAAGGGTACAATACAAAGAGGATAATATATCAACAACTGGAATATCTCCACTATTTCACTTCCCCAATATTCAATATCCTACTGAGTTATAAATCCTTTAACATTTGATATCATTTGATTGTATTCACACACCAGTCATCATTCATGTGCAACATTATTGAGTTGAAACAAATCTAAAATTGTCAAGAATAATTGTGGCATTTGTACAGTTAGACAATAATTGGACTAAATTTCCAAGTAAACTGTCGAATGTGTAACACATTTATCTTCTATTCATCAGAGTGGACACATCTCTTCAATCAATGTATACCTAATCATTGTACCCCTTTCTTACTGAAATATCATTGATAATATTGATTATTGTATGGTGATCATTTTATTGTTACTGTTTGTGTTTTCTGACAGAATTTGGGGTCAAATCACTTTTTCTTTAGTTTTGTCGAAACAACTGGAAAGGTATAGTTTTAAGGTCTAATGAGAATGAACATCTCGTATAATTAAAATTATTGAGTTATCCATATCCATCCATCCATCCATCCTCATCCATCCATCCATCCATCCATCCATCCATCCATCCATCCATCCATCCATCCATCCATCCATCCATCCATCCATCCTCCATCCATCCATCCATCCATCCATCCATCCATCCATCCATCCATCCATCCATCCATCCATCCATCCATCCATCCATCCATCCATCCATCCATCCATCCATCCATCCATCCATCCATCCATCCATCCATCCATCCATCCATCCATCCATCCATCCATCCATCCATCCATCCATCCATCCATCCATCCATCCATCCATCCATCCATCCATCCATCCATCCATCCATCCATCCATCCATCCATCCATCCATCCATCCATCCATCCATCCATCCATCCATCCATCCATCCATCCATCCATCCATCCATCCATCCATCCATCCATCCATCCATCCATCCATCCATCCATCCATCCATCCATCCATCCATCCATCCATCCATCCATCCATCCATCCATCCATCCATCCATCCATCCATCCATCCATCCATCCATCCATCCATCCATCCATCCATCCATCCATCCATCCATCCATCCATCCATCCATCCATCCATCCATCCATCCATCCATCCATCCATCCATCTCATTTACTAATGTGATACATGTGTACATATTATTCACGGTCATCTCATAATTACAGTACTACGTATTTTGTCAATCAAATTACTTTTGGTTTAAAATCATTTTTCTTTCTTAATCCAGATGTGATACCTAGATTCTTTACCTTTCCTTTTACTTCTTTCATTTAGTTACTTTTATTATTTTTATTCCATCTTTGCGTTACTGTAATTTTCCATATGTACTTTGGTAGTATATGCTTCATTTAACCGCTTACTCCCCACCTTTATACTTTTCTAGTAATACATGATGAAACTTTATAAAAAAAAGTTTTATACCGACATAATGTAAGTGTGAATAAGTAAATTGACAGAAGTAGTTTCTGTAAATACACCAAAACATAACTAAGTGAACATTGTTGGTGAAGCTAATGACTTCACCACATACTTGACATCTGTATGCCTAAAAAATGTAATCTGTTTCTAAACTTTGTTCCACTTGAAAAACACAAGAAAAGAAAGGATGAAGTACTACAATATGGGTAACCTGTATATTTGTAGTGATTTCTTTCAAAACACATGACTAATTTAAAGAAAGTTAATAATCATTCTTGTTAAGAGCTTGAATGAATCTCTCTTGATGAAAAGTGGCTTGATGTATTGTACTGATTGAAAATGTATGGTACTTGATTTAATGAATAACAATAACAATCATAATACTAATGTTAATAACATGTTATAATGAGTGTTATCATTTCAATTGTTATTTAATGGTAAAGTACTTAGTTTAACAGAATAATTCATATTGGATAGTTAAAAGTAGTCAATAGAAAACTCACCTTTCAGCGAGAATTCATTCAATCTTTCTTAATGAAACTGTTATTCCCTATAGGAGTTTTGAACTTAATTCATTCAATCTCGTAGACTTAGATATTATCACAAGATTAACTGTGTTATGAATGATTTGTTATAGGAATGAAATATTTACATTGACTTGCTATCTTTATTCACATTTCAATGAATGAATCATTTAAAGTAGGGACCATAATACAACTTGATCATTGATAAGAAATCTGACTAAACAAATATGTCAATGAATCGGTTACCTAATGAATAATCAATGTAAGCATTTTAGGAGAGCATTCACATTTTGAATGAATGAGTGTCAAAGATCGAATTCGTCATAAATGTTAATCTAGGCTTCTTGCCAACTACACAGATCCATTTTAGATTGATTTATTATGTAGTGAGTACACTTAATCCCATTGGCATCAAACAATTAAATAATAGGATTTTTAAAAGGTATAGTGAATATATTTTACTTCAATCACTTACCAATTGTGAAGAGGTTCAAAGGAAGGTTTTTCATATCATTCAGCTACCATATTTGACATTCTACTGTATCAAAAATAACCTAATTGATTCAGTACCACTTGATGACTGGTGGATTTAGGGGGCGGGGAGGGAGAAATAGAAATGAAGTCTAATATATCTTGAAAACTAGGAAGTACTGATCAGGTATTTAATCTTAACAAGTGATTCTTATGTATCTAGGGCAGATCCATGATTTCATCAAGGATAAAGCATTAGCAACTTCGGATATTTTTGGCAAATGCCTAACATTTAGTCTAATGAGTTGATTATCGGCGATGGTAAACTATAAATGTAACAATCTTTACAACATTCTTTATTACGAATATGAGTGAACAAATAGTTTTATATATCCATAAGCAAAGGATCTATCATTGTTTGGTGGTGGTGGGGGGGGGGGGGAGAAACCTGCTGATTCCTCAATTTTGCTGAAGACGTCATTTTGATGTTCAATAAAGTGTATTCAAGTTATCACATTAAAACATTTCAGTTAGTTATTATTATCATGTTGTTGCAGTTTTCCCCTAGAATTAATGATTCTCAGCACTGAACTATTTCAATAAGGATATGTGAAATTATGAAGTCAATGTTTTTAAATGTATACTGGATACTTTTTAACTGAAGGAAGCTCCAGCGTCTTTGATGTTGACTTCAACATTAATACTATTTACAATCATTCTATCAGGCATTTAATACATTAATGTTGAATACTAGACTGTTATTTATCAAAGAGATTTCATTTTAAATGACTGGTAATTATCCATAGTGTCTGTTGTTGGTATATCAAATGTAGCATAGTTCAAGATCCTGAATGAAGAAGTACTGATATGCGGTAAACATTTTGAATTAAAATGAAATCCTTAATGAGAAACATACAGTTACATACAGTAGTTACTCAGTAAATGAATAAGGAAATAATCCAAAGTACTAGACACATCACAACTGTATCAATACTGAAAACGTTGTAGATAGCATTAGCTAACTTTCATTAAGAAAAGTCTATCACTTCTCATGATGCATACTACTCAAATGGATACATTGTATGTTGAACTTGTGTTCTTTATCAATAATCATTTACATCATTAAAAGTTAATTACATTATATTACGTAATACTTCAATTAATTATATGTCTACTCTGATTACTAACAATACATGTTCTTAATTTTGAATGAAAATGCTACTTTTGAATGGTCTAGTTGTTATTTTGACAACAAGTTATTGGTACTGTGAAATAATTTCAATTGATCAGTTAATTCATTTGTTGCTAGGCTATTTGAATCCGGTATGATATGATACCGTCTTGTATATATAATCATCTCTAGATTAATTCCTATATGGGGTGATTACCTATGGAATGTTAGTTTTGAATTCGTTATATGATCTGTTTATTTTGCATAGACACTATTTTGTGTTGGGGAGTACTCTCATTGGAATAATTCTATTCTGTTGCGTAAATCAACAAAAAATAAACGTATCAATTAGTTATGCTCATATAGACTACTGAATATTAATAGTAGTAATAGTAATAATGATTTTGGGCTGATTTTCAATAGATCTACAGTATGGACGAGTTGATTGGTTTTTAACAGAAGGGTAAGTGTACTACATAACTGACTTACTCTATATTCCTGCATGGGTGTTTAACATGGACTATGAAATTCGAAGGCACATGTTAGCTATAAGTATCTGAGAAGCAGTGTTTACTCATTGTGGGACGAATGATTGAATAATAATGAGGTTAGGCATAGATCAATAGACAAATAGAACGAATCTGTTGGTGATGTTGTGAATCGCCATTGACTAGGGCGATTAGAACAAGTATTACTCAAGTCAAACCACCACCTACCTTGATGTTTTATGTGTATCGGATTTGATTTCAAGATAAATAGGGGCTGTCCAAATATAAAGTCATCAACAGCTGATCTGAACCACGTTGGTAAATGCAAATTACCCAAACGTCTGGTCCCCTTCACTATCATACCCAAAGCAACTATGTTACATCATATGGCATCCACTTGTAAATTTACTATCTCACTATTATGATATTATGAGATAACTTGGGATAACGCATATTTACTCCTGGCCTTCGTCTATAACAGTCGACCGAGTGATCACATTCATTATTTCTAACTCATTCCTAACTTGCGTCAACTTCAAGGACCACTACATTACGTAGTAAATTCGGGTGGAATACACGTCAAATGATTACAACACTAATCGCTCTTTAACTTAAAATTAGAATAGTAATATGTTCTATGATTAAAATTGATGAAAATGTCTAGTCAATAATGATGGAGTTATTAAAATGACACTATCCATGCATATTTAATTAGATGAACATTTTGACAAAATATCAGAGCAGCTGATTAAGTAAAGAGGGAGGAAGAATAGTAAGACAGGAAATATCTAGATACAGTGGGTTAGGATAGTAAACACTTGTTGTTAACGCAACCACTGTTGTCAGTCTATCATTACTATGGTTAGTATAGTTTAATATAATGACATAATGCTGTTACTTAATAGTTAATTCTTATTTACTTTTCCTTATCGCTTGTATACTTTAGTGAATACTGTCTATTTCCTACTCATCCGACAGTGAATCTACAACACATACACACATACATAAGTACACATTATGCCGATTTTCCAGTTCTTTAAATTTCCTGTTTCTAAGTTATTTCTCACTCTATCTCTCCTTGATTATCTTAAACAGTCTCACAGTTATCAACAATTCATCATTGTCAAATATTTCATTCTAAGCATTTTCATTGTTATGCAATATTATGTTACCCTAGTTAACTACTAATCATAACATTGATTAATATCGGTTGTAACCACTTGACGAGTATCTTTGTATAACATCAAAGTCAAATCAATTAAATGCAGTACATCTGATCAGTGATTATATTTCTTCAGTAGAATTCAACCAGTTATCTCTGTCTACTGAATGTATCAAACCCTGTATTTAATCGAGTTACATATGTCTGGCGGGGGGGGGGGGAATTTCATAAGTATTGTTAGTAGCTAATGAAATATTTCATAGGTATAAGAAATCGTAACTACGTATCGTATAGAATATTATAGAATTTGATGCTGTATTCATAAAATTGAGTTAAGCAGTTATTAAAAAGTATGAAGTAATGGACCTGTTACTTCATCCTATTGAGGTAGGAGATAATGGATTGGCACTAATGAAGAGTCATATATTGGGTTAAAACAGATGCCAAGCATCAGTCCCTGGTTTTCATTACTTGTATAACCTACTTCAATTCATAATAACAAATTCAGTTATAAGAAATACTGAATAATGAAGTATTGTTTCCTTCATATTCTGGAAATGATATTTACTGTATTCGTATCCTGTTGTGTACTTGATTATTGAAAAAACATTACTGGTACAAACTATACAACAATGTAGTAACAGTCACATTTTCTAGGGATTAAATTAATAAATATTTAGAAAAATATATCGAAAATCTTTTCATACAGTGATTAGCTAGCATCTGTAGACATCTGTACATTGAATTGGTTACTGAGAAGTGATCAGTTTAATGCTTATTTAGTTTATTTTAGTACTGAACAAATTCTATAAGAAAAGTTAAGATGTAGTTCCTAGTGTAGGTGATTCGACACTATTTACACTACGTTGTGATGAAAAATGATTTCGAAGGTTGTCGATGGAAAATCCTGCAACTAAGTGTTGCAGTAGTTAGTAGTTGTTAGCAAAGACTACCTTCAATAATGAAAGGATTGCTACTTCCTATCCTACTATCTATCTATTCTGAAAAAATTTAGACCGCGACTAATGTATTGAATTACTTAGACTAGGGAATACATTACAAATTGATCTATGAAATCCGATCAGTTTTAAAAAGAAATAGAACAACACAACATTCACTAATATTTACTGATGAATCAATATAAATGTATCAGACCAAATGAATGTCAATCGCACCTCGAATAACTCGGTGGTCATGTTCACAAAATGTAAAGTTGATGGACGCTGAATTGACGTCACTAGATGGCATAAATTTTTTCAAGACAACATAAGATGATTTTCTGGTGAATACCAACCATAACGAAATCAGTTTCCTTGGTATCCTTCCTGCCAGTTCATGTTAGATAGTTGAAGTCAACTTCAGATAATCGAAATCAAATTACTGATGAAAAGTATGCTCTAATATTAGAAGTTCATCAAGTAGATGAAAAGAAAAATGATTGAACAAAATCAAACATAACATCTACTTACTGAGTATTAAAATGTTTCGAATAATCTAAAACTCGTCAATATGATTAAACGAATGTTTGAAGAGTTGATGATCTAGAAGTTTGAGAAGTTCATTACTCAATTCACAAATTAACTGAAATTACTAAATGATCAACTCTTATAACTCAACTGTTGACTAGCATTGTAATGATTGAACAACTTGAACGTTTGAGTTTTTGTTCAGTATCTTATTGTCAGTAGTTATTAAACAGTAGAATCTACTCTTTTCCCTTCTCAACATATTCATGTTATTATATGAATATTCGTATATGAGTATAATCCAGGAATTGTATTAGGTTTGGTTTGTGACATGTTAGATGCATACATGTGACTATCTGAATTCATTATCTCTTGTATAACTAAATAGGCAGTTGAAGAGAGGGGTACAAGTTTCAAGTCTCTTAAGAATACACCAATATTCAGATAGTTGATATATTTAGCTGATCAATTACAAATAAGACAAAACGTATTAACTAGATTCTCTTACTAGCCAATTTAAACTTCTTTCAATTATTCCAGAATGAGGACATGAGAAAGCAACAATGATATGAGGGATAGTTTTGTTTTATCTATTTTTGGTTTGTTTATGATAATGAATATTCAATGTACTCAGAATAAATATTGGCTTTTAGTCTATTGGATGAGGGAAAGCTTCAGTTACGTTTAATTTCAAATAAATTAAGTATAAGTAAGAGTGAGTAAGACAGAAGAGTGAAGCTAAACTCGATTGTATCTTAATATTAAGTAATCAGAAGTAAGCTACCACTACTATTAATATTAATACAACTACTACTTGTCATTACTAGTACTGCTAATATTAATCTTGCTGGAACGCTTTATAATATTATTACTATTAGTATTAATATTAATAATGGTGTTACTTGTACTACTATTACCACCACTAGTAGTAATAATCATATAACTACTAATGCTACCACTAATACTCTTATCAAGACTATTACTACTAGTACTACTATTGCTTTTACAAATACTTCTGAAATAAAGATTGGTACTACTGCTATTATTATTACTATTACCAATACCATTACTAATGCTGCTTCTAAAACTACTACTACCACTAATACTACCACAGTTATTAGTGTTAATACTATTACTACTAATACCAATAATACGACTAACACTGTTACTAAGGCTACTACTACGAATACTACTACTACGCTAATACTACCACCGGTACTATTACTAAAACGACCACTACTAATACTACTAGAGACACTTCTACTATTAATGCCACCACTATTACTACCATTACCACCACTGCAGATAAACTACTACTACTACTTTGGATTATGTGTAAATATTCATAAATGAGTTTTGATTTTTCCATTTATGGATTAATTTGGCATACATTCTTCTATTATTGTTTTTGTAATATTCCAAGGGTTAACCACTATGAATGTAATATTCTTTATATTCTTCCATTGCAGAAATCAACAATAAGTATGTATGTGATAGAAAATATTTGTAGCTCTGGAAAGGTGACTTTATTAGTCCTGTATTCTGTTTGAGATGGATTGTAGAATTATGAAGCATTCATTGTTACGTTAAATTCTAGAATTAGTGCTAGCAATTATCAGATGGTTTATCTTTAATTTTCAATGCATTGGTAATTATCACAATGGCTAGAATTTGAGCTAATCAACATTACAGCATTAACTGATTATTGAGTAATGATAACTGTTCGTTTAGTACTGTAGTACTGATAGAGTAATGTCGATTAACTACTAATGTATTCATTAGTTTTCATGACCTGCATTTTTCTAAGGCAAAGATATTGGCCACTAATCAATACAAATAATACTTTTTCTTGTTTACTATTCTATTTTTCTCAGAAAGGTAAACCAGGGAACACAGGGCATCTCTTTTGTCCTATAATTGGACTTCTTGACATTGTAGTCCCACGACTCCATATATAACTACCGGGTCGTCGTCTCATGGTTCTAACATTTATATGTTCTCAATTAAAGCCTAAAAGCATTGGATTCCGTCTTATGTGAGAGTACGAGTGCATGCTACTGAAGAATGCTATTTTAGTACAAAACCCCTGCCTAGTACTTACTAGGTTCACTTGACACCTCATCTGAAACCAATCCTTGACGAATATCGACCTATCATCTAGTTTATACATATCAAGCAATGAAAAGTCATTCATCGTTGAATGTTGACAGGAACGCTTTGTCACAAATCGGTAATTTCAGTGATAAATTAGATTACAGAAATCCCAGTAACCAGTGTAGTAACCAACAATGTTGTAAACCAAGTGATAGCTGTGTAATGTTATTGCTAAAGTACGGATGTTTATTCAGATGTTATGGTGAAAAGAACACCATCTATAGGTAGAAAAGACAAAAGAAGCTGACAGAATAGCCATAGAAGAAAAAGTGTTATCTGAATAGCGAGTTCCTCCAACGTAATATATCTTATATCAAACACCAAATATCACTTATGCAACTCATAAAATCTGTAAGGCACACCGTTGAAGTTGTCAGCAACGTTTTCAATTTTCACTAAGTATGTTAGAAAGTAAATAGGTTTTTAACTTAGTTTACCTTCTGCTGCATAATCGAACATTAAATACATTCAGTGAAAATGTACTACTGATCACTAAGAACATCAGGAACGCCTTGAAGTTAGTTAATAGTGAGTTGATATTTATTGTTAAGGTGATTTTGCGGGGATTCGTTGAAATAGAAATCTTAACATTGAATTCTACCTGGCTTAGTGATGCAGAAGGTTAAGCGCTCACCTCAAGACTTAATGGTTCTGGGCTAGGTCCCCTGACTTGATCGAGAGTGCACATTACTGGGGACTTCCATTCAAGGATTAAACGTCGGTCTAATGATTTCTTTTTCTCAGTGGTTCCCATTAAAAATCAGTCATTGATGAAAACAAAACTACCGATTAAATGTCAAATTCCACACAATCCCCCCCCCCAATATTGTTAATATCTTTCAAGATAATTGGTGCCATTTAGTGTAATCACGTCTCATCATAGTTTCATTTTATATCTCTTCTTTCTTCATATTCTCTTTATTTTGGTTACTCAAAGATTTATTAGGTACAGATATTGATAGTGTGGAAGGGTGAATTGGTGGAACAAAGAGTATATTAATGTTTGAATCTCACCATTCCATTCATTCTGTGCCTGTCACACACAGACATACATTTATCTATTTATCTATCTATCTACCCATCTAATTAGGTTGAGCATGTATGCGCCTGGACTGTCAGGACACAGTAACCTAGTGGTGAACGCAATGGCGTTTGACACAAAACGGACTGAATTCGAATCCCATTGTGGATATCAACATTATGATGCAGGTACATTCGGTTGATGAGTCCCAAATAGGATGAAACACGCAACCTGTGTTCCGCTTGTCAGTCATAATCCAACTTAAAATATCTACCCATCTGTTTATCTTTCATCTTTGGTTTACTCAGAATATTTTACATTGAATTAAGTTATAGCCTAATACGTTCTAGATAAATTAACGTAACTGAAAAATGTGATTTTTCAAAAATATGGAGTTTGCTCTCCCTCTTCACTACCATCTACCTTACTTCAAGCATCATTATACTGATCGACATTATTCACTTTAAATGTGTTATTCTTTTTTTTCTTTGTTTGCATAATTCATTTGTCTCTTCTTTTATTTGCTGTTCTCATGATAATTCGAAATAACGTTGTTATGTCGTTCCATTTGTTTGTTTGTTTTACTTAGTCTAGTCTGTGTGTATTTTGATTGTTTGTTCCAGGAAGAGATGAGAAGAAACAACCTGACAGAAAATCATCATCATCATCTTTAACATTCATTCATTCATTTAAATTGTTAATTGAATTGTATAGAATAAATAGATAAATTACTTATTGTTACATTACTTATTTAAGTAGTCAATATTCATTATGTCTATCTTGTTACTTAATTTATCTTAATTTTGTTACTTTACTAGTTTCTTTTTTATACTGTAAAAAGAGAAAGAAGGAAGTAATTTACTCTTAATGAAAAATAATAAAACTAGAAAAAAGAAATTTAATGTAACTACAAGATGGCTTGTTTAAACCTATCAGTTGTTGGTATTCTTCATCTATTGGTTATAGTCAAGTATTATTCGGAAAATAAGATACAATAGATACCTGTTATGTTCTAGTAAGCACTTGCGCCATACCTCCTCCTCCTCCTCCTGCCCTACCAGTCAATTGAACCTAGAATTTTCAGGTTTCATAGTCGAAACCTAACAGTTAGTACTAAACAGTCGATAGGCTTCTGAATTGTAGAATTCCCACTTAAATCGATTTACAATAGAACAAGTTGATCATTCATTAACAGGATAATTGGCTTACTATCGATATATCAGAAATTTACAAATCGTGATGAATACAAATAAGAAATTAAATGGTAATCTACATCAAGCAACCTTAATTCAACGATAATCTTATTTGTTTTTAATATGACTTACTTAGTAAACAGTCAAAATATGTCAGCTCACTTCTATTGACAATCATGAAAGATCACTTATTCTAATAACTTTATATAATAAATTAGTCAATTTACTCCTATTCTGATTGATCTATAACAAAGATAAGTATTTACTTGAATATGTTTTTTGCATTTACCCGTTTGTTTGACATGGAATGAATTTGATCAGTCCCTGTTGCCATATGGGTATTCTGAGAAGAATGCCTCGATACAGCTGAAGTCCATGAGTAGGATTTAGTTTGGATTGTTTTTGATAAGTGGAATCCAGGACACGCGTTTCGTCTTATATGGGACTCGTCAGGTGGATATACATGCATTCCTGTCTTGATATTCACTCCAGACTCGAACACTGTTTCGCGTCAAACGCTACAAAGATCACCATTAGGTAAGTATGGCTAACAAATCCCAAATAGAACGAAATGCGCATTCTGGATTCCACTTTCTGACTCTCAGCTCATCAAAAGTTTTGAGTTAATTAAGAAAGGGTACTTGCTTTTAACTTACTGTGACCCAACTATCTTTTAGTATCGGTTCAATTTGCCACTGTTTTGTAAGAGAATAATGTGCCAATTATGTGAATTTTCTGTCTTTCATTGCTATCTTACTGTCGAAACTCCACGTGTACTCGAGGAGAGATTTGTTTTTATAGCATGTTCTGGTGAAACAGCAAAAAAGAGATGAATTACTCACCGTATTTGTGTATCGCCATTTGGCAATGTCAAGCTACAAATATTGTTAAACAACTTTCTTCATCACAATTGTTCAATTCATTTCAGCATTAAATATATTCATTATGTAACCAAGTGAAGCACTGATGTACCACTACAATTCAGCAAGCATTTGAAATGAAATTTATCAGACGGATTTTATTTAAATGAGAGAACTAACTTCAAATCACCAATTGAAACTAACATCTTTATAACCGACATCTTCAATCATCACTGTTTAAAAGAAATGAACGATACAAAGTTTATGACTGCTTAGGGAATTTCAAGTTATCTATGAGAAAGTTGAACAGTGAAATCTATCAAATGGAACTTTCAGATTAGATGAAAACAATTCTGAATATGTTTGGCATATAGCTATCGAATAAATTTAGAATGTATATTTTTAAGAAATCCGATTTCAAACAGCTAGATGTACCAGCCTCTCAGTTTTTTTTTTTATGTTTACACTGAATATACTTCATGTAGGAATTGTATAGTAATAGCCAACCTCTAATTTCTTTAAAAGACAAAAGAACAGATGGCGGTACTTTATGAATTTCTAAATAATTCCATTTGTGATTAGTTATGAACATTATATGAATTGAGGTTATAAATGACATTTTCATTATTCAGTAGGAGTTCTAAATCCTTTAATTATTACTCCATTCATTCAGTAGTCAACTGATACATATTACAGTGTATATTTCAATGAAGATTTTATTATAAACCTTAGACATGTTGAATTACATCAGATTGACATATTTATAACAAACAGCAGATAATAAATCTAGTCGTTTGGAATGATACCTTAACAGAATACAATAGATATTCATTAATTGAATGAACAAAGTGTTCAGAAGTATTACCTATATATGGCATGACATAGACAAAGGTTAAGAAATCATTCAATGACACCAGTTATGACTTTCGACCTGTATTAACTTCATCATTCGAAAATTGTAATACTAGTCATCAGTAATGAACAAAAATAGAAGACTAATGTTCGTTTGTTAAGTAAGAAAATGCTTACAAATATAAAAGTATATTAAATTGATAAAACATGAAAAGAATGAGAGTATGAAGAATTCAAAGAAACCTACATAATTTTATCAGGAGGGTGGGGAATGGGGTAAGAGTTTCATCAAGGAGGAAACTAGTTAGTCTGATAATCAAACCATGATTTCATGGATTGATGAATGATCTGCAAAATTAATAATCCTTGATTTTTTAACCAAATATGGAAACTATTTTATGGAGTGCTATGTATTCATTACACAGCTGAGACCAGATAATACCATAGTTGTACAACATTTTATCAGTTGTAACAGTATATGAATATAATTTATGTATATTCCGTTAACATTTTAGAAATGTTGTTTTTTACGGGGTGGGAGGGGGTGTTGGTAACTTCATGCTGAACCCTCCTCTTTTGTCTGGCCTTGGAACCGGCAATAACTCTAGGGGAATTCCAGATGCACATCGTATTTATCGCTGAGTAGCTTTAAGAATGATGAAAAGTCACTTGTAAAGATGGGCCAAATGTAAAATATTTCATTTATTACGGGAGATTGATTACTGAATATCACCAAATAGAAAACTTAATTTGATATCACGAACTGGTATGATTTACGCAGTCAATGACAACCAGGAGAAGTACTGAACAATTGTTTCATCGTAATATGGCTGTCTAACTTTGATTAACTGATGATATCAAATTCAAATTCAACAATCTCTGCAACACCCCAGTAACAATCAGTATCAGCTCACTAATGACTGGTTCTCGAGATAATTTCTGGAGTTCTGGTGAGATGTGATTAGTTGAATTCAACCATATCAGGTGTGAAGCAGTTACCAACCGATGGAACTGCATAAAGTAGAGCAAATATATCGCGAATTGACTGAATTTAGAAATATCAAACGTTGGATGAGGCCTAGCTCAATGGTTTAATGGCTAAACATTTTTAAAACCTTGAAGGTCCTGGGCTCGATCACTGGTCGGGTCATGTGTTCTCAGTGAAGAAGAATGGCATACGAAGACGAAATAATTGTCCAGTTTTGGCTTCTGGTTTTCACTGGTTGTCTAACTCAAACCAATTAGTCATAGTGAATTCACATTCACTATTCTTTATAATACTCAATTAAAATAAGAAACCATTTAAAAAATATAGAAAGTAAAGTCGGCTACTAGTGAAATCTATCATACTCCTCTCTTCATATTATGGACTTATTGGAGTGGTGTACCTGATGAATTCAAATACTGATGTTCACATCATGATATCAATTGGTTATCCACATGGCTAATGAGTTTAGCTAACAATTAACTTATTCGAGTATAAAGGAAAAACTAAGCGTTTGTAATTTCCTGTTGTTGATATTCATCACTGTAATTGACCAATTCCTCTTGGCACATTTAATGCAGATTATGTTATTAACGTTCTATTATGACCAATAGTGCAATCTACGACATACATTTTATTAAATCATTAGATAGAGTACAAAATTTAAGTAAACTTCAAACAAACTGAAATGTTTCGGTTTTTGTTTTACTTAACAAACCACCCCCCTAAAAATATACATCTCTCTTTGAATGCACACTTAATTGACCCGGTTTCGAACTATACCACATTGTCTACATGCATATAAACCTGATATAAATCACAATTTTGCCAGTCAACATTCATTTGGGAACAAAATTATTACAAAAAACAAAAAAAAACAACGTATACGTACTGATTTTACGGCATCGAAATAGACCAGTATGTAAAATCAACAGTGGACAGATGTTGATAGTAGGCAGGTAGGTAGGTAGGCAGATACGTAGGTAGGTAGGTAGGTAGGCAGGTAGGTAGGTAGGTAAGTATGATTAGTAATTTCCTACTGATAAAGCTAAAATGAACATGTAAAAGAAGGAATCATTAAAATCACTTTTGTTTTTTCTTATTCTACAAACAACTTAATTTCAGTTGATTATTTACTCAGGTTATCTCATAAATTACATTTTAATTTTATTTATTGTATATTTTCATTAAATTTTTAGTTGTGTATTGTACAATTTTTGGTAGGTTTAATTTAAGTAAATTAAAAAACAAAAAGGCGGTATTTTCAAAAAGACAATTTTCTTTAAAGTAATTACAATCTACAACTACAAAGTATCCATTTGATAAAAATGCATAGATTTTATTGAATTTCTTCTTTGTTGTTGTTGTTTTTTTTTGTTGAAGAAAAGACAAAAAACTATTGTAGACATAACTGAATAAAGTTGAATTATGACTGACAAGTGTAACAGATAAACACAAGTTTAGTCATTTAATTTGGATTGTGATTGGTAAATGGAATCCAGGATGCGCGTTTCGTCCTATTTGAGAATCATATTTAGAATTAGAAAGTAATTTCAGAGTAGATGATGAAAAATTTTAAATTGAGACTGTATGTTATTGATATTCGTCAGTATAGTGTGAATAGTGAATGATCTTTGAAAGAATTTTGTACTTCATGGTACTATGATGTATATTCCTATCTTACTTATGTAAACATATGAAGTGTACTCGGATATATAACTAAGTTACGCTTGTTGTATAACTAAAGTTGCTTCTATCGCATGGACCCACTCTTACGAATGAGAAGAAATCAGAAGGCATTGAAGGCTGGAAGAGAAATTATATTTGATCGTATACAGAGCTTTAATTGGATAGCAACGTCTAGGCTGGCAAACTAGAGAGAGATGCTACCCACGGTGGTTCGAGTCGTGATCTGGTGGTGATGCGTGACCGCGCGCCTTCAACTAGTAGTGTCCGCCAAAAACAAACATGGTCAGCAGTAATGTCGAGAGCCTATGCAACTATTTATTTTGAGGATTATTTACCGCTACACATACATCTGGTTGCATATGTTCACATGATTTGCATTAAGTAGTCTTAATAAATAACCTTTCTTAGTGAAAATAACTAATAAAATAAAACCAATAAAATCTGAAAATATAATTCACTTTCTAATTGTTTCGAACCAGTTCTTTAGTTCTACCATAAGTTATTGTTTTGAATTACAGAACTGCTATGTTGGGCGATTAAAGAAGAGTAATAAACTTTCAGTACTGTGTTTTAGAACATTATTTCAATTAGTCTAACTGTGAGTAATGTAAACATTTCGTTCCTATGATTGTTATATTCGTCTTGCCCTATCCTCCCGTTTAGCATAATCACTGTTATTATATTGTCTCCTATTATGGACTACAGTTGATTGGTTGTGTACAAGTTGTCCCTATTCACTGCACTGTTTCCTTTGTTCTATATTAACGTTAGTTTCCTAATTGGTTGACTGTGTGGTCTGGTTTTATGTATATGTAAAGAAATGTATGAAATATAATTCGATTCTGTTTGGTTGGTCTATCGGCTTGTGTTCTTCTTATTCTGACTTGGGACTCAGTGGGTATAGGGCAGACGCGTAATTATCGACTAGGCACACCTAATTAGCATTCGAAGAACCAACCAAGAATTTCTTGCTTCATAACACAAACATTATTTAACTGATTGTTACCAAGTCTATAGTTTAATCAAATATCTTTTAGTCAGAATATGAGTCACTCATTCGATAATTGTAGTTCATTGAATTCGTCACAGATTGTTGTTGATAGGTTATTGTTAAAAACCAGGGAGCACTAGAAAACCCTCTCATCCTAGTATACGATTTCAAGATGTTCTTGAAGCTCTTATAAGAAGGTAAGACTAGTAGAGTTCACACTTGTCTAGAGTATGACAGTTAACACCAACAACAATAAGTGATCGTCGCGTTATATCACAAACTGATGGATGCTAGCCCAATGGTACAAAGAGTTACGCGCTGGCCAACACAAATCCCATATGATTGAATCTATTGTGCATATTGCTAAAAAGTCCCATACTAAGACGGAACAGTTACTCAAAGCTACCAATCTCCACCATTCATACCTATCAAATTTCAAATTGTATTTATTTATTACAATCGTATTTATACAATTAATTTCAGTCACATTTTACACTACACCAGTAATAATAATAATAATAGTGAATATAATTTCCCATATTCATTATTCAATGCATAAGTCCAAGGCATATCCTTTTATGTTGTCATGACAACACAGAATCAACACAGAATACCAATTCATTTAAACTAGAATTCAGACACTGTACACTTTATACATTCGATTCTACAATGGTTTACTATAATAAATAAAAAAAAACAAGTAGAATATCTCTATATTCAATGTTAAACATCAACAGAATATAAAAATAGATTTAGAAATAAAAGAAGAAAAAAACTAAAGCAAGAAGGAACATAATTGTTCATTTGAAACTATTGAAATCTACATAGAGACATGAAGATATTTCTGAAAGTTCATTTGTTTATTTAATCATTCAAATAAAAATGACAAAGAGAAAAGTGATTTATTATCTAACTAATAGTTGTTACTTTAGTTATCTTTTCTTTTCCTTATTTCTTTCTTCTTTTCTCTTCTTTCAATCAGTACATCAATACATGTTCATAGTATTGATTGATATTCAATATTGATTTAATAATTAAATAGCATAGTTACTTTCATTTGTGATTAACAATTCCTTGATATCGTCAAAGAAATAGTTGATAAGACGACTTAAACTGGAAGTTCTTGTAATAATAACTAACTTACTTTAACTGGAATTTCTCAGAAAACTTTAAGAAAGTTATTTTTATAATATTAAAGTCTATATTATACTTGAATGTAATCACAACTATATCTTAACGGGGAACCTATCAAATTCATGATGTCATTATTTAGAGTGTAATGACAGTAAGCTTAGACTGAGATCAATATTTTCAGAGTTCAATAAGTAGGTTGTATCTACTAATGTATATTTATTGAATGATTAATGTATTTGGCCCTGGGGAGCATCATCGATGAACAAGGAGGATCCGACGCAGATGTAAAGGCAAGGATCGGCAAAGCAAGGACAGCATTCCTACAGTTGAAAAATATATGGGACTCCAAACAACTGTCTACCAACTTCAAAGTTAGACTCTTCAATTCAAACGTCAAGACAGTTCTTCTGTATGGAGCTGAAACGTGGAGAACTACTTCAAACATCCTCAGGAGAGTACGGGTATTTATAAACAACTGTCTACGCAAAATATTGAATGTCTGTTGGCCGGAAACCATCAGCAACAGCCTACTATGGGAGAGAAAAAACCAACTTCCAGCCGAACAGGAAATCAGGAAACGATATTGGAAATAGATAGAACATCCATTGGGGAAATCGTCATACTGTATCACGCGACAAGCACTAACTTTGAATTCTGTTGGAAAACGGAAAAGAGAAAGGCCAAAGAACACACTGAGTCGAGAACTGGAAGCAGACATCAAAAGGATGAACAGTAACTGGAGACAGCTGGAAAGGATTGCTGATGACAGAGTTGAATGGAGAATATTTGTGAGCGGCCTTTGCTCCTCCGAGAGGGGTAACAGGCGTAAGTAAGTAAGTAAGTAATGTATTTGGCAATATAATTGACAATGAAAACTACATTTAAAGACTTTAGTATTACCTCCAATTATCTAATGTAAACATAACATCTTCGAACACCTTCATGTGTCACATGATAAACGTAACACACCTAATAAATATTGAAAAACTTTCAGAGGATCTTGATCAACAGCTTCTGCTATATATATATCATAAGGAGTACAACATAATATAGAATCTAAGCATCAAGATATATTTGCTACTGTCACCAAATGTAACATGACCAAAGATAGAATGCAATAGAATGTGATCTGTACCATGAAGGACTAAACAAACATCACATTAATCATTACTGATTGAGAAATCACTGTAAAAGAGAATAGTAAGCAGACATTGGAGTGAATTTTTAGTCTATTGCTTTGATATTAATTCTGTCAGAATTGAATAACATAAAAATAAGCATGTGGTTCAGTAAATTCCTTTACTAAATTCTAATTGCTGAGTGTACACATTTTGACTTGCATACACATAATAACAATAATAATTAACCGTAAAACCCAACAATAGTATTGGATGACGTAACGAAGTATATCACCATTACGCACTTCAAATTCATCAATCTTCTTAACATTCAATCATAATCAAAATAAGCTTTTTAATGAAGGTAATTATGAAGATCAAATAAAAGGTGTAATCAGTAAAGCTCAAACCTAATAACAGTGAAGCAACGTTAAACAATATAAATCTCTAATTGACTTAAGTTACAAGTGTCAGCTACTGGATCAGTGATTACTTAGAATCCTGATAGTACTGAATTCAATTCTCAATGCATACATTGGTTCATATAACTGAATAGTTGCATATGAGGACGATATAACTTTTCATTTCCTATCTCTGAAGTTGATTTGTGATTATAATTTCAAATTAAACAATCATGATGATTAGACATTAGAAATATTTGAAAGCACAGTTGTTTCCAATGACTTCATCAATAGGCTCTTATGGTTATAAGTTCATGAAAACCGCCATAATAAGGTGTATACAAACAAATGTATTGAACAAACTGCAAACTAAGACAATTGTAGATGTTAGAAGAATGATGAATTCTTATGTCTAATCTTGACTACTTCATTAAATCCAAAATTTGCTGACAATGCATTCTGAAGATCATTTTTAAGGGATGGCTTATGAAAAACTAGTAATAGTTGCTAGGTATTGAGGTGCATTCTCAGTAATATAATAAACATACCAAGTGAAATTATCTACGAATACAATAGCCTTGTAATAAGCGAAATAGTATGTTGGATTAGATGTGATAGTAGAAGGCATGTAGTATATGATATAATGATTTATTATTAAGGTAGTTCTGGTAATAGGGACAAATTATTCATATGAATTGAAAGAGACATCTTTATCAAGTTAGTGACGATGATAAGAAAACTGATATGAGATGGAAAGAATGAGTGTATTATTAAGAATGATACAACTTAGAGTAAAACAGAAAAGAGGTTTGTAGAATATGAATATTTAACAGGTGATATGGTCATCGGCCATGGTAGACTGAGAAGCTAAATATACCTCTTCAGAATGCATAAATTGAGTTTTCTAGAGTTTATCCCGATGGTTTCAGTTATGTAAAGTAGTTGTAAGGTCACTCCCATAGATAGGTCAATCTGGGCGTGATGCTAAATAGAAACTGCATTTACTATCTTGATATGATGCACAAATTTATACTTTTTGAGAAGTCAGATTAGCATTTAACATTGAACAATGAACATTGAACAATGAACATTGAACAGCTCATCTTGTTCAATGTTCAATTAAATGAAGGAATACTTTATGACAATATAAACTCAATAAGTCGTAATAAAAAGTAGTATTCATCTATTTATTAATTATTACTAATACTGAGAATAATTTATGCTTGAACCTTCTAGCTAAAAAAAGATAATCGAATGTAAAATAAACATTTGACATGATATTCATTTCAGTTTGAATAGATACGAATGATTGCCCAGTCGTCAGGATGTGCTTTTGTTTATTTTTATCAGACTCTTCTTTATGCTTTCTAATTCCTTCCTTTTCCCCTCCCCACCCTTCACTGTGATTTTGTTGTTGTTGTTGTTGATACTGTTTACTTGTCATTTTAATAAGGAATGAAAAGAAAGAGAATAAAATGAATAGGGAAGAGTTAGTAACTATGTTTGTGCTAAGTAAATTCATTTTTTTTTGTAAATAGTATTCAGTTTACATGTGATATCATTTTTAATTATCTTTTTTTTCACTATTTACCATGGCAACCGTCAAATTCTGTAATGACCTTTGTTGACTCATCTTTATCAGTTAAATAGAAGAGGTATTACTATGTATACCTAGGTGTGTGTGTGTGTGCAGTATATTCATCTTGGATATATGAATGTGATCGTGTGTGTTTATTTGAACAGTCACCGATTGATATCACAATTCACAGCTTCATTAGACATAAACGTTGTTGTATACCCATACTAGTAACTAGGCTTATCAAATAGGATTAAGCATTTGAAATTTAATGTCTACTAGAAAATGAATACTTTTAATTAACAAGTATTTTCCTACTGATGTGAATTGTAAAAGTTACTGAATATACAAAATAGTCTATGATAGCCAATGTACTAAATTAACAAATATGATATGTACAAAGATCAACTACTGAATAGTAACCACTATGAAATTTATCTAGTACTAGATAGATAGATAGATACAACGCAGAACTTCGTACGTACGTACATCAGTTCAGGCCGCCATACCACATCAGCACAGAGACGCAACTGTCAGTTCAAATCCAAGAGTGGTAGCGATAGTAGAAGTGTTAGCAGTAATGCAGAAAATTAGGGAGCGAAGATATGATTCAAAAAGTATAATTCAGTAAGATAAATTTGAAAGGAGAAAGATAGAGAATTCGGAAGGTTAGATTTTGAGAGAACACAAAGAATGGATGCACCTGCGCCACTGCTAACGATTCTGAGCCATGTCGTTCAAGGTCTCTAACCATTGGTGACTTTCATCTCGCGGACCCCAACCACGCAGCCTACATCTACCAACATGACTTAGTCCACTAGTGTTAGTGTTGATTGAATTCAATCAAGTTAGAATGTTGTATCCACAAAGTCTAAGTGAATCGACAACATGTTTACTTTGTTGCGATATAAGATGAATTGAATTATTATTGAACATAGATATTCAGTTAGTTAGACATTCTCACATTCTTGTAGTAAGTGATTCCATCTGTAGAATTTGAAATTTCATTGCCTAGTTTAATAGTATGAGACGTAACGATTGAATTGAGTTGACCTACTGAAGGCTGACATTCAATCACTACTCATTTAACGTAGTTCATTTTATGATTTCTTTTCATTATTGAACATTCACAAACACTTTAACTTAGTTTTAATAATAATGTGTACTCTTCAGTAACTAAGTTTGATATTAAATATTTCTAAATGTTAATTGAAAAACTATGATTTGTGAGAACATTTAAGTAAAGAATTATTCAATCATTCATTGATTAAGCTGATATTTCATTAGAGTAAGAACTTTAGATATAACACAGTGGGCATCAACTAAATCACAAAACACAGAGAAGCACATGAAGATGTGGAAACTTTCACATATCAGGGTAGGATGATTGATAAACAAGGAGGATCTAATGTAGAATTGATAAAACATTGATAATATTTCTACAAATGAAAAACATTTGAAACTTAAAGTAATTACTAGCCAACACCATAGTGAGAATTTTTATTGCAAACATCAAGACAGTTCTATTGTATGCAGCTGAAACCTGGAAGAATACGAAAAACACCATTCACAAGACATAGGTATTCATGCATAGCTCTCCAAGATACTTTAAATCTGTTGGCCATCATCATCATTTAAAAAAACTTATTATGACAAAAAGTGAAACAACTACTAGTTGAGGAGGAAACTAGGAAAAAACGCCGGAGATGGGTAGAACACAGATTAAAGATGTTATCTAACTGTGTCACATGACAAACACTAACTTAAAGTCCTGAAGGTCAAAGGAACAGAAGGAGATCAAACAACACATTGCGTCGAAACTTGTAGGTAGTCATGAAAAAAATGATTAGCACTTGGGTGAACTGAAAAAGTGATTTCAGGATAGGGTTGGTTTTAGAATTCTGGTAGACAGACTATACTGCACGTGGGATAATAGGCACATAAATGGATTTGGGTACATCAATTCATGTTAATCTTAAGAAAATGTTTGTCTGGAATGTCTGTGTAAATATTAAACAATGCTTCGTTAAAATATATCTACATGTTTATCAACTGATTTTCATTTAGAGGTAGTATACGCATAGTCACAGTCACAGTTTTTCAATAGAACTGTCACACTCATTTGATTTATAACGACATAAATTACTTAGGACATTAAAATTGCAATCTCTGTTGTTCATACCACTTCATGAAAGTCCATCAAGCCAGTTAATAACACGAATCTCTGTCGTTATATCAAACTTATACACCAAGTATCCATACTCTAAATGATCATATTTCCTTGATGATTCCATGGAAGATTATTAGTTAGTGAACTAGTATTAATTCGTCAATTCTATTATCACGAATTGATCTGAATCAGACAACCATTGATCACCTGGAAGCACTGAACAGCTGTTTCGTCCTAGTATGGGACTCTTCAGCAGTGCTCATCCACGACCACGTCAGAGATCGAACCCAAGACCCTCTGGCTCCGCGACGAGCTCTTTACCATTGGACTACTGAGTCAGCTCCCAAAAGTTGATATTTCCAATTCAGCCAATTCGTGTTGCGTTATGCGCGACCTCATCCATTGTCATCGGTGAGTAACTGCCTCACACCCGACACGATTGAACACCACTGGTCATGTCTTCACACTAGAACTCCAGGAATTACTTCAAGGAGTTAGTCACTAGTGAGCTGATATTTTTAGTTACAATTAAGGAGGTTGTTGTGGAGATAGTTAATTTGTCAATGCAAATTAATTCCTTCAAAAAGAGCAACGAATGTATATCGTTCTTGATGTATATTTTACAACAGATTTGCCAAAAACACTTATTTTGACAAACTTCTTTTAGTAGAATAGTGTGTTTATAGAGATTGGTTAAATTGTAGTTAGTATAACGGATTGATAATAATTTGAATAATCACTGATAGGCACAAATCAAAGGTGATCTATTTCGTCTTGTTATGATACTTGTCATTGGCAATGTACTACTACTTCTAATACTCTCGGTAATCAGTTTGATATTTTTCTATCACGGTATTGTGATATTATGTGATTAATGGAAATGATGTGAATATGTTTCAGGTTACAAAACTGCTGTTGAGTTATCTAAGAGACTGACTGACTGACTATCAGATTGATTTCGATTCGAACTTTTCAAGAAATGTTTACTTTATTGATATTAGTGATTTCTGTTGGCCTCAAGTCACTTGTTCAACTCAAGTAATATATATGGGTATAGCTTAAAGTTGAATCATTTGTGTTATTTGTATTGATTAATGAACTTACAAGTGATGATTCGAAATTTATTAGGTTCATTCCCATTATCAACAGTTAAATACAAAAACATTCAGATGATCTTTCAAGAATGTAATGATCTACTCATCTAGGATTCTATTGGATGTCATAATTCATCTATTTCAGTGAAGCTTACAATAAATTGATTATATGGAAAAGATCCAGCCAGTATTTACATATACTAACAAATATAGTTCAATAGCTCGATAATTTTAATCATACGAGATGTTCATTCTCATTATACCTTAAAAATATACCTTTGCATTTGCTTCGACAAAACAACTGTAAAAGTCGAACATTCCATGTACCTATATTAATGGTTTCTCTGGTTGTCAAAAAAGACATCAGCTTCGTGGCTTCCGAAAAAACTCGGCTTTCATCATGAGGCTTCATAACAGATCTTCCAACTCCCAGGGCAGAGTTAAAGTGATTATAATGGTTTTTACTGGTTAGCGATTTTTAGCAAAATTGTTGTTTAACGGGATGGGGTTGCTAACCCCATGCTCAACCCTCCTCCTTTATCCGGGCTTGGAACTGACAGTAACCCTAGAGGGGCTCTAGGGGGAGTTAACAGTAAAAGTGGTTCACAACAAAATTCTATCAGTAAACACAAACAGTAACAATAAAATGATCACCATACAATAATCAATATTATCAATGATATATCAGTAAGAAAGAAGTACAATGTTTAAGTACGTATTGATTGAAGAGATGTTCCACTCTGATGAATAGAAGACAGATGTGTTACACATTCGACAGTTTACTTGGAAATTTAGTCCAATTATTGTCTAACTGTACAAATACCACAATTAATCTTGACAATTTTAGATTTGTTTCAACTCAATAATGTTGCACATGAATGATGACGGGTGTGTGAATACAATCAAATGATATCAAATGATAAAGGATTTATAATTAATTAGGATATTGAATATTGGGGAAGTGAAATAGTGGAGATATTCCAGTTGTTGAAATATTATCCGCTTTGTTTTGTACCCTTTGGAACGGAAGAGTAGACAATCACATTGGAATTCGTACATCATACATAATGCTGAATGGTGAGTAAATAGTCGTATTAGTTGAACTGATTGATAACTTTCATAATTGAGAATGCCTTGGAGATATTGACCATTGTAAAATGTTTGTGAAGTATGTTTCTCATGAATAAACACACGTCGAATGGTCATTAACCTGAATTTTGTTGGTGATACTGTTCAAAATGATATGAGGTAATCGTTAATGTAAGAAGAAACTGATCGAATTGAATGATGATGATGATGATTATTGAATGAATATATTGATCGTTAATGTTTTCATGAAATTGAATTCACATCATTTTCACTTTATCCCCATTCACATCACACCACATTATACCACTATCCTCATATCTCTTTCACTTGATCCATTTTTGTCACCTACTCCAACACACTACACCACATCACATTTCATCCCCATACATCATTCCCACCCCACTCCACCTACCTACCTATGTCTTCCTCACTCACTCCCCTCATTTGATACACTCAATTGGATTTTGTTTTAGAGAAAACAATTAACAGCCTACTTAAGACAAAAGAGTAACATTATTTTAATGGATTTGATGAAATTGTTAATTGAAGATAAGAAAATGTAGAAGGTAACATTTTCTTCTGAAATGTGATTGTTGTCATGACTGCATTGATGAAGCGATAGATGAAGTAGAGATTAGTGTATTCATGTTTGAGTAACACTTTAAATAAATGAAGGATTGTTACTACTGATCATCTGAGTTAAACTGAAGTAGATGGAGTTGACTTTGAAGTTACTTCATAATGTGATGTGTCATTTGGATAGTTTAACTAGTCAGACATCACTTCAGTATGAAGTAAGCTAGTATGTGTTGACACCAACGATTTTAACCATCATATGATTGACATTAATTGTTTTGATAAGTTTGGTTGATAAAATGACACTTTACAGAGATTCTGCCTCACTATAATATCCCAACTAATAACAATTAGTCATTAAGTCGTGTTTGTGATTTTATATTCTAACTTAAACAATAGAAATAAGAACTCCGTTTAACATTAGTGGTCAGTTTTCACTATAAATTTGCATCATATCTTAAGTAGTTGCACTGATTTGTAGGTTTTTAGCCGATTATTTATGTTGCATTGCGACTGGCAAGCGGAACTCAGGACGTGTGTTTCTTTGTATTTCGGACTCGTCAGCTGGATGTGCCTACATCCCAATGTTGATGTGTTTCCACTGGGATTCATACTCAGTCCGTTTTGGTTCAAATGTCACCACGCTCACCACTAGACTATTGAGTCCAGATCGAACGAAAGGCACCTCCTGGATCCCGCTTACCGTTCACAATCTAACTTAAATAATACTTGTGATTAACAGTTGTATCGAAGCAATCCGCTCAGAATACACATTTAGTAACAGAGACTAACCAACTTCAGTCTATAACAAATCAACGGAAAGATACAAGTTCATGCTAATTAGGTATGTCTATGTTTTAAAATTAGCTTCTATATCATTTAGATCATTTAATAATCTTATTTCTTTCTGAAGACTCAACATTTTACAATAGTCAACATGATATTGTTTGTAGTTAATTGTAGATTTTAAAATGGGCTTTCTATTCAATTCGGGCTCATCAGCTAAATTAGCCTCAATCTCATGGTTGATAATCCAATAAAAAACATAGAATGTACTTCTTGAATAGAACTCCTATCCACTACCTGAATATACTGGAATTTATATTGAGACAGTAATATTGAAGTAATTGCTGTCATTTGTATTTATGCTATCAGTGAATGTTATTTGCTTTGATTGTCTTCATTCTCTTTATGATGATCTTGAATAAAAAACTGTTGTTTTACCTATGAACTACACTTCATTCATGGTAGAAATAGGCAATAAATGTATGTTCTGGTTGATCTAGATTCAAGACAATAATAATAGGAAGAAGAAGAAGAAGAAGAAGAAAGTGATTATGTAACGTTTACCGATTTCCAAGTATGTTCATAGCGGTACAAAATAAAGGAAACATTTGCAGTAAACAATAATCCAACGGTGCATGATTTAAAGAATAAGGAAACTTGATTTATTATCTAATTAAATTGGACAGAGTTGTTAATAATGCACTGCGTAATATATAAGCTCAACTGGATATAATCAAAGAGGACATCAACTAACAATGTAACATTTATCTACGGAATACGCTTTGCAATAATCATCGTTAATAGTGAATTGTCTTTGTTAAGTATGCTAAGTATCTAGTATGGCTACAATATTATATGAAATTGAATTGAGGTGGTTTTCACAGATAAGTTTAGATAAGTTTAGATTTGTCAAGGGTGAAAGAGTCATCACCATTAACAGTGGATAATCATCAAAAATATCACGAATTGATAGAAGAAGGGAGAATTCTACCATTGGACACTAGCTGGCCTAATAGTGTAAAGGGTCAAGCATCCATAGTGAGAATCAAAGAAACTAGGTTTGATTCACTTGTTGAATCGAGAATGCATGCTAACTTATAGGAGTCCTATACTAGAACGTAATAACTGTCTAACAGTGCTCCCTGGTTTTCTTTGGTATCCAATCAATTTATATCGACTATTAATAACTAAATGTCATGTGTTTTAGAATGACAGATTTTATAACTTTGTCACTGGAAAGTATATTACTTGATATACTTTCCAGAGATAAAGCTCACTTTCATATCATTATTATAAAAAGGAGAAATACATATGACAATAATCTTCAAGGAATTCCGTTCAGCAGCATGCTCAGAATGTACACATTGGCAATAATAATGAGGCTGGAATCAAACTGCATCCGAATAACACTAATGTCATGAAGTGAATATAATTGAATAGCCTGTTATAAACACACTTGAATGCTTAATGCATCAATTATTATGTTACTTCTTCTTAGTTGATATTTGGGAAAACATATTCTACTGCGCTTACAAAACAACTAACTGTCTAGTGACAATCCAATTTCGAAAATGGATCTCATTAACAAATTTAAAAATAGTGTTGTTTTCGTACTTAGGAAAACAGAACTACTATTTTACTATATTTATGATGATTGATTAGAAATGAAATCTATGACATACATTTCGTTCTATTTGAAACTTGTCATCTGAACTCACTTGACATATTCCAAATGTTGATTTTTGCATATTTTGTTTTATACTGTCAACACATTATTGATTGATCTGTCAGGTCCGGAGAACTACTTATTCATTTAATAAGTGTAATGTTATCGACATGAGTTCAGATTTTTTTTCTATTGGTGATATTGAGGACTGTATTTGCTTATTCACTATTGACATATATGGATGGATTGCTTCAAATGTGTGTCAATGCTGAAACACATAACTGTTTTGTCGGACCACTAAAGAAGAGTGAAACACTTCCAGAACTGTGTTTTAGAGAACTAATTCATTTATTCTGGTCGTGAGTAGTGTAGACATTACATTTCTATTATTGTTACGTTCCTCTTATCCTATCCTCCCGTTTAGTATATTTACTCTTAGTATATTGTCTCTTATTATGGACTACAGTTAATTATTTGTGTACAAGTTGTCCCTATTCACTACCACTATTTCCTTAGTTCTGTATTAATGTTAGTTTCCTAATTGGTTCGCTGTGTGGTCTGATTTTGTGTAAATGTAAAGGCATGATTGAAAGACAGTTTGATCCGATTCAGCTGGATTCTGTCTGTTTGCCTCATCAATTGTTGTTTTCTATATTCCGGCTCAGAGGACTAGCAGTTGCCGGGCAGACGTGTCCATACAATGATTAGCAATCATCAAGGGCATTTGTATTTCCGCAATACATAACAATTGGCGACTAAGCTTAAAGTGAATATAACTTACGCAGTCATTGGTCATAAGTCGTAATATATAACTATACGTTTGTTTGATGAGTCCTTAATCAAACGAAACTCACATCACAGATTCCACTACTAGTCATACACATACCAAATACACTACTATCATCCTTGTATAGAACTCTAATAAAGGTTCTTCATCTGATGAAACCGAATAAATTGATGATGTATTTCGTATAAATAAATAAAGTTTACTGATAAGTCATATGCTTGAATACTGATTATGTCGCATACAACTTCAGCACTCGGACGCATTGATCTCTCCAAGCAGCTAATCAAAAGACCAACTATAGCGTTAAGTAAATGTTTTTCTACTAAGTGTCAAATAAGGTACAAAGTAACTCGAGCATTTACGGTTTTCTCTGCCAATTAATTTATCATTACAATTCATCTAATCAGCAAGCAGTAACTTCTTGTTATTATCCAATTTGAGTGCTCTGCGTCAAGATTCTGGAAGGCTTTATCGTACAGTGATAAGACGAAGTGTATTTAGCTCCTTCAGTGCTTCTAAAGGCAGTATTAATATATCAGTAGGGAGAAGGGAGGATATTTCTAACAAGTACTGGTGTACATTCGGTTCTAAGATTATATATTGCACAGAATTATCAATTGAATGGTTCAAAAACATTCGATAGTATCATCTCAAGACATCGCATTAACAGTGTTCACATAATGGATACTTTGAGATCTTCAAAATTGACAATAAACAATAAAATTGAACTCTATTAAACGTTGCAAAAGCCATATACACTAAAAGTCTGAAGTAGATCTCCGCATTTAAAAAGTACTAGTGGTTAGTTTCTCACCCACCCCTCTCATGGTAATACTGTCATTAACTGATTACATCATTTGACTTTTTGACTTTACTCGTTTTGATTACATCATAGTTCATTTCTTTCAACTCTATAATCTCATTTTTGTAAGCTGATTAGTGTTAATTCATTACTTAAGTGTATTCAACTTTCTGCTACTCAGTCACTTGAAATCTTTTACTCTACAAATTTTTTTTCATCTTTTCCTGTTATTCTAGAATCTTCGCTTACTAAAAATAATTTGAATTGTAATGGTTGCTGCTAATTTCTATAAATTTTATATGCATCTATTCATGATGATGATAATGATGCTGCTGCTGCTGATGATGATGATGATGATGTTACCGAAGTATTTTCTTCCCAACAATTTCACTGTATAGGCATGTTACATTAGTGTTTTATAAAATTTTAATTGTAAAATATTACAGGTTGGAAGCAGTTGATGAGAGCTGAATGAAACAAAATGAATCGTTATGTTATTATTCATAGATGCTTGTACTTTATCCATTCAAGGAATCCAAAAGTAAATTCATGATTGTTTCATTTTCATTCTGAAAAAATAAGTAAATATATGGAGCTAGAAAATAATGGACAGGTGTTTTATCCTAGTGAGACCATCCTTTGCAGTAGCATGCATCTTCAAAACTACCATTGAATTGAACTTAGGACAGTCAGACTTCGTAGCGACCGTCAGTGTAATTGAACTGGCCAGAGTCCAAGTTTCATTTTATTCATAATAACTCCATTCAACACTACAATTTGTTCACTGTATGCAGTTCTTAACTGTTCTGGGAATGTTCATTTAACATCAAATCATATAGTGACCCTTATTTTTAAACATGAAACGTTTGATATTAGTTTGGCTGCACTAACTGTTTTTAAACCCATCATATATGAGATGTATGCACTGCAATTTACACGTCTTCCTCTGTTTCATGGGACAGATACTGAGGAGGACGTCGACTTCAGTCACCTTGTGTAATATTATTAATAACAACTTTCTCTTGTTTAGACTCCACTATTCATGATTAATTGCCACAATTTTATGAGCACTTTGAAGTCAGTCACTAGTGAGATTAGTACTGTATTCAATTTAGCATTAATTATGGTTTGATGCTATTATTCCACACACAATGATCTCGGTTGAATGCCGTTGAAAACAAGGGAGACTTGAAAACCTCCTCAATTTAAGTATGAAAATCCTCATCAGTGTACACCTAAAGTAGCCTAGTCATTTTGATCGCTAACCTTTCGCTGTACAACCTTAAAAACCTTAGGTTTAATCAGAGAAAAAGTCGTTGGTTTACATTACCGTTAAGAGGTCACTTACTATGACAAAACGTTTTTCGAGTGATGTTGAAACGACATCGATCTCTAATAAATAAAAACGACAAACAATAATTAGTCTCCACAGAACCATATCAAATTAGTCGAAGTTATTGTTAACTGGATAGCGGTATTTTGTAGTCACTCCTATCTGGTCTATGTTTCAAAGTGGACAGAGTTCATCAGTACATCATATCTACAATCTTAAGGTAAGCAACTTTCCTTATTGAGTTGTTATTTAAACCAGAATATTTTCTAAAACATGATGATAATACTTAACTACAACACTACTCATGACTTCATACAGAGTTGAACTAAGGACGTATCCATGATCTAGTTATGTATTAATATACAGTTTTCCGTCTACATTTCTATCTTTCATTTATGTAACTGATCCTTTTTTTCAAATGTAAAATCAGACAAATCAAAAATTAGATTAGAGCAATCACAAATTACCTCATTTTTTTCTTAGCAACTCAAATGAAGTGAAAAATGATAATTACAAAAATGCAAAGTTTATTTTCGTCTAAGAAACAAAAATTTAGGCTGAGGGGGGGGGGTGGAGAGTGAGGTGAGGCAGTCGGTGAATAGGTGTAGTTAGGTACTTACTGATGAAGAAGTGAATAAACCGAGCAAACATAGAAATGAAATGAAATTTTATAAATTAATTAAATTAATTGATCGGATACATACATACACGCACACACACACATGCAGTGTTGTTTCATTTTTTTTAACGTCTTCTTAATTGAATGGAACATAGTTACTTCATTGACGAGTGGGAGAGGAGGGGAACGTAAGAAGAAGAAGATGATGAAGAAGAAGAACATTGATCGACTAAGTCAGTCAGTCAGTAGATGAACGACATTTAAGTAGACATTCAAATCAATAAGTTGATTACTTTTCCATAATTTAAACTGAACTAGATATAAACAAGTTGAAGATGTCATCATCAATTTTTTGCTCTCAATTTTACATAGATTGACTTCATGTTATGCTGGACCATAAAGATGTGTAACAAACTTTCAGAACTGTGTTTTAAGAACACTATTTCATTTATGCTGTCTGTAATGTAAACATTTTGTTTCTATTATTGTTACGTTTCTCTTACGCTATCCTCCCGTTCAGCATAATTACTGTTATTAAACTGTCTCTTATTATGGACTATAGTTAACTGGTTGTGTACAAGTTGTTCCTATTCACTACCACTATTACCCTCGTTCTGTATTCATGTTAATTTCCTAATTTGGTTTGCTGTGCGGTCTGATTTTAAGTATATATAAGGGGATGCTTGAAATATAATAGGATTCTGTCTAGTTGATCTATTGCGTCGTATTCTTTCTATTCTGACTTGGGACTAAGTTGGCATAGGGCAGAGACACAAATACCGACTAGGCACTAGTAATTTGGCAATCGTTCACCCACCCCCCAAATTTGCGTATCATAACACTTTAATATTCAATTAACTAGATTTATGCATAAGTTCCAATTTCTACAATACAGTTAAACAAATCTATTGGTGTTCAATGTGTTCAATGTGTTAATTTAATTCATTGAATTCCTTGAACTGATTAATTAAATGAAGTAAAAATGCTAAATTATCAAAAAGTTTTTTTGAGAATAATAATAAATAAGAAAAAAAAATGTATGTTAACTAAACTTTGAAAATGAACACTTGTACTTTCTACTTAATTAACAGAAATGAATGAAGAACTTGTGTTGTTTTAAGGAGGTGACAGAGAAAGTGCGTTACAATGAAAGATTCAGAATATAACAATTTAGAATATGACTATTGGTATGTAGAATGATGAATGTTTTTTCTTCTGTTTTAAAAACAATTAAATTGAGATGGTTTGTAGAGATAAATATTAAGTATTGCTGATCAAACTTATCGTAGATTGGTGTTGGTAGGGTACCAGTGAAAAGTAAGGGGCATTGGGTAACTGTTTTGTTCTAGTATGGGACCCGTTAATAGTGTATTATGTCACAAATTGATAGAAGTGGTAATTCTACTATTGAATGTCGGCCCAGTGGTGCTGTAAGTTAGGCGTCCAGAAACCTGAAGTTTTTGAGGCAGAGTCTAGGGAGTGCACTGTTAAGGAGTCCCATGCTAAGACGGAACAGTTGTCCAATGCCATTGGTTTTTACTGGTACCCTAACAACATTGGTCTATGATGAATTTAACCAACTAAAATTAGTCTATTTGATACATTTTGATAATGTCATAAGAAGATGAAGTTTATGAGAGCTATATGATATTTATTTACCTAAAATGCACATTTAAAAGAATCTGATCACACATAATACTTGTCAAAGTATGCGCACAAATGACACTACCTAAATAAATGAAAACCAGTTAATAGGAAGATTGATGTTTAATGGATACGTTGAAATGTTCTATAAATCATTTGAAATGCAGTAGAAATAGTATGCTGAATCCTGCCATCCTGCTAGCTCCTGATAAGTTTGCCTATATCACCTTACCATTTAGTGATGATTACACCTATCTTCCATTGAAACGTAAGCTTAAATCTATCAACACTATAATATATTATTCAGTTAACGTCATTTTAATTGAAAAGTTCAGGTCTATGATTATTAACAATCCGAAATAGCATTGTGTCACATTGTGTCACATCCCGCTGTGTCAAACAAATAACGTGTATGTTTAGTTACACGTATATGAGGAAGAGAAATCGTGATCTGTGTTCACTAATACCTGAATATATACTAAAATGGCTTTTAGAAATAAATGACTTTTGACGATAAAACAGTTGCACATGATAAACAACCATCATCCTTTATTGATAAACATCTAGGTGAGACCGGCCACAAAATTGGCATGAAATCATCCATTGTGGTGTTGTATATAAGAATGTCTTAGAACATATGGTAAGGTTTGTTGAAATTCAAACCTCCCTTGTGCATTCAAAAACAATTTATTCTTTCGCTAAACCTACCCTGGTAGAGTGTAATTCATAATGTTCTTATCACCTTTGTTTTGTAATCTTATACTCTAATTTGTCTAGTTGACCTATATTTTTCACATATAAATATCTTGACATGTTTATGTGTGACCAGATTATTCGAGATGTTTATTAGGCAAATAGCTATTCGTCTTATTATTGCATTGTCAACATTTTTCTTATAACTTGAAAACTACTTTAATCATAGACACAGTACTGAAAACATTCCCAGAAGGGTAAAAGTATTTATAAACAACTGTCTATGAAAGATACTGAATGTCCATTGGCCGGAAACCATCAACAACAACCCACTGTGGGAGAGAACAAACCAACTTTCAGCTGAACAGGAAATCAAGAAACGATATTGGAAATGGATAGAATATCCATTGGGGAAATCATCATACTGCATCACGAGACAAGCATTAACTTGGAATCCTGTTGGAAAACGGAAAAGCCGAAGGTCAAAGAACACACTGCGTCGAGAATTGGAAGTAGATGTCAAAAGGATGTAGAGCAACTGGAAACAGCTGGAAAGGATTGTTCATGACAGAGTTGAATAATGAATACTGGTGAACGGCCTATGACCCTCCTAGAGGGATAACGGACGTAAGTAATCAAACAAATCTTTTAGTCCTTATATTCTACTGAAATAGATGTACTCACAATAAAACATTTATAATCTTTTACTTTTACTAAGTACAATACGACTATGTCATTAATTTAAAATGTGTTTTTAGTTGATTGTACTTATCACAGATTGATGTTGGTAGGGTACCAAGAAACACTGGACAACTGTTTCGTCATCACTAGTTTGCACCCTAGAGCACTTCGGGGGTTCAGGTTGGCGAATGACAAGCCTTCTGAGTCGTTGGGCCGGCATCCAGTGGTAGAATTGCCAGTTCTATCAGTTTGTGATATAGCGCGATGGTTAGGAGTTCGACAACCTGAATCCACTGGAAGGGAATATAAGATGCATGCTGTTCAGGAATCAAGTACCAGGAAGAAACTGCTGTTCAGTGCTTCCTAGTTTGCAGTGGTACCCTATTGATACCAATTTGTGACGAATTCAATCAGTTAAAACTTACTACTAATCTCTACAAACTGCCTCAATTAAATTCAAATGCCTAATTTTGATTAACTTCATGATCATACCATTGGATGAATATTTTCCTAAATGCATATTCATTACCCTATGTATCTGTAAACCTCATACTTCTACTTCTCTGCTTAGACATGAGTCATAGAAACTATCATGAATCTAATAAGTAGGAAAAAAATTAACATGGAGTGAATATTTTTATGGATTGCTCATTGCATAGTGACGAACCTGATGTTCATCAAAACCTTTATAATACTAATCGAATTCTACTAATGGAATTGTAGTGTGGTCCCAATTTTAAGCAACTCGACATCACTGGCACTACGATACAATGGAAGATGATCTGAATCGACACTAGAATAGATCGACAGTAACAATCACAGACTGTAATCCTGTATATAATTCACATGAGAGAATAAGTTCCATAAGAGATTTAATGTACTTCTTGTTTATAAATGTCAAATAGTACTAAATCAGTACTAATCAGAATTCACAAAAGTTTCTTACAACTTTTTTTTTGTTAAGTGCTCATAAGTGGTTATGTTATTCAAATTTAGTACAAAGTCTTGACAAATTTCATTCGAAATCATCGAGGAGTTGCTGCTTCATTATCTAATCTCCTGAGCACTTCAAGTAATTATGTTGTATTTCTCATTACAGTAAGTTAATATTGAATATCCAGCATTAAACTTAACTGTATTTGGTTAAATAGAAAAAAGTGGTGAGTCTTTTTTCAATCAAATTATTGTTGCCTATGAAGTTTTAAAGTACAAGTTTACTCCAGTCAAACAATCCATGACAACCCACAACTGGTAATTAACAGATGTTTCGTTCTGATATAGAATTATTCACCAGTTCGCTACCATGAGTTTACCAGTGTTTGAACGTATGATCCTGTGGTTTCACAGAGAGCATTGTTACTATTTAGTCAGCATTTAATCATTGATAATTTTAGGTTTAGTCAATTCGCGATTTCTTGAGGGAATTCAACTATTACCATTGGTGAGTAATTTTCTCACAACCAACACGGTCGAACTCTAATGATCACATCTCATTGGAGATACGTTAGTATTTTCCGTAGTCACATTAACGTGTATACTGATTACTAAATTTGAAGTTTCTTAAATAGACAATCATTGAAAACAAGAGAACAGTTAGTATCTATTTTATCCTAATATGGAGCTTCTCAACAGTACATACCGATATCACCACCAGGAATTGAACGTAAAAAGTTTGTGCCACATGAAGACCGTTCTATTATTAGAACTACTTGGCTTACGTCCAGCAGTACATATGTTCAACTTCAAATAATTTTTTTGATGCAATCATCATTGAGTATCACTAACTACAAATTTCCTTTACGACTACAAGAATTTGTTCAAGTAACTTACTAATGAATTGATTATCATAGAATATTTTGCTGGCGGAAACTTTTTGTAATATATACAAAGTTAGTAATATAGTTAACCGACAAGAAATTTACACAGATCCCTCTCTCTCTGTGTAAATTATTAATTAATAGATAATAACAGTAACTCAATTTCAATTCGATATGACAAAATGGTCTGAATTAGACAACCATTGATCACCAGGAAGCACTCGACAGCTGTTTTGTCTCAGCATGAGACTCCTTGGCATCGCGCACCCACTACCCCATCAGGAATCAAACCAGGGACGCCCTAGCTCAGTGGATAACGCTTTGCCACTAAACCATTAGGTCGCGTAGATGCATCACCGCTGTAAGCTAACTCAATGGTCTAATGGTAAAGCATTTTCAACTGAGCAGGAGCGTCTTGGGTTCAATTTCTGATGGGATCGTGGATGTACACTACTAAAGAGTCTCATACGAAGATGATACAGCTGTCCAGTCCTTCCTAGTGATCAGTGGTTGTTTAATTCAAACCAACTCGTGATATCAAATTGACATTCAACAATCTCCACAACATCTATTTACCAGTAATTCAATTGTCTTATCATTAGTTACCTAATTAGTGTTTCCTTTCTTTTAGAATTAATTTACATTAGATCAATACACTGATGATTAATTCCTATGTATACCAATTAATAATATCACTTCCCTCATCTCATCTTTTTAAGATTGAAATGTACACATTCGGACCACATTAATGTTGAACATTTAACACGTTCATCTTTCAATGGATATAATTAATTAAAACAAAATTACTGTTTATATTATCACACTCACACACACATACACTCACACACGATTAGGTACTGTTCAACTGATTTCATTCAAATTGAAAATAAATGAAGTCATATAATAATCTACTACTGACAAATGAAATTAATCATCAACAATGTTTATTTTGACTAATATAAAATTATTATTATTATTATTATTATTATTATTACTATCACTATTATTATTATTACTATTATTACCATTACTGTTGTCACTATTAGTAGTAATAATAATAATAATAATAATAATAATAATATTATTATTATTATTATTATTAGAATGGAAGGTAATAAAATTTATTTTTATTTTTGAAAAATACATGAGATCGTATTTTGGGAAAGTTATTTGATGAATTTATGATTTTTTCAGACTATCATAAAAGATTGAATTATTCAGTTGATATTGGTTATAGAATATAGAATGTGTGCTTTAATAGTTTAAGGTAACTAATACCTTCTGATAGAGGAGTAGGATTGAAGAAATCTAGTGATGGCTAAATCAAAACACGACATGAGTTCATGAAGTTTCTGTGTTGGTAGATTCAAACGACCTAACTGAGGTCCGCAGGAATACCGTAACCAGTGGTTGGAAACTTTGGGTGACATGACTTAGAATGGGTCACACTGGTGCAGGTGTATTTACTCTTTGCTCACCTTTAAAATTATCTCATAGCTTTCTTCCTGAATCATATTCTATATGTCTACTCTTCCTAGTTTTCGTTATTATTATCACTGAAGTAACTTCTCCTTGTACTAATATGATATTAATCTTGCTGTGTTTTTGAGGTATGGTGACTTAGAACGATGTACAAATGTGCCATGTTCTATGCTGATCATGCATACATAGATATAAACATACCTGACACCTCGTACTATGATCATGAGTTCAGTCCATTTGCTTAGGACTTTAACACATTATCCTCTATGTTATCGAGTCTAGACAGACATTCAGTTATGCAACAGATATTGATTCAATTACTGCTTTATCCCATCCCTCTCTTTCCAGTAGTTGAAAATGTAAACGATTGCGACTGATTGATCATTGTTGATTTATATCTTGGTTCTCATACAGAGCGAAAATGTACAAATATTTATTACAATTTACCACCTACCATTAAACTTTACATCTCATTTAATGAGATGTGTGCAAACGATAACTGATCTATCTTATTCTTAAATATCCTCACTAAGATGTAAACCAAAACCGAATTAAGTCGTTGAGCAAGAATTAAAAACAGTTTACTGTTCAACGAAGGAATCCTTTACTCTAGCTATACACTCATAAACAGTGGCGTTTTCACAAGATGATTGTCAATCGAAAAATAGAAACAGAAGAGGCAATCTCTGAATTAAACCCTGGCTCTAATACTTCTTTATTTATTAATTATCATTTTTTGACACATTATGAACGTTTTTCGTTAGTTTCTCATGCTTTGCAATCAATATAACCAGCCGTTTCTTTCCATAATTAATACTATCATTGGTATCTGTCTATTTTCATTTCGGTCAAGTGGACAATTATCGCCCATCATTTCAATCTGTAAATTGATTCCATCTCTTCATCATTTCGACAATTAAACAACACTCCTATGATTCTGTTGATACTTCAAATCTCGAAATACCTTTATCATGCAATCTCTTAGTTTAGTTGTTTGGATTAGTCACAGGTCGATGTTGATTTGACACCATAAAAAACTAGGGAGCACTTGACAGCTGTTGTTTTCTACTATGAAACTTCTCAATATCAGTGCTCACTCTTGATTCCACATGTGAATTGAACCCAGGGCTTGCCAGTCTCATGGTGAACGCCTAACCATATATACCACCGTGTTGGAATTCATTAGTAGAGTCCCGCTTCCATTAATTTGTGATATAACACAACTATTAGTCAATGCCTCATTCCCCATAAGTTATAACTTTACCAGTTGAGACTTCTCACTCGAACTTCAGGAATATCTTGAAGATATTCACTAGTGGGTTGATTATTTCTATTTTTCACTAAACAGATATCTTGTAAAAATGATTATGTATATGACTGTACAGCTTCAGTGAATGATATAGCGGAAAAGTAAACTTTCATGGCTGTCATGTATTTATTCCTTTCTCAAAACAAAACTAATTAGGCGTTCACCAACCTGAAGCCTCTGGGGCAGAATCTAGGGTGTTTACTATTGAAGATTTTCGTAATAGAACGAAACAGTTGTATAGTACTCTCTGCTTTTCATTGTTACCCTACCAATTAGTAACGAATTCAATCAACTAAACTTAGTACCAATCTCCAAAAACCGTCTCAATTCAAAAATAGTTAAATGTATTTTAACCTTCAAAGCTGTGCAATAAATTAGCTCTTTGCTGTCGTCGATTACACTCGTCCAAGATGCAGCAAAATTTTTAAATTAAAGCCACATAGGATGAAAAATGATAATTAAGCCTCAATTTCGTTGATAGGATTTTGACTGGTTGGAAATTGTCCTAACTACCTAGGTCATTCCAAAAATCATTTAAGTATCTTCCTATACTCTTGTTTCATCTTTTAAACATGAATCCGTTTTATTATACAGGTAAGATGAAACTCAAAGTAGTCTCGAATTGTAGTGTAACACACACAACTGATAAAAGCTTTAAAGTTATTTGACTGAAACTGCCATGTCTGTATTTTTCTAACGTCAATCGTTTGAAGACGTTCAGCAAGAATTAATGGCGACTCACAGCTAAAGGGTTATCCAGTACCCTTTGTATTTCATTTATTGTCAAGCTGACATCTCAGGAAAATTATTACCTCTACGCTCACCCCCCCCACCGCACTCCTCTACACACAGTGAAACTTGGTCATATGGGTTTTAAGTCAGGAACTGTTGTTTTTGAGGAAAATATTTTGTAAGAAACTGAAAATGAATAACCATAGGACAGATATTTCATCTTCATTACGGATTCTTTATATGTAAATTTTTTATCACATTTAAAGAAGTGATCTGATGCTCAAATCAAGTAGATGATTTTCTTAAAGAATTACTTACCTGAACATTTTACCTAAAAGCTTTATCCCAGATGGTAGTGGAGAAATGCTAAGCGACGTGATCTCTTGGTAGATGTTGGTTAAAATAGGTTTATACATCATACTTCCCTCTTATATTATGGGACTCACGTAAATCAGAGTTATTCAACTCTCCTAACGTAACTCACCATATTCATAGATTCATTTTAAGCTCCAAACATTAGATTTTCGTCTACACACCATTATGTAGCCATTCCTAATCATGTGAAGGTAATGAATAGGACTTCCCTAGAAGTGGTTATAAATGTGTAACCAATACTTTCAGTATTCTAATTAATAGAAATTAAACTAGTTGAATCAAAGTTGTCTATGATTAAATGTCTAGACAGTTTTGAAGTTAAATGATGAAATAAAAAAAGGTGAATAAGAAGAAATGTTAACAGTTTAATGGAATTAACAGATGTCAACACATAAAGATGCCATGTAAGAAATGAAGTCACTTAGTCACTAAACTATTCATTTTTGTAAATCTATTAAATACCTAACACAGATTTAGCATTATTTCATTGAGGTAATTCAATTAAAAATAAGTTGTTAAACAGAATATAAACTTAGTCTGATGAATTATTTGGTGAATTTTCAAAGCAATTCACTCCATCCCTACACCCCCCCCCCCGATTTTCTAGGTGTTACTCGTCGAGGATTGATTTTAGTTGTAAAACCGTTGAATACTAAGTCCTGTCGTAATATTTCTAAGCAGCGCCCACCTATTAGAACTTTGCTAAACATAGGATTTATTGATTACAAGTTTTTATCTTCGGAGTGGGAGACGAGTGAGTTCAACCGTTTGACTATTGAACTGTTTTCCACTTGTATGCAATACTAACTTTGAAGAAATCATTGAATCAGAGCCATTAAAGATGATAGCTTATCTTCAGAATAGTATGAACTCCATTTGGTAATAGGCTTCAATTTAAATTCCAGGAATTTATATCAGAGTAAGTCATTAATTTGCACATAATGACAGTTTCGTACTAGGGGACATAGAGAAGAGTCATTAGATTTTAGGTTACTGTTGGTATCTCGATATAGATATATCAGAAACTAAGACTATGATTAAAACGATCCCAGTAATTAGACCATCTGTCGTCTCTTTTGATATTCCAGTTGGTGCTGATATTTTAAAATGATCAAATAAACGAATTTAACCTTATAAAGTTCCTTTGAATTTATTATCAACAAAAGGTTCAAACTAGATTTATTGGCTCAAAATTATGCCGACTTGAACCTTTCACTGCATTGACCATGTCATTTTCCGGTGATTAGTCAAACAACAATTCACTATGTGTTCATAATCCTTAGTACATTTGTTTTACTTTCTTTTACATTCAATGTGAATCATACTCGTTCTGATCTTAGCAACAGTCTAATTCTATACTAGTTTTAAATGATCTTCAAACATCAATTTTCTGTGAAACTAAGTGACTGGAAATTGAATTTACTGGGAAAAGTCAATCCTTTCAAGGTTATTGGTAAGCTTTGTTGATATATCCCAAAGCATATGAAGTTTAAGTCTAGGGACTCCCTTCCGACTATCTCACTAAACCACTTTCCGTCTCAGCGTAATCCTGCGGATAGTATGTAACTTAGACTAGTGATTACATTATAACTTCATCAAGAGTGGTTGATCAGCATAGCAAAACAGACTAGACAAATCTGGTATTGATGATCGATAAACGTGTACATCTCTTACAACTCTTACATGCCTAATACTTGCTTTATCAGTCTTCATAAGTGTGAACTGTCCTAATACAATTATACCAAGCAGGTATATTTTTCCTGCTTTTAAATGACTGATACAATTACGTCTAGGTTGCAAACCACCTGATTACTTGAGTCTAGGACATCTATATAAATTTAGATGATTGTATTTATCCCAGATTGATGCTGGTTGTTTAACGTTTATAACAGCACTACTTTGTAAGGTTGATTTTACTATACTCAGATATTTCGCATAGGCAAGTAGGATTATTTAGATTTTTTATGATAAGATACTTCTGTCAGGTGTTTGATATAAGCTTATGCGCACCAATCACAACGATTAATCATAAACGCAACCTTCTAGTTGATGCCGTTAGGCCTACTCAGTCCCAGACCGGAACAGGAAGAACATAAAATCGATGAACTAACCAGACATTAAATTATTTTTCAAGTACTCCTTTATAGAAACCTAAACCCTGATCACACAGTCAACCACTTAGTAAATTAACATTGATACATGAAAAGGATAACAATGATTAGGGAACTACGGTAATGTTGACACAAATAATTAACTATAATTCATAAATAAAAAATGACATTCCAACAGCCAATAGGTCAAACGGTGGGGAATAAGATAAAAGGAATACACAACTAAAATAATTGTAATGGTTTTCTAAGAATCAATTCTGACAGTTAGTTGTTCTTTCTGAATTGCCCAATATAACAGAAATAAACAGGAAATAGATAGTTGGACTATTGGCAACAAACTATGTCATGTCTCTTTTTTTCTCCTTAAATTATAGGGGTTTTCTTTTTCCACTTCACATCAATATAATCCATGCATACTCTTTACTTGAATCAGTTAATTTGTCAGTTAGATTATGAATAGAGTAACTTGTAGTTAGACAATTGGTTAGTCTATATATGTGAATTATTCATGACTAGTATTAAGTAGTTTATAAGTCAATCATATACTACTTAAAAACATTACTTGTCTCATGTGATCATATAGATTAGTACAGATAATTCATATCATTATGACAAAATGAAAAGGAGAGAAATAAATGGATAAAGAAAATATCTTTCATTTATTGAAATTCTCAAGAAAAAAAGGGTAAATCACAGTCAATTTATAAGTCAGTATACATATATGTTTAGCATAATCTAAAAGGTATGTATCTGTATTACGTCAGTTGTAAACATAGATATGTGATAATAGTAGTAGTAGTAGTAGTAGTAGTAGTAGTGTTCTGTAGATTAAGTAAATTGTTTTTATGGTATTTTGTCTTCTAAACTAGATGGTTTACCTGAAATACCTTCATTGTAGTACTAGACTGTAGTATATCAGAGGTTGTATCATGTTCAAAATGGATTTTAGAGTTATTCAATAAATGTTAAATCAGTTGTCGTTTAGGAATAATTCTCTTCGTAGATTTTGTTGTTGTCATTTGTTCATGATTTCTTACGAAATGTTAGCTTTCAGTATGATATTTGATCACATGGTTAATTGATTGGTTATATTGGGGGTTGTGGAGATATTTAGTTGTTAATCCTGATATCTCCACAACTCCCAATTGTAACTAAATATCAGCTCACTAGTTGTTAACTCCTTGAGGTAATTCCTATAGTTCTAGTGTAAAGACGTGACCGGTGGAGTTCAACCGTGTAGGATGTGAGGCAGTTACTCACCGATGACAATGGATGAGGTCACGCAAACATATCACGAATTGACTGAATTGGAAATATCAACCGCTAGGAGCCGACTTAGTGGTCCAGTAGTAAAGCGTTTGCCAGGGAGCCAAATGGTCCTGGGTTCGATCCCCGATGAAGTCGTGGATGCACACTGCTGAAGAGTCCCAAACTAGAACGAAACAGCTCTTCTGTGCTTCCAGGTGATCAGTGGTTGTCTGATTCAGATCAATTTGTGATATCAGGATTGATTGGTTATATGTTGGACACTGATGACATACATGAGTACAAGCCAGGTTCTCCAGGTATTATCATTCTTATACCTTTAAATAGAAGTATTATGACCAACTGTTCTAATTTCAATTGATTTACTATATGTTACTATTTATGGCATCTGTTTGAATTTGATTTTTGATCTGGTACGATCTGAACTAGTACGAAGCCTTAAATGTGAAGTTAGGTACTAATAAATAATGATTATTTTTCTTCTTTGAACTGTTTTTATTTTAGTCAGTGCCTTCTGTAGTACGTTTAGCATTGACAATGATCTTATCGTTGCAAAAATACCAAATAGGTTTGAGAAAATCTATATTGTGAAAAAAGAAACTGTATTAAAGAAAAGTGAATATTCCAACTTCTGGAAATCGTTCTAAAGAAATCTCTTCTACAATCACATGTACTCGAATCAACATTTCTTTAAATGTTTTCACATTTGAAAAATAGACAATTTGGACAACCTTTTCCTCTTCATTCCTTAAATATCTACAAGTAAGTGTATATTAGTGGTTGGAAATAGTTTATATTAAATTCTTTTTGAATTACGTTTCATTATACTTTGTACATTTTAGTCGAAATAGTGTACATTCAGTCTTTAAGCAATCGATTTTCTCTATCAGATTTACAGTTATACTATTCATAACTGTTTCTACTGAGTTTTTTACGTTACAACTAACCTTCTGTTTAGGCGTTACTTACTTACTTAGATTAATAGCTATCACATTACAAATTGATCATCAACATAGTTCAATCATCATCATCATCATCATCATCATCATCATCATCATCATCATCATCATCATTATCATCATCATTATCATCATTATCATCATCATCATCATCATCATCATCATCATCATCATTATCATCATTATCATCATCATCATCATCATCATCATCATCATCATCATCATCATCAACATCATCAACATCATCAACATCAGAACTAAATAAACATCATACATTAATCAACCGGTCTACACACATTTATAATTGATTTAATTCGTTACAGGTTGATATTATCAGGACACCATTAAAAACCAGGGTAAAATTGAATAACTGTTTCGTCCTAATAAGGAACTCCTCAGAACTGCAGGCACGTATAATTTTTACAAAAAAAAGATAAACGAATCTCTCATTTCTTTATTTCATTATTAATTTTCTTTGTTTTAATTGTTATCCTCATTCAAGGTCATTCATTGTATTCACCTTTTTCTTTTCTCTTTTTTCTTTTATCATTCTATCAAAAACAAAAATGAAACAGAGGTAAAACACCCTAGTCCTCTGTATTGAGTACATGAAATAGGAAAAATTAAAAAAAAAGGTGTAATCATTTACTGAAGTAACAAACTGAAAGGAAAACACCAATTTTTCTCTCTCCCTTTTTTACTCCTAAATTTATTTTTTATTTTACTTCTTTTTTTTTTTTAACTACTCACCTTTTTTTTCTTTTCTCCTAAATAAACAATTAAAGCACAGTTTATCTACCAAAAATAACAAAGACTGTCTATTAACTAACTAACTAACTAACTGATTGACTGATTGACTGATTGACTGACTGACTATTCAATATTCAGTTGTTTTCATGAATAACAAAAGATTCGATGATGCGGAATAAATAGTTTTCTCCTTTTTTTGTTTAAAAAAAAATAAAAAAGAAATTAATATTAGAGAATATAAACAAAAAGAAAATAAACAAAGAAATGATGCTGGTTAATGTTGAAAACAAAATCTATGCTTACGCCTATCCTTGGATATATAGGTACATATACACATATATAGGAATATATCTGTATATACATATATATATGCATGCATATATACATATAAATATATATGCATATATATATATATATATATATATATATATATATGGCTGAGTAATGAAACACCTAGAGTAATTAAAACAAATCAAATATATTGAACATTCAAAAGAATGAAAAATTTAGTGAATGAAGTAAACAAAAAGTGTATTTGTTACAGATTGATGTTGACTTGGGTATGATTGAAAACTTAATGCCCAACTTCATAAAATCACGTTAGTCCAATGATAATGATCAGCTGATTACTGACTTACTTCATTATGTTTTTTTGAAATTCCAGTGTGAAGTTATGACTGACAAAATTTTCATTTATGAGGAGTGACACAGTTATCATCAATGGTAATGAATGATCACCACAAAATATCCCAAACTGATAGGAAGGCGGGAATTCTATTATTTAACTTCTGCAGGCCGGTTATTTAAATGGCTAAGCATCTACCGTGAGACTTGAAGGCCCTGGGTTCGATTCACTTGAAAAATTGTGGGTGGGCAATGATGAACAGTATTATACTAGAACGAAATGACTGTCGATTGCTTCATGGATTTCAGTGGTACCCAGTAACCAACAATCTGTGACTAATACATAAGTAAATTTCAACATAATTAATCTGTGATTGAAGCATAACTCTAGGAATACAATAGTTTTATCCTATTTGTTCGAGAGACTCGTTAGTCGCATGAACTTAACATATTTCACTACTGATTGACACACTTCGAAAAGCACTAAAAACTACTAAACGAAAACAATACTGATGTCATATGGGACAAGAAGGGGGGTCATATACTGCTTGAATAATGTTTGAAACTATGCAGTTAGTTAACATATGTTCTAATCTCATGAAGAAAATTGCTAAGAGTAACAAATAAAGCATGTTAACGATCTTGAATATAGTACTGACTACTTTAAACAGTCTAACATATACATTGGCATTTGTAAAACTACATTTCATAACTAATATATAAGTCATGAAGAGATATTTGGCTGTATAAATTTCACCCCCCCCCCATAATTTATTGATAGTATGTTTCTATACTCCATATGATGAAATAGATGTAGATAGAAGTTTATGTCAGTCTAAAAGAATGTAACTTTTAACTTATTATCCTACTGTAAGAACTTGTGACTTTAAATATGATAAATGAACGAACATCTATTTATATAGGTGAGATGATGTGAAAATCATTTGATGGTTACAAACAGTCTGACAACATTTTTTTCCACAGTTGTCATATGGATTATTGAAAGAGCGAAGTAATCTCTCATTTGAAATATGTAGACAATAATAGTTTTAGATAAAACTGGAGGTAAAAATTTATAAAGTAAAACACAGAAATAGGAAATGTAATAACTTATTACGTCATTACATTGTTGCTTATGTTCTGTAAATAGACAATCATCGTAATTCATAAGGATAGTTTCAAGTCAATTCACATAGTAATTATCATTCTAATATATGACTCTGGGTTTATCTTATTTCAGAATTGTCATCCGTGATGTATTTACATCACACTGTTCATGTTCATTACGAGATTCATATTCACTGGCTATCATTTCTTTCAGTAGTGCATTATCCAAGGGACTAGTGAACTCAGATAACCTTTAATTAACATTTAAAATTCAAATATACTGAGATCTGTGACTATAGACAATGTCAAGACAACCATCTTGAGGTGCATACATACTACTAATTATGTGTCAACTACATAAAATTGAGAACCCATAACATATATATGGGTATTTCTTATTAATATATGTTGGTGTAGTCTATATCATGAACTGGTGTCTAACGGAAACTTATTGGAGGCAACAGTTCTCTAGGTAGGTGTTCCATTCAGTGCACATTCATATGTGTAATGCATCAGTTCCAAGAAATCCAGATCACACTGCGTCGAAGTTTGGTTTCTTTAACACACTATATCAAATGCTAAACCACCTTCCGTTTCGAAATAGTGCATAAAGTGTCCAGTAATTTTAACTAGCGGTTGTCACACCATAACTCGGTTAATACAATTCAATTACCACCATAGAGAACTAGACAAACATCATATTTGACTCTAATGAGTGACCAGTCAATGTAAATACAAATAAACCATTCTATTCTATAATTTCCATCTGAGTGGCAATGGAATTCATAGGGTACACTTAATCTTATTGGTGATTCGTTATATAAGATTCAAATTAAGAACTGCCAAATTCAAACGTCAACACGTTATCCACCGAACCACTAAGTCTAAGTAGTTACTAACTTGTTTAATAGGCATAAAAATATTATAAAAATGTTGCAATTTGATATTTTTTTGATTTAGCTACTAGCAAAGATCCAAGTATGTTAAGAACTTGTGAGTAAGTAACCATTTTTAAGCAATCCTCTCAGTATGTATGCCTGGTAAAAGGGTATCATTATGGAAATGTACTAAATCTTAACTACAAATGATAAGAAAGATTACATTTATGGCATTTTCCATTAAGATAGCAGATACTACTGTAATAGACTTATTACTCTTTCCCTTTCTTCTTTACTATCAAACTTTTCAAATTTAATTGGTAATTTTATATCCTTACTTAACTGTAACTCTTGCCTCATTTCTCTCTTATGTAATTAACATTCATAACAGAATCTTCATTAGTAGCTGAGGTTAATTAATTGTCAATATATTATGTAATCCATTAGTTCTATACGGACTGATTCATTTATTTTGTTAAATATATATTGAAATTGTCAGTAAAATAAAACTCTGATCTATCTACATTAAATACTAGTCAACAATATTTGAGAGAATCAAAGCATCATATGACAATCAAACCTGTGTCATCTAGTATCATAGACTTTTGTTAAGTAATTCAATCTATACTTACTTACACCCGTTACCCCTCACAGAGGAGCAAAGGTTGCTCACCAGTATTCTCCATTCATCTCTGTCCTCAACAATCCTTTCCAGCTGTTTCCAGTTGCTGCTCATCCTTTTAATATCTGCTTCCAATTTTTGACGCAGTGTGTTCTTTGGCCTTCCTCTTTTCCCTTTCCCAACACGATTTCAAGTTAGTGCTTGTCTTGTGATGCCGTCTGATGATTTCCGTAATGTATGTCATATCCATTTCCAACGTTGTTCCCTGATTTCCTCTTCGACTGGAAGTTGGTTTGTTCTGTCTAACAGTAGGCTGTTACTGATGGTTTCCGGCCAATGGACATTCAGTATCTTTCATAGACAGCTGTTTATAAATGCCTTTACTCTCCTGAGGATGTTTGAAGTAGTTCTCCACGTTTCAGCTCAATACAGCAGAACTGTCTTGACGTTCGAATTGAAGGGTCTACCTTTGAGATTGGTAGACAATTGTTTTGAGTGCCATATATTCTTCAACTGTAGGAATGCTACCCTTGCCTTGTCAATTCTCGCCTTGACTTCGTCATTGCCGTAGTTGGAACCGGCAGTAACCCTAGAAGAGCTACAGGCGGAGTTATTCAACCAATAACTGATATTTTAAATTACTTAGATATTGTTGAATGATCAGTTCATATATTTAATAATATTTACTGACAACTAGGTTTCGAAATAATTCCAATTAATTATGTTTGTAAGAATTAATGAATGTCACAGTTGATCAAACTCAGTATAATGGAGGCTGTTCAATAATTGTAGTAGTCTATAATGTTATTGTTATGTAATGTGAATATACGCAGTGCCCTTGATAATTGCCAATCAGTGCACGGACATGTCTACCCCGCGACTTCTGGTCCCTAACCCAGAAAAACAACGATCGATGAGCCAAACAGATACAATCGATTCAGATCGAATTATATTTCAATCACGCCTTTATATATACACAAAATCAGACCACAGAGAATCAATTAGGAAATTAACATCAATACAGAACTAAGGAAGTAGTGGAAGTGAATATGGACAACTTGTACACAACTAATTAACTGTAGTCCATAATAAGAGACAATATACTAAGAGTAAATATACTAAACGGGAGGATAGGATAAGAGGAGCGTAACAATAATAGAAATGTAATGTCTACACTACTCACAACCAGAATAAATGAATTAGTTCTCTAAAACACAGTTCTGGAAGTGTTTCACTCTTCTTTAGTGGTCTGACATAACAGTTATCAATGTAGTAGCTTAAGGTTTTAACAGTATCTTATAATTAATGTAATGCCAAAAATCAACTGATAACTCATACATAAGAATAAAACATCTGTTCAATGTCTCCTGGTTTTATTTTCAGTAACTCATCATAAAACCACAATACTTAACACTGATTTCTAATACTTTTTTTCCCATTTTGCTAGAATCTCTCTACCTTAAATGTTGAACGGATTGAAGAAAGTTAGTCGATGTAGACAAAGATTGTACTACAAAAGAATGTGACTTTATTCTTAGATGTAAAGCAAACAAATTTTATTCATTATTGATCTGTATAGAACTTATCTAAACAGAATTTACCACATCTGTTACATAATAATTATCTACTTAGAGTATTGTTATGTCGGGTGATTAGAAAAGAACAACTAACTGTCAAAACTATATATTTAGATGACTGTTTCAATTAGTTTAGTTGTATATAAAGTAGACATTTTATTTCTATCATCATTATATCCTGCGTGTTCTATCCTCCCGTTTAGTATATTTCTCTTAGTATATTATTTCTCATTCATGAACTACAGTTAATTGACTGTGTACAAGTCGACTCAGTTCACAACCACTATCTCCCTTGTTTCATATGTTTAGTTTCTAATTGGCTGACTATGTGGTCTGGTTGATGTTCATATAAAGAAATGTTCGTAATATAATGTGATTCTGTCTAGTTGATTCGTCATCTTGTATTATTCTTAGTTCCAGCTTGGAACTAAGCATCGGGTAGACATGCAGAGACCAGGTAGACACTTATTAATGTTATTATTGTCACTTCGTCAGTACAAGGACATATTAACAAATTGGTCATACGAATGGCCATAACAGCTACTTTTTGTCGTCATAACAAGTATGATACTGACGATTGTTTTTAATTAATCTTGGCTGAATGAATTTTAGCACAGATTAACTTCAAATATCAAGTATTAGTCGAAATATGTAGGTAATTTGGCGATGAAAACTTCCTTCCTGATTTGATAATAAATTGGTATGATTTAGATAATCAGTGATCACCTAGAAGCATTGGTCAGCCATCTCGTCCTGGTAAGAGACTCTTCAGTGGTACGCATCTGCGACCCCATCGGGACGGAACCCAGAACCCTCTGGCTTCAAGAAGAATGTCTTACCGATAAACCGTTAAATCATCTCCCAAAGGTTGATATTTTTAATTCAGACCATTCTTGATATGTTTGCGTGACCTTATCCATTGCTATTGGTAGGTAACTGCCTCACACCTGACGTGAGTGAACTCCATTGGTACCGTCTATATCATCATTTACAGTAGCCGTGCAGCCGTGTATTTAAAGAAATTACAATCATTATGGTAGTCTATAATAAAACAGAAGTATTATGTCATAAAAAACAAGTTATCAAAGTTATTTAAGTTGAGGTCAAAATGCTACAAGTATCAATTATTAATTATGCAATAGCCCTAAAAGTAATAAGAAGACAAAAATAGATTACCTAATAGTCTAAATGACTATCTAAAATCTTATTGGAAGATTTAAATGTAAATTTATGAACTAACTGTTCATCTGACGAATATAAAGAGAAGAATAATTGGATGACATGAGAATGTTAGGTAGCATCTATGAGAGAGTTAAAAATCAGTTATGGGAATTAAGAGCGAACCGAGATAAAATGAAGATTTAAATGTTTCTTTTGAGTGGAAAGTATTGGTTTGAATTAATTGATGGCTAAAGCTACTTGTTGGGGATTCATGATCCCCAAAAGTACAATGGTCGACTAATTGAACTACCACTTTGCGTAGGCTTCTGATTTGTACACCTTTTGAACTAACCTGTTTGACTTTTTGAATAATTTGGAAAAATTATTCCGGTGAGGCAACATGACCAGAGGTTACTAAGTGTTCTAAGATTGAGCTATTCATCGATTTACAAAACCAAGAAGATTAATGTTCAGAGATACGTATCAACAGAGTTCACTATTTCTTTTACATAAAGACCTACTTCTGGTGGCAAACACTTTGTAATATTTACTACTTCCGTTATTAGTTTGGTGTTTCATGTACAAGAATTTTGGAGGACTAAGAAATATTACAATTACTATAGTATCAGATTTTTCAGTTAACAACATACTTAACTACAATGGATATTACTTATGATGCATCTAAATAGGACCATCTAGGTTTCGATGATTTTCTCAGAACTTTTCTAAGATGATTTCCAAATGATTTCCACAATAAAATACAGTTTTACACTAGAGACGAATAGTTTGATCGATAGCAGTAGATTATTTTGAAGATAAAATCGTAACGAAGCTAAAATTTAGATTTGAATTTGGCATAATGAATTGCTTTGAGTTAGATAACCATTGAAGGCCAGGAGCTAGTAGTGGATAACGTTTTCGTGATAGTATGCAACAACATAACAGTCTACACCCATGACCCCACGACGGGGTCAAGCCGAAAACCTTTGAACTTCGCGGTGAACGCCAAGCCACTGAGTTGGTTTTCGTTGGTTGGTATTTGTAACTCGGTTAATTTACGATTTATTTGCACGGCTCCATCTATAGCCGTAAGTAGGTAAGTGCCTCACATCCAACATGGTCGAATTTCACTGGTTACGTTTTCTTTCTAGGACTCTGGGAATTACTTTCAGAGGTTAATCTCTAAAGAGATATTATAAGGACTTTAAATACATTAACACTATTACTATTGGGTATACTTCTAACATTCCTTTTTTCGTCAGTATTTTATCTTCTGACTTACATTAAACCGACCCAGTTCATTAAACAGTATCTAGTAATACTTACAAACTTCGCTACTTCTGTCATAGAATTAACTATTCTTATGATGATTATTGTTGTTGTACTGATAACAATCCGTCTATATTTTCTTCTCTGTAGTCGTGGAAAATCATATGTACTCAGCAAGGTGACTGGAATTCTAAAACACAATATCCGTTCCAAATTAACTAACCCTAACCAATATTGATCTTCATATATCCCTGTTACTCTACTACTTACTATTTAAATTTATACTTTCGCATACTACTTATTAAGGATAACTTTGTCTTTAGAGAATGCATACTGATGGTTACTTGTTAACTAACAGTTTATCATTTATAATGACGAAATTGATCTCTATCCTATTCGATCATTGAAAACCAAGTATTGGAGTCGGATATTTATCCTATCTTAGGATAGGAGTGTGCAACCATTTCCCTAACTGGCATAGAGTTCAACATCTTTGAGCTTGAAGCCAGACCCATAATCTGTAGGCAACTTAGCAAGTATCTAATCATTGACATTCTTAACTTTAGTCATTTCTCTACACATATTGTATCACCTTATCCATTACCATTTGTGAGCAACAGTCATACTTTCTACATGGTTGAACTCTACTAGTCACATCTCAACCGAGCTCCAAGACAACCTTCTGAAGTTACTCACTAATTACTGATTATAATTTGGGTGTTATAAAGAATGTTGTATTTTGATATTAATATCATAATCATTCAAGTTCTACGTTGTTTTCATCTGACTGGCTAAGTAAGTATAAACTTGGTGATTACCTGCAGTCAATATATTCAAACCCAAAAAGGCCGTTCCTATTTATCACAACATTAAGTCTTAATACGAAGATATCATTATTATTTATTTAATAGATGTTTAATGATATTACTAAAGACATATCTATGCATTCATTTTTAACGAAATCATACGTTTTAATTAGTGTACAATCAAGATTATTCATTTATTACAATGAACTACTACAACTAATACTACTACTCATACTACTATTACTCATATTGGTAATACTACTTACAATACTACTACTACTACTACTACTACTACTACTACTGCTACTACTACTACTGTTACTATTACTACTAGGAAATAGATCGTGTTTTCCAGCTGATTTACATTTAAATTGAAATTAATTCTTTCTCATTAAATGTTGAACAGTGTCGTGATTATTAATCATTAAAACAATCGAAAAAGCGACATACTACTAATACTACTATAACTATGAAAACAAGATTGAGAAAGAAGATAAGGTGTAGTATGAAAAATGATGATGATGATGATGCTGAAGGAGAAGGAGTGAAAACACGAAAAGAAAGAATCATATGGCATTTTGACAAACATAAAGTATGAATTGGTATCTCTTATAGATTAACGGAGAAATGGGATAGAGAAAAAATAAAGAAACAGAGGAAATACAAGAAGGACAACTGTCAAAGTTTAAAAAAAGAACAACAACAACAACCACAATCATCAGATTATCAGTGTACTCAATCAGTATCATTGCTACTAAAAGTAACATTGATCTAGAGTTGAGATATTTTATGATGAAGTAGAAATCATATTCCTTTAATTCTTCTAAGTTTCAGATGATCAAGTGAACTTTGAGAGATTGTTCCTTCCATGTTGTTAACAAGAAGAGAGTAAAAATATTCTTTTGAGACTTGATTAGTAGGGGTCTTGTTAATCTCGAAGTAACTACTGTAAGATACTTATTCATGAATTTTCTGTACATAGTTCATTATTTTTATCAGAACCTCAAAAACTCTCTGCATAAATATCCATCTTATAGAAAGTTGTATCCATGACCAATTGAATTAAGCACAAACAGACAGAATTGTTAGGTCGGACCACAAAGAAGTGTAACAAACTTTCAGAACTGTGTTTGAGAACACTATGTCATTTATTCTAACTGTCTGTAATGTAAATATTTTGTTTCTATCATTGTTACGCTCCGCTTGCCCTATCCTCCCGGTTAGCATAATTACTGTTATTATTTTGTCTCTTGTTATGGACTACAGTCAACTAGTTATGTACAAGTTGTTCCTATTCACTACCACTATTTCCATTGTTCTGTATTCATGTTAATTTTCGAATTGGTTTGCTGTGTGGTCTGATTTTATGTATATTTAAGGGGATGCTTGAAATATAATAGGATTCGATTCTGTCTGGTTGATCTATTGGCTCGCATTCTTTTTATTTCGGCTTGGGACTAAGTGGGCACAGGGCAGACGCACAATTACTGACTAGGCACAAGTAACTCGGCCACTCACCCCATTTTTCTTGCGTTATAACAAGAATAGAGGAAGATTGATAAAAATGAGGATTCAATTTAATGGCTATGATAAGTTAAAACAATGAAAGTTTAGAATGAATCCATTCTACGAGATGTTTATGATTTCTAGTCTTTGCCTGGATGATGAATAGAAATGATGAAAAAATGTCATGTACATGAACAAAACAAAAAAGATAAAAAAAGTATAAAAAAATTTTTTGAAACAGTTTAGTTACTGACTAACTCATGAGTTATGTAATACATAAACTAAACATGTCAGTTTACGAAAGTGATTAATAAGTAAATGAAAAAATGATCAGAGATTTTTCAGTTCGACCAGAAATGGCTTTTACAGTTTATCCCAGATGATTTCCTTAAGATCATTCAATTTTAATTGTTGTTTAACCATTTTAGTTTTATTACTAAATACTTTAATTCTATAAAAAGATAATCAAGACAATGATGTTGGTTAGTTTGGTTACCCATAAACATCACCTTCTATCACCTTATAAACAGAAATTCTACTTTAACAGTGAAACTGAAGTTCTTGTAATTTTTTTTTTATTGTATCAGAACTCATACTGTTGAACTGTAGTTATTCAGCACTTAGTTCATAAGATTTTCATATTCCTTGAATTGTATCGTTTGTTGACTCATTAAGTGGAATAATATCGTCATTCATTCTCAAATAACTGCAAACTAATCATAAGCCAATGACTTTGTTATCTGTAGAAAAATTCCCTTGTTTTGTAAGCATTGTACTTTATTATTATGCATCTAATCTATGGAGTTTCTAGTTTAACTCAAATAACAACTAATAACTAGATGATTTCCTTCATTATCCCTCCTTACGTTGAAGTCTAGAAATAAGAATTCTGGATTAGCAAAACGAAGCTTTGTGTATCCAGTCAGAGAGGAGTAGATTGTATCTAACAAACAGAAGGATTACTTCAATTATATTACTTCTATAATCTTCATACTTTTTGGCTACCATTGGAAATTCGTGGTTTTGAACTTCATAATGAGTAAACATCAGCTCCCTCATGAATGTAAACATACTTTATTAAAGTGTTGAAAACTTATGCCGTGATTTACAATTTTACTTCAATTACCTTAAGCTATCTAACATCAAAGCACAGTATATTTACACAATATCAAGTTGCTATGACTAGTGATTACAGACTGGAACGTGGTTATCTATCGAGTTAAGTCAGTACTAAAAGGATTAACTTACAAACATGACACTGGTCACCACTAATATTGATCGACTAAATATAATTCACAATATAAATAGAATAATTTGAGCATTAGCTGGTACTGGTTTCCATCCTACAGGGAGCGTTATTTGTTTAGGGACTATTGAATACTAACTAACAGTAAAGATCTACTTCGTTAGTTATAATTTGAAAGTGCTTGTTCCACTGATATTGTTAACGCTTGAAATTGGTCCGTCTCTGTTATTTTGTGTGTATTCTGATCAGATTGCCACAATACAGATGTAATTCGCAAGAATGATTATTGTGTAAACGTCTGGACTGAGAATCTCAATGGTGAACGTAGTTGGGTATGACATGAAAAAATATGACTCGAGTCCCACTGTGTACATTAACATTAGGACACAGTAAGACCTACCTCCCAAGTCCTAAATAAAACAAAACCCACGTACCGAATTCCTCTTAGCAGACAAAATCCAACTTTATTCATACGTTCATAGTATCCTGTTAACTACATTTTACTGAGTCTATTGCGTCCATGATTAATGCTCCTCATGTACAAACTTTGCACATTCATCTTATAAAACTTGTTAAGTCTTAAAACTTACATAACAGACTCATTGTATCTGTGCGACCAATGAAAACATGAAGACTGTGTACATATGTTTCGTCTTAAAACATCTGGTAGTTAAGTGTTTACTGTAATGCTACAATGTTTTGTGTTTGATCACTGAAGGCACTATGAATTACCACTGTTAACAAGTCCTAATCTTAATTCCGATCGGTTAGGCAAATTCAACCCACAACTGATTACTTACGCTTGTTTACACTTTTCTTCAAGTAATGAACTAACTCAAACCAACAATGTCAGTTCGAATGTAGTTTCAATTAGTGTATACTTTTGAACGATGCTAACATCACTATTAATTTTGCTTCTTAATGTTTACTCTTGTGCTAGTCACCTTCAACAATCTTCATTTTTACTAATATTCACTTTCATGAATGTATGTCTGTTTTTAAACACTCTTTGGATGTACATAATTTTACTGACGATCATATTTGAGGATACCGTCTAAACACAGTCAATCAGCGAGTGATGTCAAGCACAAACTTTATTTTTATATAACATCATTACGTCATTAATTTTTATCATCATGATTGTCACTGTCTGGTTATTAAAGATCTGTATGTTTCGAAAGTTTATTTCTTTTAATTTTTTTGAAAAGAAAGCAAAACAACCTACAGTTACCTATATGATTTTATTTTTATTCAGGAAGAACAATGGGATAAGAAAACTCCATGGGTACATGTGAAGAATATCTATGTGATGAATGTGCGCTTGTGAACTCATATGCACACATCTGTACTAGATGAGTCAGAATAACTTTACAACAGTTGATTACCACTTATTTTTTACGTGTTAATCACTTGGGAATTCGGTGAATGAGACTAAAGAGTGACTTTCAGTCTTTCATCGTTTTATTTTCTTTGATTGATTGGGATAACTTCATAAGAAAATGGACTGGGAATAAAGAAGAAAGCCAGAGTGGTCTGTTTACATTTTGTTTTGTTTTTTGCTTAATAAATATACAACACATGTTTTGAATTATATTTTAAATGGTGTCTAATACAATAGAATCTATGATGATTACTTTGGTTTAACTAGGAGTCATCAGTTGGATAGTCAACTACATTTTAGTGTTGATCCTTACACTGATGTACTTACTTACTTACGCCTGTTACCCCTCTCAGAGGAGCGTAGGCCGCTCGCCAGTATTCTCCATTCAACTCTGTCATGAGCAATCCTTACCAGCTGTCTCCAGTTACCGTTCATCCTTTTAATGTCTACTTCTAGCCCTCGACGCAGTGTGTTCTTTGGCCTTCCTCTTTTCCGTTTTCCAACAGGATTCCAAGTTAGTGCTTGTCCCGTGATACAGAGTCAACCACTGATGTACCGTACTAACTAATTAACAATAATAATACTCCAATCGCCATCAATTTATGATATATAGTACAACGATCATCCATTGTCATTGGTGATAACTATTTCACTTCTGATATGTCTGAACTACATCAGTCACGACTTCTCACTTGAGCTTTAGGAACATTTTGAAGTTAGTCACTAATTAGCTGATTAATTTAATTAAATTGAAATGGCCTGTGAAGGTTGGTATTGAACATGTTTGATTGAATTCGTCACAAATTGATGTTGGAAGGATATCATCAAAAAACAAGGAGCACTGGACAGATGTCATGTCCTAGTGTTCAACTACTCAGCAGTGTACAACTTAGATTTTGCCCCAGGGGCTTCACGCTGACGAGAGCCGAACCCTCTACACCACTGAGTTGGCATATAATAATAGAATTCCCAATTCAATGGTACAATGCCAACATCAATCTGTGACAGATTCCGTCAACTAAAAATACCAATCTCCACAAACCATCTTAATTCAATAATAATATTACTGACGATTACAGTGAGTGACGTGGTATCTACTCACGATGGAAACATACCAACAGGTTCTAATTTGATATCCCGAATCGGTATGTGTTAGACAGCCATTATAAACCAAAAAGCACTGGGAAGTCAGTTGATTGAGTTTGGAAATATTAACCATTAAGTCATCCCTCAGTAAATTAACGGTTAAGCGTTTGCAGTGAACCTTGAAAGTATATTCCTCAATATCTAGGAGGAACATGTGTGTGTACTGTTGAGAAATCTTATTCTAGAAAGAAATAACTGATCAGTTCTCGCTCCTAGTATTCATTGTTTGCTTAAAAACAAGTCAACAAATGAGTTCAGATTCAACAGTCTCCACAGCACTGGATAATGACAGTATACTAACAAAGACTGAATGTTTGAAGTTCAAAATAGTAATAGGTGTGGGATTTAGGTCAGTCAGCAATATATTTATACAATCAATCCATGTGTTGAAGATCAGTCGGTTAAACACACAGAACTGAACTCAACAGAACAGTCAATGTGTACAGAATAACGCGTTAAGATAATAAGACTAAGATAGTACAATTATGATAGAAAATGAAACTAGTTGGAAAGTTAAGTATCTTTTAGGATTAGTTATCAGTCATTTTATCTTCAATTCACTTCATAAATTCATTCATAAGACTTTTAAGTACTTGTATTTGACAAACTTTATCTGGTCGTAAAATGTTTCCTAAATAATATTAAATTCCCCCCCCCCACGGTTGAAGTTCTCAGTAGGTACTTTAGTACTGACTACTAAAATCAAATTGGGGGGGGGCAGAAAGAAAGTAAACATCAGTTTTCTAACATTTGTAGTAATCAATATAACTGTGAACGTGTAATTCTTGAATATCTGTCGGAGAGGTTAAAGTGGTTATTTTAGTTCTGATCATGCAGGGTATTTCAAGTAGTATTATTCATTTTCATTCCTTTCCTCCGGTAATTCATGTCACATTTGAACGCCATTTCATTTCATCCTCGTCTACGTTAATTTAACCATTACATCTTCATAATTACAGATGAATATATCTCTAAAACATTCATTGTTCTTTAAAACGTTTACTAAGTTTACTTTATTGAAATTAAACATGATGCAATCAATAGCAACAATCTTAGTTCAATAGATGCATTATGATTTTCAAAGTCGTTTTCTTGTCTTTAACTGATTTGACATTATGCTTATTTAGACTTAATTGAGATCACCTACAACGTATTCAACGTTTAATGAGCAGTGTTGTAACCGTTATTTCTGACCATATACCATCAATTTAACTGGTAGATACTGTGATTTCTGTTAGGCTTGTCATTCAAATTCCTAACCAACAGTGTATATGCATATCATATTCAGCGTGTTGATCACTGGTACAGTGAATACATTCATGAAAATTACTTATGGTTACCCTAACCATCTTAAACGAAATTTTTAATGAAAATTACATTGTAATATGAAGCATTCATTGAGGGAGGCATATATGAACGGTAAGTCCTGGATGCTATATATATATATATATATATATATATATATATATATATATATATATATATATATATATATATATAACCTTAGCTTTAAACGTTACTTTTGCCTTAGGATGAATTTGCATATTCCCACTGACTTCTTATCGACTGAAGCTGGTCAGTTTCTCTTGCTATACGTGTACTCGGAGTGGATTGCCTCAATATAGCGATTATTCACAAGTATTATTTAAATTGGATTGTGACTGGCAAATGGAATCCAGGACGCCCGTTTTGTCCAATTTTTGGATTTATCGGCTGAATGTACCTGCAACCCAGTGTTGATATTCACAAGTGTGACTGTCTGGATACAGTAGTCTAGTGGTGATCTCGATGACGTTTGACATGAAACAGACTAATTTCGAATGCCGCTGTGAACATCAACATAGGGATGCAGGCACATCCAACCTGATGAGTCCCAAACAGGACGAAACGCGCGTTCCTGGACTCCACTTACCAGTCACAATCCTAACTTAGATATTACTTTTGCCTATTTTTCTCATATGTAACCGTTTTATTCAATAAGACATAATCGTCACAAGATGATTATATTCCGTTTCCTTCTTTTCCAATTAATTCATGTGAAGATAATTTTTTCATTCATTCTTTCTTTTCGTTTCTCTTCAATACTTCAATATCACTATTCACTAATCACTTGATTCATTGCATATCTGTTTATTAATTCATTCAAGTAAATGTGATTCATGACAGGTGTACACCTATACAAATATCTACTTATCTATACAAATATACCCTCCTATGAGAATTTCTACAACTTGTCTTAGAAAATGATAGAATGAAAGATGCCTTAGGCTTTTATACTACAGATGTTTATCAATTCTCAGACATACTACTTAATTATGTACATATGCTTACAATGTTTGAGTTGATTAGCTTATACTGTATCATATCTAAAGCGATATAAAAGAGAAGTTTATCTTTATATTAGGACACGTGTTAATGAAATAACAAATATCTCACATGATATTATGTATGTATTCAGTAGTAGTATATTTTAAAGTTTCTTTAAAAATTAATTGTAAGATATAATTGAAATTGAGTTACTGTGCGTTCTATCCTATTTTGAATGTCGCAGCTAGATATTTCAGCAGTATCCTAGTGTTAATGCTCATACTGGGACTCGAACTCAATTCATTCACTCTTAACGTCATTAAGTTCTCCCTTAATTAATTGGTTTAAGCCAGTTACTCGCTAGTGCACATAGGATGTGAATTTAAACTATATTGAGCTAGTCTACTAAGGATGTATGTGTATAGTAGCAGTCGTTGATCAACTTCAGTCCTTAGCATCGTCAAGAACGGAATGACATTCGCGAAAAGAAATTAGCTGTAAGGGTTTATATTTTCTCGTTATTGATATTCAATGACTTTAAGTGATCAGTTTCAATTTGGTGAGATACATTCTAAATAGACTGCTACATTCTTGCATGTAGTTATAAGTTTATCAGTGATAGATGTGTTGATGCTTACAGTGAGACACTAACCTAATAGTTCTCTATCTAAACCTTAAAACGTTATCAAAAAGACTACTGACTATAAATAAGTATTAACTTGTTAAATAAAGATGAGGTTACATACGTCGTACCATTCACTTCACAGAAATAAGTACTAGGTTCAAGGCACCACGAATGCGAACATTGAGGGTACATGTAAATCTGGCTGACTGTTCCAAAACAGAATGACATTCATGTTTTAGATTCTCAGTAATAGCCCCAATTCAAATATATTTGCAGTGTTTGCCAGTTTAACATTGAAACATTTGTTGCGATGTTCATTATTATTACAGTTTTGAGATTTTTAAGTGGGAGAGCGCGATTTCTTACCTTGGACTTGGAGGAGAGTTTAACACATACACATATGGTCTAGTCTAGGTTTAATAGTATGGTTTCTAGACTTCGAGAGAGAAGTTTATTAAAATCTTTTTATTCTTCGATTGAGAAAACTGAAAATTGAGGAAATTCGTAGAATGCCAGAAAATTTCAAGCAGCATGAAATTCATGTCGATTTACAACCAAGGGACTTATTAATTTAGATTCAGTTTGTCAAATCATATAGACGAATTTAATTATTTACATGATCAGAGGTCAGCTGAATGAAATAGGCGACCGGAATACACAAAGTTTGTTTTCAACAACCAATAACAACAAGAATTTGGAAACAAGATCATCGGAACAGACTGATATAATGAAGGAATATTCATCTCCAGATGAAGTATGAACTAAAACGAACACTTGATAAGTAAACTATACAGTATAAAGAGAACTCAGTAATATCAAAAACGTCAATCTGAGTTACAAATCATCTTCAGTATTCTATATTTGAATGCCAATCAGTTACTTGAACAGAAAATGTTTTATAAAAATTGTAGAGATGCAAAAGTCAGATAGATTAAATTTGGATTATAGCTGCATATTAGTACGGAGCACCATGTTGGAAGAAGTTAAATGTCCAATGTTTGCAGGTTTCCACTGGATGTATAACAAAAGTTAGTATACGACATTAAACTTCAAATCCAATAATCGTCACACAATACCAACCAGTAATAATTATGTCTTTACTAATGCTTAAGCGACTGTAATATGTAATTCCCATAATTCGATATGAATTTTAGCTAACAGAGTTTAGCCAAACCTGGTGTTATATAACTGATCACTCATAATAAAGAATAACATCGTGTACTGTAAACCAATGGATTTCATCTTAATGATTCATGATAACGTTTGAAGGTCATGGTTTCACTGTATAATAAAGTCATGAATGCATACGACTAAATCGTCGCATAAGACGATTAGAAAGTTGGTGTTTCATTGTCTTCTTGTTCTGTAAAATACACTGATAGTCTCATAAATAAACCATTGAATTCTAGCATAACACAACAGTAACATAAGTATTCATTTGAGTTATAAATGAAAATTTATTATTTGTATAGAATAGCATCTCTTTTGAATACGTCTTCTAAGAAAGAAATTGATAAGATCAATAAATTTATCAGTAGTAATGAACTCAGTCAGCTTCGTGTCAAAAGCCACTGCGTTCACCACTAGGCTACTATGTCTAGTCCATTACAAATCAACAGGAAGAAACAAGCTTATTCTAAATTACATATGTACCCGTTCCACAAGTGTGACTTACTGGATACAGTAACCTAGTGGTGAACGCGATAGCGTTTTACACGATGCGGACTGAATTTCAAATCCCAGTGTGAACATCAACTCTGGAATGCAGGTAAATCCAGCCGACAAGTCCGAAATAGTATGAAACGTGCATCGTGGATTCATTTTGCCAGTCATAATCCAACTTAAATATGAAGACATTTTATTGGACATATTCACTAATCATGTAATGAAATACAAAGCCTTCTTGATTATATAATCAAATGTATATAGTTTAATACATACTTTAATATGTAAACATATGCATACATATATACCAACATTATGACTAAAACTCCCATTCTATAACAGTAAGAATCATTTTCAAGATGAATTTTGACAGTTGACATTTTAAATCATAAATTTATTTGGTGTATACATAGAGTTTTTATAACAAAGTATCTTTCACTTGATACCTCCCTCTTCTCATTAACTTGTTACCTCTCATCTTCCTCTTTAGGTCTATACATACAGTACATAAATCTACATAGAATAGAGACAATATAGATAAGTAGGTTCTACATACATCAAAGCGATGATACCAAAAAAAAATACAAAGTAGTTCTTGTCAATTTGTTTATACACTAGATGAATATGTGATGATGTAAGTACGTATACGTGTGTGCATGTGTGTGTGTGTATAACTGAGTATGTAACTGTAACTGTGAAGTATGTGAAGAAACTATTCACCCTAAGAAAAACTCTATGATGATGATGATGAAGATATACAGTTATGCATATTATGTAATATTAGTTAGTATAAATCACTAAATTTAAAATAACCTAGTAACTATAATCTAGTTGACAAATTTTAATAATAATTTGAAAAAACAAATAATAGAAAACATAATTACTCCTTTATAGGAAAATTTTTTCTGGAAAAAAATGATTTTCTGAACGAAAAATTAAAGAAAAACACAATCAAAGCATGAGACAGTGTTTAGATTAGTTTCAATAAAGTAAGAGAAAGTGGTGGTGTAAAGTAGTAGTAGATAGGCTGATTGTTCATTTCTTCTATTTTCCTCTTTATCCAAGTAACTGTATCCTACAAAGTCTTAGACAAAATGATGATGATGATGATGATGATGATGATGATGATGATGATGATGATAATCATGATATGATTGTATTAAGTTAGAATAATGCTAAACAATTAGAAGTACAATCAGTTGAAATTATTCTGATGAAAAGAGTAGTGATAGGGTGAAGATTGTAGTTGAAGTAATGATATTAGTAATGAAAAGAATCATGTCATTAATGATCAATTCTAGTCAGAATTGCAAAATAGATTTCAATGTCAGTAGTATATTAAAGTGATTTCATTCAAAGTTTTCTAATAGGTAATTTGTAGAGAAATAATCACTTCATCGACTATACACTAAACTGTAAATTATACAAGGGACTTGAAGATGACTAGTAGATTTTAGTGGTTTACTGTTAGCTAAACTAGTGAGTTCAGTGATTAAGCTAGAAAATTCTTAAGTTATAGTATCAGTTAAATAGAACACTGCTTGTCAGTATTGTTATGATGCGAGAAATTTGAGAGTTGGTTGATTGAGTGCCAATCACTAATGCCTAGTCGGTAATTGTGCGTCTGCCCTATGCCCACTTCGTTTCAAGCCGAAATAAGAAGAATACGACCCAATAGATCAACCAGGCAGAATCCTATTATATTTCAAGCATCCCCTTATATATAATTAAAATCAGACCGCACATCAAACCAAATTAGGAAATTAACATGAATAGAGAACGAGGGAAATAGTGGTAGTGAATAGGAACAACTTGTACACAACTAATTAACTCTAGTCCATAATAAGAGACAATATAATAACAGTAAATATGCTAAACGGGAGGATAGCGTAAGAGAAACGTAACAATAATAGAAACAAAATGTTAACATTACCAGAGTTGGAATAATTGAAATAGTGTTCTTAAAACACAGTTCTAACAGTTTGTTACACTTATTTGTGGTCCCGCATAACAAGTATACGATTTCTTTTGTGACTAACTAAAGGAAAAGAATTCTGTAGTGTAGCGTTTATTAGAATATGGTCATAATGTTTGATCAAACACTTACAACTAGTAGTGTTCATTAAATGAACCAAGTTGATTTCAATGCTGAATGTCTACAAAGTGAATTATTTCAATACTTTATTGATTATCACATATAATTTTCATTTGTTGTTACTGAGGATAGCAGTAGATCAATCACTATCTGCTGATGACTAACATAAGCGAATTTCCTTTCATAGTCATAGTACAACTGATCAATCATACTACATCATAATAATGACAGGAAATTATAAACTCTTCCTAAGGCATAAATACTTCTTGAATACGATAATGACTGTCCAGTCTAATAAATTCAATGAATAACTCACTGGTATTTAAAGCGAAAAAAGTGTTAATACTAAGAATGAGTTGCAAGAAACTAGGTTCAACTAAACAGTTTGGCATAAAAGTGAACTTACATCTTAGATTCCTTTACTAAACCGAATCTAGTTTTACCTGAGTTAAATTTGCACATTTAAGTTCCCCTAGTTTTTGTTATCATAATAAGCATGAAGTTGTTACTTATACTACTATATTGGCTACTTGACTGATTTTATGAAACAGATATTGTTCTTAAGTTTTTTTTCTGGATATTATTATTCCATCAAATGGCGTCATTTCAAATAACTCACAGTTAGACAAAAATGTCTATATTTTTATTTAATTATTCATGTATTCTTTGGAGAAGGAGCTTTCATAAACTTGTGGAATGTCAGAAATCCTGCATTGTTCAAACTGGGATAAGTGGATAATATCGTGGACAATATCGTTTTCAATGAATACTTATTGAGGAGATTGTTAAAGCTTGAATTTCGAATCACAAATTGATCTACTATGGACAGTCATCAAAAACTAGGAATTGGAGCTGAAAGATTATTTCATGTTAGTAAGAACTCCTACTCAGTGATGAGTAGTCAGAACGATCCTTCAATGCAACGCCGAAATCATTAGATTTATGGCTGCCGAATAACGTTTAACATTCAGACCACAGACGCTACATTTTTGTCTCCATTTTATGTCTTACAGTGTAAATGGCATTGTTAGATTTAATTTACTAACTTTGATTTTAAATAGTTCCATCGCATTGTTGAAATTTCATAAAAAATCTAACTCTCTGCTGTCATGTTTGCTTAAACGTCACTACTACTACTACTACTACTACTACTACTACTACTACTACTACTACTACTACTACTACTACTACTACTACTACTACTACTACTACTACTACTACTACTACTACTACTACTACTACTACTACTACTACTGTCCACAATGAACCTCAGATACCAAATATTTTATTCTTTAAAATTAATTCTTAAAACCAATAATCGTTACCTACATGCATGATTAAGAACAATAGAGATAAAACTATATTTCTCTATTAATTCGAACAATCTGGTCAATTGAACTTGATGTCGTTTTGTGAAGACAGGTATTAGGTTTAAACAGTAGTATTTATCATGGATTGATGTTGGTTGGGTACCACTGAAATCCAGGTAGCACTTTACAGCTATTTTGTCCTACTATCGGATAATGTATTCTGCCAGGGTATCTTGTCAATTAATTAAGATTGTAGTTCACATCATATACTGATTACAGATTGCTAAAAATATGGATCATTAATTATTAATTAAGTGACCTAAAAGCTAAGCCATAGTTTTATGCCTTGCTATAATTCGAAGGTGGTTTTGTGTATTCGTATTACTGAGGAATCTAATACAAAGATGAGAATTCTAACCAAAGTGTCCTGGTTTCATAGGCTATCTAACTACGAATACATGCATGATTTAAATAATATGATTTAGAAATTACAGAAAACCTCTACCACTTCTATTAATAGTTTTCACTTATTAGTGTGTGTGTGTGTGTGCATAAATGAGGAAAAAGAAGGAAAACAATAGAAGGCAAATTATTCTAGAGGAAATATAAAGTAGTCAAGTAGTAAGAAAACAACATTTTAATTCAACTGAGATGGTTATTTTTGTGTAAGTCAGGTATTTTAATTGATTGAATATATCATGGATTGATGTTGGCAGGGTACCATTGAAAACCAGGAAGCACTAGACAGCTGTTTCATTCTAGTGTGGAACTTCCTTATCACTGCGGATTATCAGATTCAATGTTGGCGAATACCTAACCTTTTGCAACACTGGGTCGATATTCAGTTGTGGGATATTCAGCTTCCATCAATTTGCGATATCTAGCGCGATTAGTATTCACTGTCATTGGTGATAATTGTCTTACTTTCGATAAATCAGAACACCACCTAGTGCGGAATCTAGGGTGCGCAGTGATGAGGAGTTCCACACTAGAATGAAACAGTTGTCCAGTGCTCTCTGGTTCTCAGTGGTATCCTGTGACGTATTCAGTGCAACTTTTTTTATTATTCTGCAATTTTCTCTTATTTTCTTGGAATTTTTTTTTATTTTGCGTGTTAATTTTGTTGTGATGTAAAGTCGAAACATGAATATTGTTTTGAGTATAACTGTAAGCTAATTAAACCACTAGTAATAATAATAACAATAATTGTAATAATTGTTATTATAGCTGTTAATCATATTGATGACAATCTTAATTAACATTGGCTACCTGAGATCCCTGGACAGATGTTTTGTCGTAGTATGAGACATTTCAGAAGTGAACATCTGCAACCTCACCAGGGATTAAACCCAAGACCACCTGGTTCCAAAGAGAACTCCTTGTCATAAGATCACTGAATCGGCTACCAATGGTTGGTGTTTCAAATCTAGTAAATAATAATGTGTTCAGTCACACAACCTGAAGGTCTTGGGTTTGTTCCGCGGTGAGGTCGTGTATGCATATTGTTAAAGAGTTCTACAATAGGATAAAACAGCTGTCAAGTGCTTCCTTGATTTCAGAGGTTGTTTAATTCATATCAATTCATGGTAGAGGATTAACATTCAATGATCTCCATAGCATCCACTTACAATAATAATGTTTCGAATTAATCTATACACAACCTCGCACAATGACTCACACCAACAGGCTGTAAGTGTACATGAGTGCAAGTGTGTGAGTAGTGTGCATGTGTTTTGTAGGTTAGCAATGAATACAAGAAGGAATATTCAGTGTGATCTCTTTGTAAAAATTGCTTTCGTTTCATTGTTTTTACTCTTCATAAACTGAACTCACTATGGTACATTTGAAAACTGAAGGTCACTGGACAGTTGTGATGAATAAAAATAGTAAGTTGGAACCAATTAACCATAGTAACTGTTCATTCATTCATGTTCAACGTAGAAACCGATGCGTTTGAGCACGGATCAAAGTTGATATACCATATAAGCACTACGAGATCAAATTCGCAGCATTAATAGAACAATATAATTAGACAGGAAGGAATGATACAAACAAAAGCACGAAAGCATAATTGAACTTGGCATCTAGCAGAACATAAAAACTGAATGGATTTATGCCACTTTGACCGAATTTAAGCTATATCATCCAGCGTTTCTAACCACTGATCACGACTATCGCGTGGACCCCAACCAGGTAGTCTGTATCTACCAACATGGATTAGACAATTAATCAAAGACTTGATAAACTAATGGCGCGTTTTAGTTTGGTCGCCCCTGTCTCTCATTCTACCCTTACCTCAGTCAGCATATTATGATGAAGCAGATGATGTTTTGGCCTACACAACACATGTCCAAATCATCTCAGTCGATGAACATTCACAACCCTTTCTACCAATTTGCCATATTTTCCTAGTACTCTGTGTCTGACATCAGTATTATTTATTTGGTCATTCAATGATATACAGGCGAAGATTCTTTGATTAGAGACTTGGAGTCTATGAATATATTATATTTTCACGGTCTACGTTTCGCATCCGTATGTTGAAAGCAAGAGGAATACTGCGTTGAAAGATGGATATCTTAACTATACCACCAGTAATGCAGATTTGTAGAAGCCAGCAAGCTTTCTGAATCTGTGCTGAGATTTCAGTGAACATCAACGCTGAAATCTACGGGTTCATTCAGTCTTTAAATATAGAATAAAATGAAATCCCATTGTTGATTATAAATTTAACGATAGGTAAGCTTAAATAGAAAATCCTCAAAAAATGTTAAATCTAATCTATCAACTAGAAAATAGCAAAATTATATACTGAGTCTATGATTGGTAACAGAGTCAAATAATAAAGTGATATTCCGTCGTCTGGATAATCAACTGGTCTTTAAATCTTAAATTCTATGGCAAAATCATCCAATACGACTACGCCAAAGCACTTATATATAGAAGCATTTATATTATCATAAAACTACGCCAAATACCACCAAGGTTTTTGGTAGATAATCTGCCGGGGTAACAAATAAGCTCTCGAAGTAAATTAATCAATAGCACTCACTTGTTAATACAGTTACGGTGATTAATTTCCGGACTTAAACTTAATCAGTGCATTACAAGAATCGTTATTTTTTTTTCGATCTCCACGGGTAAACGAGACGGCAATTATGACTTACACTTTCGAAGAACTAAAGTGAAAAAAGATTTTGTAAACAATGAGTGAATAATATTAAAGGAAAGAGAAGTGACTAATTTTCATGTGAAAACAAATTAGATCATAACATATATAGTGCCTTTATAACATAAATAAACTGTACATACTAAATGAGAGACAGAAATCGTAGTGGCTGCATCACAGTGCATGTCTGTATTACGAACTTAATCCTTACGGACTCCAAATGTCCTCCGAACCCTAACCCCTACCGAACTTCTAAACCTAAACCTAAGCTAGTCCTAACAACAGTCCATAACCCATTTCTCTAATCTAGTGCATCATCAGGAGCAGAGAATAAACCAGCTTCCGACTGAGGAAGAAATTAGCAAAGTACGCCGGGGTGTGGTATCGCAAACACAATGTGGAAATCACCAGACTGCACCACAAGATAAGCACTAACATAGATTCCACAGGCCAAGGAACATGAGAGGAAGCACTTTCGGTCATATACTCAAGAATGGAAAGAAAAGTCCAGACCAGTATTGTGTGTAGCCTGGTCACGGCTGTCTCCACATATTAGTGGTTATTCTCGTCACAGGAGGTTGTATAAGTGGATCCGAATTATATAGCTATATATATAATCATATTATATATATATATATATATATATATATATATATATATATATATATATATATATATATATGCAGAACCACCGATAACACCGTCATGGGCACAATGAATAATTTCCCAAGATATTCAATATCCAATAATATAGACAAGCTACTATCTATGGGCGTGAATCATTCGATTGTGTTCAGTGACAGGAAGATCAGTACATTTAATCATCAGTTACTGTATATTGTCCAAATGGAAAGACCATGGCCCCATAACATTTAACAGAAAATTAGTCAAAAAGACATTAGTTCTTATTGATTTTCCGAAATACTGCATTTATCGTAACTGACTTCGCAAATAGTGCTTACCGGAAGAAAATAACGGCACAAAATACCTTCATACATGTCACAGAATGTTGAAGCAATAGAAACGGCTATTCGATATAGCTTACCTTAAATCTTTGTGGCAATTTGTGACCCCACTGCCACCCCTCCCTGATGTATTCGACACTTCGTTACCCATTCTAACATTCTGTGACTGTTACCACTTAGCAATTCCGACTACAACCTCCCATCTCTACATAGTACCAATAATGTAGGATCACTTAGACTGGTAACCAACTAGATTGACTGAGTCCAATCAGCACTATAAAGGACTTTATAAATATCGAATTGGTGACTACACAATGTTCAACCAATGCATACAAACATAACAAAGATGACATTTTAACTTTTGTTATTATTACTATTCTCCTATTCATTTCTCACTTGTCATCTCACTGATATTTATCATGTATACGTATATTTGTGTACTAGTACTGGGTTATATGTATGCTTGTATGTGTGACGAAGAAGGATATAAACATGTGCATCCTGATTTATTCTTCAATCAATGGTTAATTACTAAACATACACGTGGCTTATTTGTCAACCTATTATTATTCTTATTATTCCTAATGTTGTTATCAGGACTTAGTGATAAGGTCAAATAAGTCACCAAAAGATAAAAGTGTCTGTGTGTGTGTGTGTACATGTAATGTGCCCAAATCGAAATGAAGCCAACATATTAGAACAACAGTAAATTCATCAATTCATCACAAATGAAGAATAAAATGCAAAATAATAAAAGGTATGGAATATTCCTGAGAAAACAATGACACAAAATTCAGTCCTCATTTTTTTTTTCAGTCTTCATTTTTAAATCAGTTTTTGTTACAGTTAATTCAGTTAATTTCGATCTGTCAAAAAGATAATGTCAAGTGTATACACAAGTTTATTCAGTTGTTTGTCCATTTTCTTCTACTTCTTCTACTTCTCCTTTGATGCATATAGGCTTAGGCATATTTTAATGCCCACATACACACACACACATCGACACCAATCGAAAGTAAAATTACACATGATTTATTTTGTCTTCGTCAAAAAAATTAATCATCATCATCATCAGTAGCAGCAGTAGCAGTAGCAACAGCAACATTATCATAAGAAGTCAACTGTAACAAAGTCATGAGAATCTATGTAGCTAGGACTACATTTATTAATGTGAACTATTGAAAACTGAATAATAATAATTGTGTTTCACATCACTCATTTGAAAGTTAGACCATGGGTAATGGTCTTGAACTATCCTACATTGATTGATGTTAACAAATGTAAACTGTTAAATGCTAACAATAACTAAACAAAGAAATTTCTTTTCAATTAGTTTTTCATCAGGGCTCTATACTAATATATATAATTTACAATGCTCCTATGGAGCTAGTTATGTTTTAGGCGTAGAATTCGACAGTTCCGTCATCTTGTTGTAGAACACCATCCGTCACGGTCAAGTAAAAGATTAGTAGAACAGATAAAAAGCTTCATTCTTTTCCACTTGAATGACACAGGACATTACCGAATTCTATCAATGATTCTACATGGCTTACAATTCCGTCTTCTGCATACGACGGAATTCACTGCCAATCACATCTACAAACGTGATCTGTGCATACAAAAAGGTGTGTGCAGCCACTTGCTCTGTCTTAGCCACTAACGTAGATTAAAACAAAGCGGGGTTAAAAAGAAATCTGTCTAATGCTTTTTTCGTCAGTTTTCGTTAATTTTGAAATGAGATGGTTTGTGGAGATTGGTATTAAGTTTAGTTGATTGAAATCGCCACAGACTGATGTTGGCAGGGAACCATTGAAAACCAGGGAGCACTGGACAGCCACTTCTTTTTAGTATGGGACTTATCAACAGTGCACGCCCTAGATTCCACCTCAGGAGATTCAGGTTGGCAAACACCCAACCTTCTGCACCACTGGGTCATTATTATGTACTTTAGTCGTCTTAATCATTGTTCGTTTCTTCACAAGTAACTCATACGAAAATATTCGAGTCCTCACTAATCCAAAGTCTTATAACAGAATGAAACGACAGTTTAATCCAATTACGAAACCACCGAAAGCTACGTAGCTCTATATATGTGACATTCTGATATGGAATATCTTACGAATATTTGACACAGAACACTTGAACAATTAAACATAGGACTTTTAGTTATCCTACAGAAGTTAAATCTTTTAATAACTGAACTTAAATCCATTAGTTCTTACGTGTAGGATTGCGTAGCCTTAAATTTCTGGTCATCGATTATATTTGTCATATAATTGTTATGGTGTATTTTGATTTAACAATAAGTAAATGTATTGCAGGAGTATATCAGGATGTTATAACTAAATGCTACTGCTAAGGATTTAATTGCTAGTCAGGAAATCTAATCTGTCGAAATCGCCTTAAAATTCCTCATGAAAAGTCACAGAAGCTGAAGGAAACGACAAAACTTACTTTATCTATTGAAAACTCTCCTATCTACGTGACATCTCCTGAATTGATAGTTGCAAACTTTTACATATAGTACCGAGCCGAATGAAAAATGTCTGTAAAAGATCATATATTGGAGGAATATTAACGTCTAAGAAGCACTACAAGTCAATATCAGGGGTCCTAATATCATAAATAATCAATCCGACTTGCTAAAAAGACGATAGCAGTAATAAATTAAGACCAAGATTGAGTTTCCAGTGAAGGTAGAATAAAACATTAGCTATAAGTTTAAGTTCTGACAGTACAATCAGAATCATTTCAGCGAATCTCCAATTTTTGAAGAAAAAGCGTCGACAACTAGATTATACGTAAATAATGTCTACGTAAAGACTACACATATTCTGTCCTTAAAACGATTACAATTAATCAAGATATATCTGATGTAACACCATACAGTAAAAATCAGTTAATTAATACCTGTTACCATATGTGAAGCATAGGCCGCCGACCATCATTACGCAACAACCAAATCTGTCCTAGGTTTTCCTTTCCAGCTTTTCCCAAGTACTCTTCATTCTCTTCATGTCTGTCTTCAATTCCCACAGTAGTGTGATTCTTTGGTTTCGCTCTTTTCTTTTGACCTTCAGGATTCCATTTTAATACTTCACTTGTGATGCAGTTTTGTGATTTCCCCAATATATGTAACATCCATTCACCCCCCCCCACCCACTCAATGACTTTTCCTAATTTATTCCTCACTTGGAAGTCCGTTTGTTTTCTACCACATAAGGCTGTTGTTGCAGTTGATATCTAGCTAATCGATCCAAAATGTCTTGCACAAACAAGTGTTCATATTACTTGTATCTTTTGAATGATGTCTTTAGTTATTCCCATAGTTTCAGCTCCATACAACACAAATATCTTCACATTTGTATTGAAAATTTTGACTTTGATGTTGACTGACAATTGGTTTGACTTCCAGATATTTTTCAGTTGTAGAAATGCTGTTCTTGTTTCGCCTTGACAATCCACACCTTCACATCTGTATCACACCATAATCTCCTTCTTTATCGATGATGATGATGCTCAGGTATGTAAAAGTTTCCACATCTTCCAGAGTTTCTCCATCGAGTGTAATTGAGTTGGTGCTCGTTGTTTTGCATCTGAGAATCTTACTCTTCCCAATGTGTATATTGCGGCCGACTGGTGGCTTTAGAGGCTGGTGATACATTGTCCGTATCCACCTGCATTTGTTGTTGTGTGTGGGCTAGATAGCTAGGTTGGTCATCTGCAGAGTTCAAGTCATCTAGTTACATCCATCATGCCCACTGTATTCCGAAATTACCTTGAGATGTTGCAGTCTTCATGATTGAGTCAATCATCAGCAGGAAGAGAAAGGGCGAGAGGTAGGCAGTCCTATCTGACACTGGTCTTCACTTCGAATGGGTCTGTGAGCTGACCTCTATGCACAATTTTACAATGTAGTTTTTCGTAAGAATTCCGTATGATGTTGACTGTCTTTCAAGTACGCCATAATATTGTAGAAGGCTCCATAATATTCTTCTATCCACGCTGTCGAATGCTTTTTCGTAGTCGAGGAAGATGATATAAACTGGTGTGTTTCACTCAACTGATTATTCCACAATGAGCCGTAAAGTCGCGATTTGTTCGGTACACGATAGGTCTTTGCAGAATCCGGCCTGTTAATCTCGAATTTGTGCGTCGACCGAGTATTAACAATAAAATGGATATTTTATAATAGCTGCTTCATATATATATTATGTATGAAACCGTAATTACACAAGTTTTATGTAATTCATAGTACAATCACGAATTTGTAAGAGCTTTCAGAGTCTTGGAGTACATAATGAAATTACCGATAGCGAAATTCAAATTTTATCCAATGGGAGGTTTTCGAGTTATTCTGGTGAATCTCTTATTCGATTAACCCTACAATTTTTATTAGATTAGAAATGGAAAACGTTTCGTCGGGTCACTTTTATAGTTGTTTAATGTTGTTAGTACAGAATACTTGAGTAACAATGATTTGCTTATTTAGTTGAGCTCAGGTTTCTAGAATATTCTAGAGTAAACTTTGACAATATAATTTTTGGCGGAATAGAAACAAAAAAATTCAGGTTGATTTGAAGGTATATAAAGCTTTTTTCTTAATATGCTGAATAGAAGCAGTTGTTAACTAAAAGGATGAACCGATCACAATAATTGAAGATCATGGTGTAGATATTGAAACAAGATTATATTTTTTTTCCCTTCATGGATTGGTTAGGTAAGACTAGTATTTCTACACATTGAGGAATATATAGAACTCAAGACAGTTGTCGGACATCATCAACGGTCAAAATTTTCGGATACAAATATCAAGATAGATCATTGAATGATTGACTACTTCATACATCATGATTTATTTGAATAGGTCAAGTTTAACAAATCACTCATTTAACGTCAAATGTTTTGAACATTCACTCATTTGTAATTCTGGATGTGAACTGATTGCAAGTAAATGAAAATGTGGACAACATAAAGTGACATCATAATGTAATATGAATTAGTTAGTAAAGGAGTGTGACTTGGTTTGATTGGTACAAATAATAATTGTCGTTATACAGTGAGTTATAGGGTTTGTAATCACCTGTCAACTGACTCTAACAGATGTGTTCAAAATGAATATGTCAGACTGCAGTTTACTGTAGAATTATCGTTGGAGTAATGATATTGAGTAAGTGGTGGGTGTTATGTGTAGATGTATGTTATGAGTATGTGAAATGTAGTGTAGTGTAGTGTAGAGTAGAGAAGTGTTATGTAGTGTGAAACGGTGAATATGAGTCCGCAATAAAATAAAAGCTGTGGTCGTTAGGGATTAAATGTTAGTTAATATTGAATACATCTTTTTAAATAAATGGTTAAATGTTGTGCTAAATCCATGTGTAACACATAAATAGAAATATTGCCTTAAACTGCAGCTACAGCATCCATCTTCTCCCTAAATTGATGGCCAGGTTATTCTTGCTGTTTTAGTTCATAATGTCAAACAGATGCACATTTTTGTAATTGATTGTTGCGAAGATTGCTGAATTTTTAATTGTATATCATGAATCGGTCTGAATTAGACAACCATTGATAACCAGAAAGTATTGAACAGTATAGAACGATTCAGTTTTGCGCATTTACGACACCATCGGGAATCGAACCTAGGGTACCCTCTAAGTTCGCGTCAAACCCTTTGCCTTTAGAATACTGAGTCGGTTTTTAACGGTTGACATTTTAATTTAGTGAATTCACCAAACTTTTTGTGAGACTTCATTCATTTCCATCTGTGGGTATTTGCCCTCACACTCGACACGGTTTAACTTCACGTTATCCTACTTGAAACTGCAGGAATCACCTCAAGAAGTTAGTCACCAGTAAAGTCATTAGGTGAAGTCCTGGTCCAATATGAAGTGAAGGACAGAATAGTGGGAATAAGATACAATCAGTTTGTTGTACAGCTCATCTTACTCAACTAATCGATTATGTAATCAGAGTTATTTACATTTTGCATCTTTCTATGAATTAATGTAAACCAATTTGGAACAAAATTAGTTCCACGGTTTCTTTTATCATCTTATTTACATTAAATATTCATGGCATTGGTTAAATTACAGATTATGCGCTGACTGTCTCACAACCAAAAACACTAAGTAGACTTTACATTTAACTAAAGAATACAGAATGTTGTAAGTTAACTAAGTATTTACATTCATTTAATATTGTCTACTGTATACAATAAAGCTGGGAATGTTTAGTGTTCACAATCATTCATTGTAAACACAAACTAGTAACGGAATAAACAAAAGACCAACCTTGATGTTTTGTTGGAAGACACAGAATTACCTAACCTATACTTTAGCTTATACCATATCTACTCATTTCATCTAATATTATGTGTATTCAATTATGGTATACAAATATCCAATATTATAACGAACTGCCGGTTGTATATCTCGGCTTTCATCATAAAGCGTCATAAACAGTGCAAAATCATGCAAGGAGGATAGCTGACAGATGCATTCCCAGTGAGGACCGGAGTCAGACAAGGCTATCTACTCTCGACTTTTCTCTTCTTTGTAGTGGTTGATTGGATCATGAAAACCTCCACATCTGAGGGGATACACGGAATTCAATGGACAAGTAGGATGCAACATGATGATTTGGACTTCGCGGATGATCTAGCTCTTTTAACCCATACACACCAAAAAATGCAAGTGAAGACAACCAACGCCTCAGCAATCTCAGCATCAATAGGCCTGAACATATGTAAGGAAAATAGCAAGATCCTTATATACAACATAGTGAGCACCAACCCAATTAAACTTGATGGTGAGACTCTGAGAGAAGTGGATACTTTCACGTACCTGGGAAGCATCATCGATAAACAAGGAGGATCAGATGCACATGTAAAGGCGAGGATTGGCAAAGCAAGGGCAGCATTCCTACAATTAAATAATATATAGGACTCCTAACAACTGTCAACCAACCTCAAAGTTAGACTCATCAATTCAAACGTCAGGACAGTTCTGCTGTATGGAGCTGAAACGTGGAGAACTACTTCAAACATCCTCAGGAGAGTACAGGTATTTATAAACAACTATCTACACAAGACATTGAATCTCCATTGGTCGGAAACCATCAGCAACAGCCTACTATGCTAGAGAGCAAACCAATTTCCAGTCGAAGAAGAAATCAGAAAACGATATTGGAAATGGATAAAACATTCATTGAGGAAATCATCAGACTGCATTACGTGACAAGCATTAACTTGCAATCCTGTTGGGAAAGTGAAAAGAGGAAGGCCAAATAACACACTGCGTCGAGAATTGGAAGCAGATATTAAAAGGATGAAGAGCAACTAGAAACAGCTGGAAAGGATTGTTGAAGACAGAGTTGAATGGAGAATACTGGTGAACAGCTTTTGCTCCTCTATGAGGGGTAACGGGGGTAAGTAAGCCTGTTGTATATCCATTTAACTTGTGTATGGAGGAAATTATATATGAAAATGCTTTTTAAACAATGACTCTCTGAAGTTTGGTTTTGTCAAATGCATCACTTCTACCTTGCCGTATACACATTTGATGAATGTGTATCCAATAATAGTGCGAAGCACTATAATGGTGGTATCTTCTGAATTCCACAGTAATTCATTTTCATGTTAGTTTGTAAAGCATTTATGACAACTCAGTAAGTATACACATCCAGTTATTCCACTATAATGAAGTTATCATTTAAAATAAATGTAAAACACATTTGAAAGAATTATAGCCCAGAAGTTTTTACAGAAGGTAGTTCAATATATTTTAATTAACATGATCTATTTCTTTCTGATGATCATTTCATCAAGAATATGATCGTTCAACATATACATACCATCATATATATGTACATATATTTACCTTTCATAAAATCTAATTTATGCAGGATACATACTAATTAGATTAGTAGATGAATAACTACATATGCTACTGAAATCAATGTAAGTAAATTCAACGAATGACCTATTTTCATCCACACGGTAATGGCCTACATAATTAGTTAAATGAGATTAGTAAAGTTGACCTTTGTATTTAAATATCACTTCAATGTTTTCATTTATTATGATGTTGAATAAATAACCTGGGAATTGAAATTCTAACAGTAATTCTATATCGGTTAGTTATTACTATTATCATTATTATCAGATTACATTAAATAACTATAGAGAAAACAACGATCATTCATTGAACTAAACGAAATGATGAAATAATCTGATATGACAGAAAGTAATTCCTTCATATGGAATAAACATCAATACTGTATAGTAATCACGAGTTGATTATATAATCTAATTTAGAAAAAAGAAACTCTTAAGAATGTAATATGGGAGGATACTTAGGGCAAGATTAGGTCAAGTATGTGGATGTACTAATCAAGTGACAGAATTCTTGTTTAAGACTATAGTGTATAGTTCCAATAAGAATATTATCAGTCAACCGAGTGTTATCTTAATTCGTCATAATTTAATAATGCACTGGATGACTGTCTTATCCTAGTATGAGACTCCTCAGAAGTCTATACTCTCGATTCCACCTGGGAAAATTCAACTTAGGAACAGTTTTCCTATAGTAGAATTCCTACGTCAACATATTCGTCACAGAGCGAGACGATCATCCATTGATTGTCGATTATAACTATCTCACTCTTGGCAAGTGGGAGTTCTGCCAATGAATGCTTCCTCAGTGGTGCAGAGGCTTAGGCGTTCGCCAATGTTAACACCGTGGGTTCAATTTCCCTGTCAGAATCGGGAGGTGCACACTGCTAAAGTGTCCCATACTAGAAGGAAACAGCTATTCAGTGTTCTCCGTTTTTCAGTAGTCTGTGACGCAACTAAACTTAATACCAGTTTTTGAAAGTTCATCATAATTTAATACAGTACTTTCAAGAAAAGGAGCATTCTGAAGTTGCTTTAAGCAATTATGTTAAAGTAATGCACTAAGTGAAACGTTAAGGTATGGTACACTAATATCTCACTCTTTCTAAGGTACCTACTGAACAACAAATACTTTTAGTTATAAACTGATTGACGAAAACTCAAGTAAGCACTGTCATTCATCTTATATACGCTGGTGCAGTCCATTGTAGCACAATCATATGTATGTATGTATTCATGCATAACATACAACTTGCCATATATATGAATCGATCTTAGTTGCTACACCTCAGCAAGCACATCAAGATAGACACCAAATTAGTAGAAGTAATAGTTACTTTCAATAGTAGTAAGAAAACGGTACTTTCACATAGAAAATGATAAAGGGATACATCAATTATCAATCATATTAATATATCAGGGTTTTATAATCCAAAATTAATGATGATGGAAATATAACCATTTGACTGGAGAAATTGTTTTGAAAATCATTTAACTTATCTTACTTTATTGTACTGTTCAATAGAATTAAATGGATTTATACTTAACTCCTTGTAGTGACAGTATCATTTCGTGACGAAGAATTATGTAAGTGATATACAGCATTGATTCACATCAATAATCTACAAACTAAAATGATATTCATAATTCCTTTTAATCTAAACTCATAAGTGACTTACTTCAAGATACACTTTTGAAGTACTAGTAGGAAACTGTAACCAGTGTAGTCCGGACTTATCATTCGTAAAACAGCTATCACCAATGTTACCAGATGATCATGAACTGAAATGTATATCACTGGATATCAAGTAAGTGGCTTTAATGGTTAAGTGTTTACTGAAAGAACTGACGGTTTTATGATTGATCTCTTCAGTAATATACTACTTTGAAATATGTATATATGGATGTCAGTTTCAAGTCAGCTGAATATACCTAGACTCCTATATTGATATTCACACTTAGAAACATGCTCAATCCACTGATACCCTACTTTAATCATACTTATTAATTAACTGTGTACCGCGACAATCTTAAGAGGATTTACATATGATAAAAGAGAGTGATCATATTTAGATTTTAACAACATCAAGAAGATACAAGACTGAACAGCTTCAGTCTATAACAAATCTATGGGAATATACAAATTCATCCTAATACCGATGTGCCCATTGCATAAGTGTGACTGTCCGGACACAGTAACTTAGTGGTGAATGTGGTGGCTTTTGGCACGTAAATGACTGAGTTTGAATCCTACAATGAACATCAACATTGGAATGCAGGTACATCCAGTCGACGAATCCCAAATAGGACGAAACATGCGTAATGGATTTTACTTGCCAGTCACAATCCAACTTAAATATTCTTATTATCCTGAGTTATTCATCTGAATAGCATTCATTCTTTTATCCTATTTGAGTATTTCCTTGTATCAGCTAACCAATTCTGAAATATCAAGGATACATTCAATCATAAAGCTTTAACTGGAGAATAAATCAACTTAAGCTGAAAGTGAAAAGAATGTATACTATCCCAGAGACTACTACATTTTATATATGCAAATATGTGAAACATCAAATTAATCAGTACATTCTATCATCCATTGACAATGAAATAAGTTACGTAGATAATCATAGTTAATGTGAATTACTAACCGATAGTAAGCGATGATAGACTTACCAGTATTGACTAGAATAAGAGACAAGTAAAACGTGTAAATATATTTCACCACAGGAAGTAAGACATAACTTGAGGAGAATAGACTATTTCACTTTACAATCATTAAAAATTAGGTAACAGGAATGTGTGTAATTAAACAGTTTAAGTAGATAGGTAGTGGTAAGAAGATACAAAATAAGCAAAGGCAAACAGACAAAACAAAGGGTATAGAGAATTGACGAAGGCGTGTATTAAGTCATATTTAGCCAACAGAAAGGTTGGGGTGTTACAGGTTTTTTTTTCTGAACACAATGACTAGAGTTACTGGCTTGAATACGTACAGTAAGTTTCATGTGAAGTAAACGAATTCAGAAAACTATTTTACTATGGGTTATATTACTCTGAATGATTTAGTTATTTTATACTCTGGTATTTACCAGCTGTGATCAAATCAAGCTAAATGTTCATTTGGCCTGACCTTCATTTAACTACGTTAAAAGGTATTGGTTCATTCTTGGCTAACTTGCTTTGTGGTACACCCTATTTATATTCCTCAGTGTGAATACCTAAAATGGTATGAACACACAGAAGTAATGAGTTCAGGCAACGTCTTTCATTTAATTAAAACTTCCAATTAATTGGGAAATGATGAAGTTTGCCTGCATTATATGTCCTTATGAACTTCCTTATCAGCCCAACATATAAAGCATCAACAACTACATTTCCATCGAATTATAGTTACATAAAGACAGGTTTCTTATGAGCACTATACATCACAAAAACCTTATTACACTTATACATGTAGTTTTGCAAGGACTGTTCGGATAGTCTGTTTCACGTAGAATATAATCGATAGTCACTGACTGATGCCTTATATTGTCATCTGAGTTGATGATTTCTACCCTGCGAAAATTCCAAAATACATTTCGGTTAACTTGACCTATAGATTTAAGCAATAAACGTTAAAATGTGGCTGATTGTACACAAGTCACTGATTCCGAAGTCAGTGGCGATTATCTAATCATAAATGAAATTCATTTAAAATGACGTTGCCACTTACGTCCATTTGATAAGTAATCCTAATCCTGAAAATGTTGTAGTTAGCGTCTAGAATTCTGGTCTAGAAATTATATTTGGTCAGAATTTAGGATTTTCATCAGGTTAAGTGTAGGGTTAGGCTATGATTAGTGTTTAGGTTTAGGACTAATTGCTTCAAGCATAGGTTTTGGATTAGGTTATGGTTAAGACTCCGTTAGATTACTTTAATGTTTAACGTTAAGTTACACTACGATTTAGAAGTAGGGTTAGGTTTAGCATTAAGTTTAGGTTATGTTTAAGGTTCAGAGTTGGCTGGAGTTAGATCTAAGACTAGAATCCGGACTAAAATGTAAGGCTGGGGTTTACTGATACAGTTAAGATTAAGTGTTGGTCTTTTCCTGTTGTAGTTGATATTTGACAGATAGATTAGTTGGTCACACCAATGTATTTTTATGCCTACTATATTGCTGTTTCAAATTGTATTGGTAATATACGAACCTTTATTGATGATATTACAACACTCGGGATTTCGTGGTTTAATCTATTTTTTCCATTAACTAACATTCCTATTTATGCATTTTATTGATTGTCTAACTGCTTTCAGATCACACACTTCACGTTCATTACACAGAACTACAGGGCATGTTTATGAAGATCACTTTTTTTAGTGGGTTAACATGAGACAAATAACATGGGAATAAATTGGCATACAGCGAAACTCTTTTCTTAAACAATTCCCAATTATTATTTAGTTTGTATTGTAACTGGCAAGTGGAATCCAGGACGCGCGTTTCGTCCTATTCGGGACTCATCGGCTGGATGTACCTGCATCCCAATGTTGATGTTCACAGTGGAATTCGAACTCAGTCCGGTTCGTGTCATACGCCACAGCGTACACCACTAGACTGCTAACTCCAGACAGTCACGTTTGTGCAATAGGCGAATTAGTAGTAGGATAAAATTTGTATATTCCCATTGATTTGTTATAGACTGAAGCTGGTCAGTCACTGTTCCTATATGTGCATCCTGAGCGGATTGCCTCGATATAGCGATTATTCACAAGTATTATTTAATTTGTATTGTGACTGGCACAAATTAAATAATACTTGTGAATAATCGCTATATCGAGGCAATCCGCTCAGGATGCACATATAGCAACAGTGACTGACCAGCTTCAGTCTATAACAAATCAATGGGAATATACAAATTTCATCCTACTAATTCCCAATTAGTTTATTGAGATGTACAGAAAATACACTTTATTATCACATTGGTACTGATAATTGAAAATGATTCTGTAGTGTACATTCCTTAACAGGCTTAATAGTTTATTGTTATCCAACTATACAGATATATGATCTTTAAAGTGTTGTCGATGTAGTAATAGTAGAAAGGGAGTTTATCAGCAGACTTCTTGAGAGTTCCTATTGGAAGAAAAATATTTACTAAGCCAGTGTCAAAAAGTAGATCCATCATTATTCAATCAGTTTGACTTTAATGTATGTTTTCAAACACAAAACGAATAGTAATTTAACACACTAATCGTAACTTTTTCTTAGATCATAAGCCGGTTTTAATCACTAATTTACTTCTCAATTAGTTGTTGACATACAGAGTTAACTATTTTAATTAAGAGGTGTATTCGTGAACGTAGGTGTCATCTAAAGACATCAGTTTAAATTCATGTTCTTCAATTTGAATATAAAATTAATAACGTTGCTTACGCTTCCGTTAACAATCAGTTCGCATATACTTTCAAGTTTCGGACAAGCAGTTTTAAAGAAGTACATCACCTACTTCAACAAAAACGTTGATCCCTAGATTAGCTGCTTTCTATCAGATACAAATGTAACGCTGATCTTACTATATAGTGTTTTTTCTCAATCGACTATGTCTGATATAATGAAAATATCTAATAATAACTTCAATAATCGTTGCGTTTCTAAACGAACTAGTTGACATCGGAAGTCAGTTTGACCGGAATATTTTACTTGCATAACACCTTTGTGATATGCTGTTGACTACAACATATTAATGATGATAGTCCCGGCTGGTCAAAGATATGTATGTAAGTGAGCGATATTACAATGACTAGATATTTTTATTACCTTGGAAATTAATAAGATACTTCTGCTCTAGGTGAAGTACAGTACGGGCAAATATTAAGCCAGCAGTTCGGAATCCACAATCAGATTTTTCACTTCAAACAGTTTCATCAATTAATAGATTATTTTCCAGACTACACAAAAACACGATTAGATGAATAACAGGCATTCTCAAGAAGAGTATTCACAATATAAAACGAAAGTAACAGGTAAATAAATAACCAGTTCTGGTTCACGAATGGAAAATGACATAGTAACAGTTACCGATTTAAATTATGGTTTGAAAGGAGAGGGACTTCAAAATATAAGACATAAGCTACTTCGTAAGATTCTGTCGAAAAGTATGTGATCATTTTCCAGAAGTTAGTTCTGGAAGTTCGACCATTCTTCTTTACACATCGTTTTGAAGCACTGTAAACACTCATTTCTCTGGTTACAATTCCTTAAAGGATAATATGAGTATTAATTGGTTACTAACTTAGATATGAAGTATGTCAATTAATGGAAATCACTAGTTAACTTGTCCATATCCACATTCTCTATTCATCTTTAGTCACGTGTTGTTTGATATATTTATGGGTAAAAGATCCTACTGAAAATGGATCTCATGAAAGTTTACACTTATCGATAAAGTGTACCTAAAGTCTTGAAGCATCAAATTTTTCTCGTGAGATTCCAAGTTTCACAGCTTGATTATTTAAGACGTAAACTGTTTTAGACTGATTGATGTACAACTATTAATCTATTCCATGTTTGTTTAGTACATATTACTATTCTGTTCCAAAGTCAAGGGATTCTTGTCGACTACCTCCAACAACTTGATATAAAAGTAAGAGTAAATCAAAATGATGTACGATTCAACAAAGAAAAGTTTCATTTCGACTAAGTCGTCTATTAGAGTTGTACATTCGTATTTATAGTAAATTTAGCAAATAATTGTCTTTAATAAAGTAGAAAGATAATGTAGTGCTTACTAAAATGATCGAAAATAATAATCACGTTCTCGAGTATCCATCTAAGTGTATGCAAATGTGTGTAGGGGGAGGGTAGGTTCGTAATTTCTGCAAGTAGTCATCTAAAGAAGTATTGCATCATCAGATGACAAAGTTATCAAAATTGATTAAACACTGTCAAACGTCGGATGCCAAAATTACAATCTTTAAAATGTAGTAATAGGAGAAATGTGTAAAAGAAGATCATCAATATGATGGATATTAGGACGATGAGGAATAAGTGGTGATAATAACTTGTCAAACAAGTAGAACATTGAAAAGAAGAAAGTAAGAAATGATGAGTGGGTAATTTAGTTCATGGTAAAATCAAAGACTAAGCACACTACTTTTAAATTCAAAGATAAGACGGTAATTGTTTCAGTTCCCAACTCCTTGATTGCACATAGATTCATTGACTTGAACTACCTTAGAACCAGTTTATCTAATCGAATAAATGATTTTGAAGGCTGATTCTTCAGGAACAGCACATAACCTTAATTAATCAAATGCTTAAAGATTGATCTGTTGATCTATTTGCAGCATCCTTTAGATAAACATGTAGGATAGTGCTGAGATATCCCTTTGAAAAGATGTAAGCTTCGTGCGGACCAAAGTAACTTGTCCTAACAGGAACAATTAAACTAGCAAGGAGACATTGTTTTATCTCACAACATGGTATTCTTTTCTTCACACTTCTGTCAATGAGGCTCCTAATGCAAAAAACAACTCAGAATTCTACTGAATAAAACTTCCTCTGATTTTTAAGGATTTCTGTTGCCCTACCTCTTTTAAAGCTAATGTTCATTAGCATTTCTTTCTTTTACAAGGTAGCAGTACATTCAGTTTGTTACTTTGATTTTATGCTCTCTGCAATAAAGACAAACCAAGTAAGGTAAACCGTAATAATCTAATAGAATTAAAGGAATATGAAACTTTTTAAGTAAGTACCTAATTAAGTAGAAACGTTCCACAATGGATCACTCAGCATATTGTCAAACTATACTGTTTATCAACATCATTGAACTAACATGTTTAAAATCAATGTTGCATATTTATCATACTACTTATTTCAGTGAAGTATTTATTACTACCAGTAGAACGAATTGTAGGACACCTTTAAAATGTCATTATATAGCTGTCTATTGTACTGTCAAAAATGACATTCGAATTATTCGCTTAGGATAACAACAACAATCATACCAAATACGTATATTCTGCTTTAAAGATTTATATATTCACTACAGGCTTATTTCAGTATACATTGAAGCCTATTGAATGGATACTTATATCTATGTGAATGAATACATGCTGTGAGTGTTGTTGTTGTTATTGTTGTTGTATGATATTTCAGTATAAACTGGCTTCTCTTATAAACAGTTTCGTTTTCATGAAAGTATGTAATGAATCTATCAACTAATATTAAACTAGACTTGATAAGATGAAGAAAGAAACAAACAAACAAAAATGAAATTTGATGTATAAGTCAAGAAAGTGAATATGATTGTTATATTTTGAAAGTATTTCCAAATTACTACTTAGATACACTTAATAAGTACTAAGGCTAATATAAAGTATTTGTTAGAATTATATTAGAAGATAGATTATTCTGTTTAAATAGTTTATTGGCTTTATGATTGGTGTGGTATGGATTTGAATTGTAGATAAAATGTCAATTACGATTGTGACTGAGTATTTTTATCATGACGATATATTCCAACCCTGGAAGTGATCTACATTCTAAGCTTATTGATATATCATCAACTAATTGGATTAAACTGTACTGAATGTGATGTTGAGTTATTTAGACTAGTAACGATTTTGTACTATCATAGTATAGGGAGAATGTAAAGTTTGTTCCATTTAAGACTTCTAGAAGTTGTAGCAAACAAATATGGATCAAGTTTTTGGATGACTAGATAATCAAAATAATGAAGTAAATGACTGGTAATATTTTTTATACATTATATGTTCTTCAGATGGTATTCAATATTCTTGTAATGGATTCATACCCACTTGAATTCATAGTTAACATATTCAGAGATGATCTCAAAACTAGTTGAATGAGACAGTACTAAGGTTTCGCGAGTTTATGGTGACACCTAGATAACTGCTAACGAGCGTATGACCAGCGACACAGTAACAGCAAGCTAAGCTATTCCACAGCGCCCAAGCCCAGCTAACTAGAGTAAGAAATCCAAAGACAGCAAGAAGAGTTTAATACCACAGGCAGCCTATCAGATGACATCATCACACACTACTCATGCGTATATATACAAAAACAGAGAGCGTCCTTGGAATATCATAAATAGCGTACTAAAATAATGAACCAATTAGATTTAGCGTCTTACCAAGTGGGAAACATGAACTGAAGGTGAGAAGGGGACTTTTTGGAGCGAAAACAAGAAATTTGAATTTACACAATAAAATCACAAAAATGACAAGTTTGCCAAGTGAGTTTTGGAAATCTAACATCCCCAACAGACAGAAATAAGGCACATACACTTATTAGGTCGTAACAAGTCAAATTAAAGTTCAATGAATAAAATAAACTGAGAATACTAAAGCTGTAACACGTATAAATATAACCAGAAATTTCACAACATGTTATGACTATAGATGAACAACTACTGAATACAAGGAAACTCTAAACAGATTCGTTGTTCTAATATAGGGATCATTTGTAGAGGACGTCTACAAATCCACATGGAGTTGAACCCAACTGAATCACAGCAGCTTGTAAAAATCCGTCAATTAAATTGGTTTTCATTGATTTACAAGTGTAGCTTCGGTAAGTCCGAGATTCAAAGATTTCACCAGCCATTGTCACCATTAACTACAATTTAACAATAATAATAAGGATAGATTTATGTCAATCGATCAGGTATTGGATTAATAAACGTTTAGTCTTTGCTAGTTAATCACCTTTGAAGGAACAATTATTACATTTAGATTAATCCACTTACGAGTGTGGACGAAATTTAAGCAAACCCATTTCTTACTCAACTTCTAGTCAACAGTCGTAATCGGAATAAAGCCAATCAAAATGTTTATCTAACCGACTTGATGAACAAAATAAGCAGATCGACGTAAATTTGCCAACGGAAATTTCAAAGTAGTAGTAGTAGTAGTTACTTATATGGAAGGTATCACTTGCATCAAGTTGTCACACCACATTAACACACATAGATGAATATATCAAAATGAATATCAATGTAATACAACTAGTAGTATCGTTATTGATAATCAGAAGATTGGATATACAAAAAAGGAACTCAGATGAATCCAACTGTAGAGTAAGACATATTAAATGATTTTAAATGTTAGAATTTAAACGAAAACAAAAGGGGAATTCATTTCTGCCATACTGATAAATATTCCACAGTTGTTGTCACGTTAATCTCACTGACTCAACCAGATGGCAACTGCAAAGATACTCCACGTTCTCCTCAGGAAGATTTGGGAGGACGATCAAGTGCCAACAGGTTGGAACGAAGATTACCTCACCAACATACGAAAGAAAGGAGATCTTAGCAATTGCAAGAACTACAGATGCATCACTCTTCTTTTAATACCAGTAAAAATCTTCAACAGAGTGTTATTGAACGGAATGAGAGATCTATTTGACGCCCAACTTCGAGATCAACAGGCCGGATTCTGTAAAGATCGATCGTGTACCGATCAGATCGTGATTTTATGGTTCATTGTGAAACAATCAGTTGAATGGAATTCACTACTTTACATCAATTTTCTCGACTGCAGAAAAGCACTAAACAGCATGGATAGGAGAAAATTATGTAACCTTCTTCGACATTATGGAATACCAGAAAAGATAGTCAACATCATACGGAATTGTTACGATGGACTGCATTGTAAAATCATGCATGGAGGTCAGCTCACAGATTCATTCAAAGTGAAGACGGTTGTTAGACAAGACTGCTAACTGTCGGCCTTCTTCTTCCTGCTGGTGGTTGACTGGATCATGAAGACTGAAACATCTCAAGGTAATTTCGGGATAGAGTTGACATGATGGATGCAACTAGATGACTTTGACTCTGTAGATAACCAACCTAGTTATTTATCTCACACACAACAAGAAATACAGGTATGAAGAATAAGATTCTCAGATGCAAAACAATGAGCACCAACTCAATTACACTTGACGGTTAAACTCTGGAATATGTGGAAACTTTTACATAACTGGGCATCGTCATCGATAAACAAGGAGATTATGGTGTGATGCAGATGTGATGTTATGGATTGTCAAGGCGAGACAAAGGCAGCATTTCTACAACTGAAATATATCTGGAAGTTCAAACCAATTGTCAGTCAACATCAATGTCAAACTTTTCATTACAAATGTGAAGACAGTTATGTTGTATGGAGCTAAAACTATGGGAACAATTAAAGACATCATTCAAAAGAAACAAGTAATATGAAGACTTGTTCGTGCAAGATATTTTGGATCCGTTGGCCAGATATCACCAAGAACAACCTTCAGTGGCAGAAAACAAATCAACCGGCTTCGAGCTGAGGAAGAAATTAGGAAAAGAAGCTGGAGTCGGATGTGATACACATTGAGGATATCACCAGACTGTATCACGAAAGAAAAATTAACATGGAATTCCTGAAGGTCAAAGGAAAAGAGGAAGACCCAAGAATACATTGCTGTGGGAATCGGAGACAGACATGAAGAGAATGAAGAGCACTTGTGAAGAGCTGGATCGAAAAGCCGAGGACAGAGTTAGTCGTTGTGTAATGATAGTCGGTGGCCTATGCTCCACATGAGATAACAGACGTTGATTGATTTGACTAACTGAGTGAATACCAAATCTACGTATTCTCTTCACATAATAAATTAGGCGAAGAATTTTATTTGAAATTAGCAAAACATGTGAAGTCTAAGATAGATCAGATGTATAAGTTGTACTAAGATAAGTAACATTCAACGTAGTCTTAATTATAGGAATCTGCAGATTTTCAAACATCATGTGAATTCATTAGAGCATTTAGGTCTTTTTCATGTCTTTGTCTGAAACTGACTGTTTGATTTTTGGGGGGTCGAAATTAATGTGATCACCATTCAAAGTATACCATTCTTCAACATTCCCTAAGAAACAATTCATTTCACAACAATTTAAAGGAAGAAGAAATAGGCATACAAATAGTATAAACCTATCTACGTACTAAACAATGGTATTTTTTCTTAGAAGAGGGACAAGTCATTTGATCAGAATGTGAAAAGAAAAGGGAGAAGATTACCATCTTGACCGTACACTAACTTCTGTTGATAGATGAGTGTATAACTCTTATATAACTAATCTTTCTAATGTATACATAGACAACTTAATGCATTCCTAAAACTTTAGATCCACGAAAAAGAAAACAGAGTGAACACTGCCAGGAAAGATAATCATACTTTGTTGACTGAATAAGATACACTCAAAGTTAATGCATTCCATGTCATCGTTTCAATTAACTTAACATAAAAATCTATAAATTAGAAATTTTATTAATTATCATCATAAAGTTATTAACAGTCTTCTTCCTTAAATATCATATTCTAATTTAATTGTCCTCTCTCTGTATTTATCACATTCCCAACACTTGTGATACATTAAAATGGTATTGGGAAACAAAAATAAATTTACCAACTTCGTATTTATTACCTTCTTCTTGAAATATGAAAGTAAATCTTTCATATTGTTGATTGTTACTAATTACAGTTCATATATATATATATATATATATATATATATATATAGATAGATAATCATAATAGATAGATAGATAGATAGATAGATTATCATATATAGATTAATATTTATATACCTTATATTAGATAGATGATAGATGATAGGATGTAGGATAGATAGCTCGATAGTTTGTTGTATATACTCCTCGATAGCTAGTTATATATCGATATATGATAGATTTAGATCTAGATCGATATAGCTAGCTCGATGATAGATAGATCCGTGATAGATAGATAGCTAGATAGATAGATAGATAGATAGATAGATAGATAGATAGATAGATAGATAGATAGATAGATAGATAGATAGATAGATAGATAGATAGATAGATAGATAGATAGATAGATAGATAGATAGATAGATAGATAGATTAGATAGATAGATAGATAGATAGATAGATAGATAGATAGATAGATAGATAGATAGATAGATAGATAGATAGATAGATAGATAGATAGATAGATAGATAGATAGATAGATAGATAGATAGATAGATAGATAGATAGATAGATAGATAGATAGATAGATAGATAGATAGATAGATAGATAGATAGATAGATAGATAGATAGATAGATAGATAGATAGATAGATAGATAGATAGATAGATAGATAGATAGATAGATAGATAGATAGATAGATAGATAGATAGATAGATAGATAGATAGATAGATAGATAGATAGATAGATAGATAGATAGATAGATAGATAGATAGATAGATAGATAGATAGATATACGTATATAAATCATGTCGACGTTAAGTGACCATGGTAATGCATTGAAACCGAAAAAAGTACTAAATAAAACTGCGAAAAGTATCAATTCGAAAAGAGAAAAAGAAAATTATTGTCAAAAAAAATAAACAATAAGCATAAATATGCAAGTTTCTTTCCTCTCCTTTTTCTTTGAATCTTCAGTTTAGAAATTAATCAATTCCATTTCATTTATGCTTTATCTTTTAGATTTATTCCATTCAAATAGGACATAAATAGTACCAGTGAAAGAAGTAAAAAGAAAAAGGGAGTGGATATAGAATGTAGAATAGAATGTCATTCTACATGGTCATTGAATGAATAATCTTGATGCTTAAATCAAATGCAACAAAAAAAAAGGTATTTCGCTGTTAAAATGACTGGTAAAAGTTATCCAGAATGATAAAACTAACAGAATATTATTGTTGTAGAAAAGTGTCTCTAAGCCTACATTCTTTATCCCCTCTACCACCCGCTCCACCCTCCTCAGTATATACCCCCCATTTACATTCATACACCAATTTACACAGACAGAATGGATACACATCAGATATATAAATTTAAACAAGGAATTTTTAAGTTGAATGTCAACTGTCAAATTTTTGACATTTTAAAAAAGGTATCTCCTTTTACACCAAGATTATAAAACACAATCAGTAAGTAAATGAATAGACTATGGAGATAAATAAGTTGATAGATATGTATGCATGAGGAAAGGAAGTCAACTAATGAGAGAGTGATAGTCTAAAAGGACGTAATACACATAAACACATAGTATACCACATACAATGAATACATACTATTCATCAAATGAAAATCACTACTTTTGTAGAAAGTATCAAATCAATCAGACTTAATGGTTAAGAAGAAAATGAGGGGGGAAACGAGGTTATATTACTAAAAGAGTATATCTTTTTCACTCACTTCATGGAAGATATTTTCTTCTATCAACTGAAAATGGAGATAATTGATTAACCAGTTACTGTGTAAGTAGAAGGTAGTAGAAAACAAGAAAGATAACAGTATATCCACGTAATCACGATACAATTTCATAACGAATGCAACAAATGCATATTTAATGAATGATATAGAAAGATGATAAGTAAATGAAGAAAGACAAATCACTCATTAATACAATAACTCACAGAGATAATCAATCATTCAGGAAAATCACCCAGTCAATCTGTTCATTAAATATTTATTTCTTTGCTGTATTCATAATTCTTAACTTTCTGTCATCTGCTTCCGAAAATTGGTTATAAACATCTAATTTCACAATAATTAAAGTAGTATTAGTATTAGTAGCAGTAGTATTAGTAGTAGTAGTATTAGTAGTAGTAGTAGTAGTAGTAGTAGTAGTAGTAGTAGTAGTAGTAGTAGTAGTAGTAGTAGTAGTAGTAGTAGTAGTAGTAGTAATAGTAGTAGTTACTTATATGGAAGGTATCACTTGCATCAAGTTGTCACATCACATTAACACAGATAGATGAATATATCAAAATGAATATCAATTTAATACAACTAGTAGTATCATTATTGATAATCAGAAGATTGCATATACAGAAAATGATTTCACGCAAGTTCAACTGTAAAGTAAGACATATTAAATGATTTTAAATGTTAGAATTTAAACGAAAACAAAAGGGGAATTCATTTGTGCCATACTGATAAATATTCCGAAGATTTTGTCACGATAATCTCACTGACTCAATCAGATAGCTCACACTCATAGATAAACTAAAACTGATGTTCTCTTCCAGTTTACTCTACTACATTCTACAAACTTATTCCAACGTCAGCTGATGTCGTGTATTATGTTAAGAGGTGGTTGGAAATACATAATACACCGTAGTAAATGTTAACTAATCGACACACCGACCTAATCTCTGATCAGCGAATGGAGTGTTCGAAGGTATCAATCGCCAAAAACATAACTTACAAATTTTATTTACTATTGGAGAAACGTCTCTGATCCATAAAATGCAATCTAGATAGTTATTGTTCAATATACTTGTTTATTGTTGATCAGATAGACTACACTCCCACAACACAGGTGACGTAATTGAAGCCAATTTATCCATGCTGAATGTTCAATAGATATTAGCTTAGTAAAGTTGATGGGATTTTCAGGACAACAGAGGTGATGGTGAGTAGTTAGTTCCCCTAACCTAATCGCCATTTTCGTCTTATTATATTGTAACAGTATATTTACAACTGTAAATTATCAACTTGTACCACATACAGTGCTTGAGAATAATTTGAATATTGATAGATTATGGTTCAATGCATTCTAGTATATAAGTCAATTATTGTTAAGACACTGATCAGAAATCTCGAAGAAACTTCTAGAAATCTCTAAAGAGCTAAATACACCATCCATTCATCACCATTTACAACTTCAAGAAATCTTGACGTAGTCTACTCTAATTGGATAATGAGTGAAGTTTCTACCTCTGCATCAAATGAACTTACAATTATATCATATAGTTAGTGTATAACTATCAATACACAAGATATATCTCATATATTCAGTACTTACTGAAATGTATATTACTTTTTGTCTTCTGTTCTCTAATATACCACTTCCAAGGTTTCACGAAACCAAGTTCGCAAGTTATTGTGCAGTATCCTAAACGCTCAGTCATGAGACCTATCAATTATGATACATTAATAGTTTATATCACCGAGTGGTTTCAGTTAGACTACTATTGACAAAGAGTAAAGCACTAACCAATTCCTGTGACCCAGTTTAGGATTCTCTATAAGTTTATATCAGTGATACCAAACAGTATTTTACTCACGATCCTTCGGTTACACAGGACTCACTAGAATCCATCCATCAGACCACTCAAGTGACATTCAAATCGTTCACATTGTGAATTGTTTGACTCAGCCAACACAGTAGATTACAACTTCCATCTAGTTCTCCTGGAGTCCGATTGCAAATATCCATTAATCAAGAGGTGACTATTATTTATTTTGTTTGAAGCAATTTTAATCGTAAACTATTATCATTCATTCAGTAGGCTAAATAAATCACACTTCCACGTAAAATTATCTGGATTTCTCGGAACTGTTGTCTGAAACACATGAGTATACACTGGTAGAGAATTATAAACTGAATGAAACACCCACCTAGTGAACTGTTGCTTCCAATAACTTACCATTTGACATCAGTCCATGCTATAAACTACATCAACATATATTAATAAGAAGTACCCATATATATGTGTTAGGGGGTTGTCAATTTTGTGTAGTTGACGTGTCATTACTAGTTAATGTTTCTCTCAAGAGGATTCTTTCGACATTCTCGTTAGTCACAGGTTTCAGTATTTTTGAATTAATAATACAAACTGGAGGTTATTTGAGTCTACTAGTTAATTGTATAATGTGTTGTAGAATGAAGTGATAGTCAGTGATTATGAATGTCGTAAGGAATACGAAGAGTGTAATGTGTATACATTTGGATGGCGATTCTGAAATTGGATGAACCTGGAGTCATATTTTAGAATGGTAATTACAATGAGAATATATTGTAAACCACTCTTATATTGTTCCACGTTTATTGATCTTTGATTGTCTATGCATTTCGAATAAGTGTTTACTTAGTTCATTCAATAATCATCATGACAACTATGCTACAAATGTTGACAGACTGTTTATGAATTTCACGACTATCTCACCATTATGTATACACATGCCCACATGTATCCATGTGTTTATCATATGAAGTCACAGTTTCTTATGCACAATCAGCAATCTATTAGGATAAAATTAATACAAGTACATGATTTATTGACTTATTAGTCCATCTAGGTATACAGTTTCATAATTGATATATGTTAGGTAGTTGGAAGCAGTTGTCAGGATCTCCGTTTTCTGATTTAGGCTCGTAATTGTTAGCTTTTCTCAATAAGACGTACAAACAATCTTAATGTAACTTATACTGATTGTAGGACTCGAACTTCCATCACTCAGTTTTACACGTTGAGATTTTACCACTGAATTTTTATAGAGTTTAATGTTGTGTTGTTGCAACCAGTGTCTATATGGTAAAATGATCATAGGTAGAATTCACTGAGCAATAGCATTTAAGTATGTGTAAAACTGATTACTATTCATTTGTGAAGTTATTCTTTACAACGGTCGAGGTTATCCGTAACATCCTCAACTTGTAATAAACGTGTCATACTCATAACTGACTGTCAATTTTCATTTTATTCGATGAAATAATGTTGATTATAAGGGTATAATTTTTAGGGAATGATACTACTAAATTATTTTAGTAGTTTAGATAGAGAAAGAAAAACTGATAGAACACTAAATAGTTTCTTTATTTTGACTGTTAGTAAAGTGTTAAACAACAAGCTTCAGATAAATTACAATGAATTATCATTGTCAGTACAAAGTGATGCATGAAAATAAATTAGAAGATATGGTTATGTTGTAAACATTTGATTATGGATTTTTGACAGAAGAATTATCCTAGTTGGGATATGGCTAACAAGCGAAATCCAGAACGCGCGTTTCATCCTATTCGGGATTTGTCATCTGGATGTGCCTACATCCTAGGCAATCCGCTCAGAGTTCACATATAGCAACAGCATCAGATTATTTTCAGTCTACGACAAATCAATGTGAAAAATCAAATATATTCCAATTACAAGAAATATCCGTTGAGATATTATCGACTTAGTTACAATATGTCTTCATAACTGTTAATCAAACCAACTATGTTAATGAGAATACTGAAAATACTAGAATGGTTTAATTGTCAAACAAAAACAAAATATATGAACTGTATGAATTTAACATAATTAATTGATCTACATTATACAAACATGGAAAAACCAGGAGTTTGTACTGGACAGTTATTTATTTCTAATATGTGACTCTTTGACAGTCACCTACTCATATTCCCAACAGGGATCAAGTACAGGATATTCAGACTTAGTGCAGAACTGTTTGACCACTGGGTCAAGGTTTGAAAGTTGATATTTTTAACTTCAGTCAATCCTTGATATATTACGAGACCTCCTTCATTTCATTGATGCTGTATTCCCAATATAATTGAAATGTGTAGTAGTGACTAACTTGTTACTTGCATTGATCTTTAATGCTGATCGAGTTGAATAAGCGTTCAAGTTGTGTATCACGTATCATTATAATATAATCCATGTGATGTCGAGTCATTTAGTTTGATGAACACATTGTAATTTGACTATCAGTTCAGTTTGATCAAAACTACAGTACTTCACAAAAATAACATTACAGTTATCACTCACTAATGAGATCTGTATGAAATTAGTAATAATGGTTAGGATAACAACAGTAAAATGTCTTCGTCTATGAATGAGTAGTGAAATAAGTCGTTTTGTCTTATGATATCCAGGATACTGTCAAGTCATTAAAACGTAAACAGAATTAATTTGACCTAAACTTCAGATAATTTCAATTGATGACATAAGAGGTTCTATGTTCATTACTAAATATAGAGTAAGTACTGAGCTCTAGAGAGTCTTCTACTAGGATGAAACAGCTTTCCATTGTTCGTTCCCAGTTTTAAATAATCATTTGATTAATATCAATGTGTAACATGAAACTTTAAAATCAATAATTTTCACAGTATACAAAAACATTCTAATGCCTTAGCAACATACTGGATACTTAAAGACATTTTTTGTCTTGTAGTACTGTTGTCATATTAAAAATAAAAAAATTAAAAAAACAGTTTCACTCTAAATAGTGCACAAATCATTAATTCTGAAAATTTCATTCACTAAATAAATAATGCAAATATTAGACTAATAAGAAATTGTTCTCCTAATTACAAATTATCATAAACCTTAAGTGAAATATCTCCTCTCCCCCTCCTGTTTTTTTTCCAAGAAAAAATTATTGAATATATACATATGGATGCATATTATATCTGCATTCGTTTCACTAATTCAATGGATCAGTTACTATGGTGACTAAATCTCTTAACTAATGAGACTAGTGAATATTTTATGCACTAAATAATCACCGTAAAACAAATTAATAGTAATAATAATCATCTTGGGAAGGGGATGACAGGTATAATTTTGATAGAAAAGGGAATGAGAAGAATATGTGTAACAACTAGAAAGGATGGAAGAGTTTAGAAAGACAGTCCAAAAGAAGTCTATTTTCATTCAACTCGATTTTAAAGGTGATGACATTGCTGAAACAATCAGAAGAAGACTTAGCTCAGCTTTAAAGAGAACTTATTATGCTGCAAAACTGCTTATATCATACATAACAACATGTTCACTGAAACAATCAAAAATCGACAGGTATACTTCCCATGTTACCACCAACTGTCTATATAAATTTACGTGTACCTGCGTAGCAGTTACATTGGCCGAACAGAAAGAATGGCCTACCTACGAGTTAATGAACATGTTCCAAAAAATCTACGACTCACAGGAACAAAGACATTTAACAGCGCAATCGCTAAGCATCTAATTGACACAGGACACCAAATTGATATTAATCAATCATTTAAAGTGTTCAATAGACAAAAAACTTCTAATCTTCTAAAATATGCCGAAGAGATTGCCATTAAACGATTGAAACCAAACTTATGTGTTCAAAAAGAAACGGTTATAAGCCTTTCATACCCTGGTAACTTAACTTTTGCGTTATTGTTTTCATCGTTATTATTCTCTCGCTAAGTTTCTTTTAATACGTTTTCTCTTTTGATCAGACTTAACAATTCCTTCTTTCGGTTACATCATCGTTTTTTAGATGGTTAAGTTCAACTTTCGTGTTTTAATTAGGTCATTTAAAGTTCAATAACTGAGTTTTATTCACTTTATTCTCAAATATTTCCAACCACCTTACATTGTGTAATCATTTGACCTCTGAGCTCTATTTTGACTTCTGGTACCTTCTCTTGGATCGTATATACGTTCACAGCAATTTCTTCAACATTTTAAGCCATGTTCAAATGTTTATGTAATCTTGATCTCAACTAAATGCATCCGTTCTCATGAGTATGTTAAAACTTGTTCCGAATATTAATCTTGTAAAAAATATTATTCTAGGTTGTATGCAGTGGCTGATGAGAAACCAACGAAATGAAATGAATCGTCATCTTATTCTGCACAAATATTTGTTCTTGCTCTCATGAAAATAATAAAGGGAACAAAGTGTATGAAATTTCTTAAAATTAAATGAATTACATCTTGTTATTGAACATCTTGAAATTAGAATTTAGTGAGTATCACTTGAATGTGATATCCACTAATCTATAGAGTTCAGGTTACCATTAACTTATTCAATAGATATGAACAGTTCGAATCTTATCATATTTGTATACTAAGTACTAAAATTCATCAATTTATAATGTTATATTTGTATTCTGAGAAGGTTGCATTGATACTAGTTTTAATTATAAGTTTGAGTGAAACACTGGATTCAGGTTTCAATTGTAAACATGAACACTACAATGCAGCCTGCCTCATTCACTTGATGAGTTCCTAAGTAAAATGATATGCATTTTACTGGATTACATCACAGAGTGTAATTCCAAATATGCAAGCGATTTTATTGTTTGGAGGGAAACTAGTTAAGATTGATAACTTTAATTGTAAAAGAAATTCTCATTGACTTATCAGTCAGATAATCAGCTTGAAATCTACCACAAACATGCATCAGGTAACCCCCTTGTTAGTGAGAGAATTTAGTAACAGGAAGGAATTAGTTTCATCTGTAACGAAAATCTATCAGCAATAAGGTATAACAGGGATTGTAATTAGGAAGTCAGAATAAAGTACAAAATAAGTTGAACTGTAGTTGAAAAGTGGAATGCAGAAGGCTTGTTTCATCTTACATGGGACTCGTTAGATAAATGCACTTGCATTCTAGTGTTAGTGTTTACACCCGAGCTCAAGCATAGTACTTTTCGTGTCAAAAACCACGGCGTTCAACGCTAGGCCACTGAGTTGAGATAGCTCTATTTATTCAACGGCTATATATACATTATTTGAAAGTATTTGCTATTTTTCCGTTAATTTGTTATGGATTCCACTTATCAGCCACAATTCCACTTAATTCAACCATGTGAGATACTACTGTATCGAGGCAGTTCTCTTGGGAAGCAAGTATGGTAACAGAGATTGACTCACCTTCGGTTCATAACAAATCAACAAGAAAATATAAATACCTTCAGATTATATACATGCTAACCCGTTGAACGTTTAATGGTTTCATAATGAACTTATAGAAAATATCCTACAAAAAATGTAATATTCCACATTAATTGGTTTTCTTCTTCATGTCTATTTCTCAATAGTGATTATCTAGATTCAGTAATATAATGAATAGCTTATCAAAGTACTTGAAACAATAGGCAGTCAACTCGAGTATCTATGTGAACATAAACACAATGTCGACATAAAAGTATGTAGTTGATGTTAGGTCGGACCACAAAGATGTGTAACAAACTTTCAGAACTGTGTTTGAGAACACTTTCATTTATTCTAACTGTCTGTAATGTTAACATTTTGTTACTATCATTGTTACGTTCCTCTTATTCTATCCTCCCGTTTAGCATAATTACTGTTATTATATTGTCTCTTGTTATGGACTACAGTCATTTAGTTGTGTACAAGTTGCTCCTATTCACTACCACTATTTCCCTCGTTCTGTATTCATGTTAATTTTCTAATTGGTTTGCTGTGTGGTCTGAATTTGTGTATATATAAAAGAATGCTTGAAATATAATATAATTCTGTCTGGCTGACCTATTGGCTCGCATTCTTCTTATTTCGGCTTGGGACTAAGTGGGCACAGGGCAGACGCGCAATAACCAACTAGGCACTAGTAATTGGCACTCAGCCATCCAATCCCCCCAATTTCTTACGACATAACAGTTGACGAGGTCTAAGTAATATGAATTGTGTGAAATTTATTTCTAACTATAGTGAATTAGTAAAATATTCATTGAATAGAATATACTTCAATGAAAAATCCTTTATACACACTTAGTACTTATATTGAAAATTCAATTATTGAAACTATCGAATAATGAACAAACAATACACTAATACACACTTCTATGTACCTATAACAAAATAGAAACAACAACAACAACAACAAAGATAACAGTAGTCTCAATATAAAATGTAACAATATTCTATACAATTAGACAGTAAATGAATGTTAAAGTGTACAATGGATTGTTATTCTCTATCTTTTGTTGTCGCTATTTTTGTTCGAGTTGTTTCACTTGTTCCTTACATTCGAACACTGGATATATGGTGGTGATGATGATGGCAATAATGATAATACTAAATTATCTTCATCATTAACAGCACATCTCATTCAGATATTCATACACAGACATAGATAATCATAATTAATTAAATTGTATCAAATATTGTTGTTGTTTTTTTCACTTATTTCGATGTGTTCAAGTAGATTTCTACTTGTTTGTTTGACTGTCCATCTCTTTCTCTATGATGTTTGCAAGTAGCATTCTTCTCCTCGCTCCCCTCCTACACTCTGTCATCTGATGTCTCTAGCTCACTCTTCTTTATTCAGTCTCTCGATTATGCTTTGTTATTATTGTTCTTCTACAATTTTCTGCTATTTTCATCTTAGATAATCTTGTTTTCTATGAAGAAGGGTAGAGTGAAAAAAAAAATTGAATTTCATTTAATGAAATTCAACTTGATAGCAAAAATTATTCATTTACTACTAGTATATTATTATTATTATTATTACTATTATTGTTAGTAGTAGTATTAGTAGTAGTATTTGAAAGGGATTCATATTTTGCTATTGTTAGCGTTCGTTATGACCTAGGAACCTTCTATTTACTATGTAAAGCAGTAACGTAACGTAACGCAGCGAAACACTTACCTGTAAAATAAGAGGAAACTGTTGTAACATAAGAGGAACTTTATTAGCAGACTACATATACATATACATTTGAGTTCTTGGTAAGGATTACTATCAGTATTAAGTACTTGATTTGCGTTTCCTCTGAACATTAACTATAGGATGCAAGTACTGCCAACTTATAAGTTGCAAATGGAATGGAGCTTACCTCTTAATAGAGTGTGTTCATAAAAGGTAGGTGAATATGATTGGAAACTAATTAGTCACTGAGTCTTGGTGATTAATGTCAAATATATCTAGCATCTTGAAGTGTCAATCGATAAAGTTGTAATGTGCTTACTAATTGCTGTATATCGACATTTCAGATGCTATGATTTATGTTGAGTGGCTAGGTGAAATCGTCATGGAACTTGAGATAGTGCTCAATCAAAGTCATACTTCTCACATTATTCAGTAGTCCTGTTTCATCAATGTAGTTTGCAATCAGCTGATAATGTTTAAACAGTTTGTTCGAATGTAGTACAATTCTAATTAGGGAAACTTCAAACAATTATCATGCGAAAACAGCCAAGATTATTGTGATAAAAGAGATTGGTTTTTCGTGAATTCTAGATATGCAAAAGGAATCATTAGTTGATTGAAAATCGACAAAGTTGAACATTGGGGGAGAGATGTAGTGTTCTAGATTGATCATCTAACCTTACATATTTCTTCATGAATCATCAGTGAGTCGAATGCCGATCGCATAGTTACCTGTCCATCTTTCATTAACTTCATTAATTCCTGGTCATCCACATGAACACTAGTTCCCATAATATAGTTGTAATAAGTATATTATTCATTTTATCACTGATTACTCACAATTAGAGAGTAATAACTTTCGGTAATTTAATGAGTTCAATGGTAGTTAGCGATCTGTTTTCAACTTAGCGAACAATAAGCTTGACTGAGTCGATCCTAAATTACACAGTATCCCTATGCATAATAGTTAAAACCTACATATTCTGACTTTGATCGACCTACCTCTCCCAACCATCAGGAGAGGTTTAGACAATGTTTGATAGCAGTATAATGACTACCACCATACTTATCTAGAGTTTGTTAGCTCACAAGTTAACTCTGTCATACTAGATGCAACATGGTCAGTGCTGCAAGTAGCTCAACACACATGTAAAATAATGTTTTTATCAAATCGTTGGAAGCTGGGGGGTAGGTACACTTTGTTGATAACTTCTAAATTTCGCGAAACTTAGGTCGTCTATAGTTGTTTATTCAAAACAACAGACCAACTTAGCATCAAAATATAGCAAACATGATGTCAAATCACAAAGACTGACTAATGTATTACACATCGATCATTGACATAATTCGATCAACTCAGCGACAATCAAACAGCATTCCAAATCGGTCACCAATAGAGTATTATGATTGGTAGAAAAAAAATTGAAAGTAGAGGACATATTTTGAGACAAAGAAGATGTATCTGATAAATTATACACCTAAGGTCTAAGTTACCACTTAGATAAGTACTCAAAGTGAGTGCATCTCCACCTAGTAAGTTCATACTTCCCTATTGACTAGCTGTTTACATAGACAGTTTACTATTAGTATTTATATCATTATTATTGTCATTACTATTAATATCATTTCCTATCCACCATTATTAACATACTTTATTCTATACTAACTTCAGTTTCGGTTTAATTACGCAGAAGGAGTCATTCAGAATAACGATGAATGCTCCGAAATTGAAGCATCCATCACAAGAAAAGTAATCAAACCAAAATAATCCTTCTGAAATATACATCTTTTCCATCATCTCACAAAATTCATTTTAACAACAAGTGATTAAGTGCATAGACCCTACACAGCTGACAATCACTTTTCATTTATTAACTAATTTCATTGATAACTAATGATAGTCCAAATTAGATTTAGGGTATCTATTTGGCAATTATGTATTTTCTGATGATATGCTTTATAACTGTTAGTTTCTGTTAGTTTTAATCAATTATGTATGAACACACTATTTACCATGTTCTAGTCATGATTAACCATGAATAACAATGTTGAAATTGTTTCAGGCAACAAAACTCGATGAATTACACCGACACAGAATATTGCTTCATGTTAACTAACACAAAATATTAGTGACTAGCTGCTTGAGGTAATTCCTGGAGTTCTAGTGTGAAGACGTGACCGGTGGAGTTCAATCATGTCGGGTGTTAGACAGTAACTCACCGATGACAATGGATGAGGTCGCACAAACGTAACACGAATTGACTGAATTAGAAATATCAACCATTAGGAGCCGGCTCAGTGATCCAATGGTAAAGCGCATCGTCGCGGAGCCAGAGGGTGCCTGGGTTAGATCCCCAACAGGGTCGTGGATGCGCACTGCTGAGGAGTCCCATACTAGGACGAAACAGCTGTCCAGTGCATCCAGGTGATCAGTGGTTGTCTGGTTCAGATCAATTCGTGATATCAGCATTGATAAAATATTAGTCTAGAATTTACTGATTACCATCTGATATTTACAATCACTGATCATTATATTTTGACTAAAATTAACACAAGTAGTATTCATCATTAAGGAAGTAATGATACGTTGTTGGGTGTGCATCATTTACAAATGTCACAAATAATCAAATGATCCAACCGAATAAACAGAAAAGGAATCCATTTGCTGATCCATATTATTGATGCTTCTTCCTAACTTATTTCAGTCTCCTCAGTTGAACACATATGAACTGATTCTTTTGTTAAGAATAGATTTCATATCGTAATCAATACTATTTTCATTACATAAGTTTCCTTAATTGTGATAACTCGTTCCACTGATACTACTAATAAACTATTCAGTAGTATTTTACTACTTTTAATAATTCCATATAGAAATAACGAGAAAAATTACTGTGATAAATCAGATTTATAGTGTAAGCTGTTAAGATTCTCTTTCGCCTAGGCATATTATGTACATGAATTTGACTGGAGTTAACTGATCATAATTTTCATGATTTATGAAACCTCTCTGGAAGTCCACATTGTTCCTGCAATTTTTTTAAAAACTCAGCTGAAGTCATACAAGTTAAAATTACAGAGTGAATCAATAATAATACGTCATTGTAACTTATACTACTTATATTGCTAGTTAGTTTAACTCTGTTAATGTCACTATCTGTTTCTGATTGTAGATAACTTGCTTTGAAATGTCAAATCTTCCACCTGACATCTGTATGTTGTTATTATTACTAGTCATGCAGCGTCGTCGTATTTCTATCAAATTTCTATCTCTTAACTACATATTTCACTTCCTCAGTTATATATAGTTTTGTTTTCTGAAAAAAATATTCCAGTTAAACTAAGTGAAGTCTACATTTCTATGCACTGTTACAATTCTGTACTGGAATAAACAAACAGACAAACTATATGACAAAGATTTTAGTAGTAGTCATAGTTGTAGTAGTATTAGTAGTAGTAGTGTGAGAAGTAGTCATGAGTAGTAATGGCGGATGATTTTGTTCTTATGATGATTGTGATGGGTGATACTGACATTCGATACTGATACTGATACTGACATCGGACTTGTATAGTTTGCTGTCAAAATTTCCTAATGTTATTGTGACTAGTATTACTATTACTACTACTACGACTAGCAGTAATCATAATAATATAGGTACACTGCGTTAATTGTCACTATATGCAGTTATTTACTTAGTTATTTTGTTTCAGGATACTTGGCCTAGCAACTAAGATTGTCAGTCTTTACATGGCTTGTTAATTTGCTATTTTTGCCTAATGCAATCTGATAAACAAATTAAGTGAATGATTGGTACTATCAATATACATTTCTAAAGTGTATAGGCAGAAATCGTTACTTTGAAATAACAAATTAGCAATCATTGTTAGCATGAATAGAACGAAATGTTCACTTCAATATTTTTAATTTGAAAGGTATAGTCTTAATATATATGTAAATGGTCATAGTAATAATAAAACCATTTAACTCATTTTAAGTTGGATTTTGACTGGCAAGTGGAATCCACTAATCGTGTTTCGTCCTACTTGGGACTCGTAGGGTGGATGTACCTGCAGCCCAACGTTGATGTTCACACTGGGATTCTTCAGTGCATAACAAATCAACGGGAAAATACAAGTAAATCCTAATTACATTTAACTCATTCAAATCGATTCACATTCTTGGTGCTGATTTGTATACTTGGCTTCAAAGTCAACTAAATGAAAGCTAATGATTCTAGCAGGTTGCCTAAATTAAAGAAAGTGAAGACAGACTCGAATTCATGACTTGTTAGCTGATTTTGAAATATTCGAAACGGCCAAGTTTAAAAGTTGTCTTAAAGTGTTTCCTGTGAAAATTTAAGTATTATCGGGTACCTATTGTAATCGTTATCAATCTCTTGCAAAGTCAAGCTGTAACATGTTAGAAAATCTTGTTTAACAATACAGTTTTTGCAAAACAGAGACACAATTACAACTGGTATATTCTAAGAAATAAACTCGTTGATAATGATACAATTCGAAAGTGTACTGTAGTCTTATGCCTTAATATTGGTCATAATAAGTATACGTGCTATAATAATTAAGGTTAAACACAAAAAATCCATTCCATTACTGATAAACACTGATCCTTATAAGTATCTAAATAACACCGGAATTAGTTAGGTAATATCTCGCATTGACTTTTAGATCAGATTAGACGTTGTTTTTTGTGTGTGAAAAGACGCTGAAGATGTGGTTTGTTTTATTAACTAAACTAGTATTCACACAACGAATAAAATGCTAATCAATAGATGAATGCAGTAATACGGCATGGATAAATGATGACTGATCCGAAGACCGAGTTATTAATTTGAAACCATTTGGAGAAATGATATCGACGACGAAATCATCATCTAGTAGAATATAACGTTTTATCCACTAGAATGGCATACTTGTAAACAAATTACTAGCAGGAAAACAAGTAAATTTGAATGTCATTATTTATTGAAGGATAATAGTTTTGTCGATTATTCAGTCGTCAATGTAATAAAACCAAAATGTTTGACTTAAGTACTTGTTAGTCTTATCAGTATAACGAATAATTTGACTAATGAAATAATCTTCACCTACGTTTTGTAGCAGCTAGTTGCATAGGCCACACTCAAGAGACTGTATCCTTATGATCTCATCAATTTAAGTCGAAATTATTGAAAAAAAGAAATCATTTAATGAATTCGCTCTCAACTGGTAGGTAGGAAACACAACATCAAAGTAAACGAATATTTCACAATGTTTTCAGTCAGTCAGTCAGTTACAACGTAGAACTTGGTACATGCGTACATCAGTTCAAGTTGCCATACCTCAATAAGCTGATAGAGATTAAATTGTCGGACCAAATTCTAGAGTACGGGAGGTAGTAACAGAGTAAGTACTAATGGAAAGGCATAGAGATCAGAGATGAGATTTGAAATAAAAGTGATTCACAATGTTTAATGATATTTAAAAAGAAGAAACCTCATATTTTGTTCATGTAAACGAATTCATCCGTAAAAAACTTAATTAGAGCGAACATATGTTGTCGATTAAACATATTCAGCCTCACTGTTTACATTAGCCAAAATAGAGTCATATGATTATTAAATTAGATATCATAACTACTTTCACTGCAAACCATTTCGATGTCTATTCCTGTCTCGCTTTTCCTATGAAAGTATCTTCACTACACCCTCATTCCCTTCAGTTCATATACCTTACTTATGATAAGGGTAAACTTTACGGTTTGCTGCTTCTAACTAGAATTACGAAATTATTTCTCAAAGTCAATAGTAAACAGCATATTATTATTATTATTATTATTATTATTATTATTATTATTATTAATGTGATGGGTCTTCACATCAAGATGGTAAAGCACTTTACTACTGTGTGGTTTTAATAACAAATGTCCAGTGACAACCAATTCATGACTTAAATCATCCTAAAATGGAACTTTATTTAAAAATTTCTTATTTTGGTAGTTAAATATTTTTTTTTGCATTTCAAACCGCCTCTAATTAGACAACCATTAGAAATTAGGTAACGTTGGGTAATTCTTTTGTTTTAGTATGTTATACCTCATTGACAGTGCATAGTCGTAATCAAGTCTTATAACTAACCAGTGTTATACCAATGTATCATAAGCCTACTAAGATGAAAAAAATATTTGTATTCTAATAATTTCTTTAACTAGAGAATTAAAAGTAGAAAAGGATCAAGAATATATACAGCCTAGAATGATTCACTGAAGCTGTTAACAATGACATACATAATCCAACTTTAAGCAGACTTGTGAACTATCATTCTGTTGAGATAGTCTGATTAGGATGCATATAATACAACGGAGACTAATTGATTTCACTGCAGAATAGTAAACACTTCTTAATTATATTTACATTATATTTGAACAAGCGTGGTTGCATGAACTCGGTAGATCATTAGAGAATGTAGTTCTTAGTACAAAAGAACTAAATTCGAGTTCATGCATGAATATCAGCCTTGAGATCTAAGTACACTCAGCTGATAAGTTCTAAATAGGATGAGACTATCTCAATAGATTTCACTATTAGGTACAAGTTCTGCTTTACGTATACCTGTGTTATATTTTTATATCTACGTAAATTGAATAGGATCTACGTAAGACAATAATTATCAGTGGGAAGGTATATACACTTACGAATTAGAAATTTGTTAATATGACAAAGAAAAATCATAATTCAAACAATTTTATTAAATTGTTACATAATAGAAGAGGTCATTGTTGTTCTCTGTTTCACTCCTTCCTCCCTCCCTCTCCTCCCATCTCGATTAATTGCCTACAGATACATAAATATCTTCATTTAACAATATTCTTAATTGACAGTATCTAAGTGTTTATTGCCAAATTTTTTCTTAAAAAACAAAGATTTATCAGAACGTAAAAAATGGTTGGGTGATTTAAACAAGAAATTTGTAAAACATTTTAAATTGTAACATTATTTTTTTTAAAAAAAATTATTTATTACCCGAAGAGGTATATTTTGTTACACTCATTCACCCCACCAGACATACACACACACGTTCATAATTCAATCATCAAGAGATTAAAACATAACAACAACAATTCTTTTCATTGATTTCAATTATTTACATTGAATGAATCAAATTTCATTTCAGTGAAATGCTGAAAAACCGACAACAACGTAGTCATTCAAGAATAAATCTTAAAGGTAACTGAGTAACGATTAAGTAGTATATATATATATACACTATGCAAAAAATTCTGTTTGTCTTTACTAAGTAGGTATGTATCTCAACAATCGATATAAGCAATTAGAATATGTTTGGATCTTCCAGTTGATTTGTCATGGATTGAAATTGATTAATCTCTGTTGCTAGATGTGCATGCTGATCGGATTGCCTTACTTACTTACTTACGCCTGTTACCCCTCTCGGAGGAGCATAGGCCGCTCACCAGTATTCTCCATTCAACTCTGTCCTCAGCAATCCTTTCCAGCTGTCTCCAGTTACTGTTCATCCTTTTTATGTCTGCTTCCAGTTCTCGACGCAGGGTGTTCTTTGGCCTTCCTCTTTTCCGTTTTCCAACAGGATTCCAAGTTAGTGCTTGTCGCGTGATGCAGTCTGATGATTTCCGCAATGTATGTCCTATCCATTTCCAATGTCGTTTCCTGATTTCCTCTTCAGCTGGAAGTTGGTTTGTTCTCTTCCATAGTAGGCTGTTGCTGATGGTTTCCGGCCAACAGACATTCAATATTCTACGTAGACAGTTGTTGATAAATACCTGTACTCTCCTGAGGATGTTTGCAGTAGTTCTCCACGTTTCAGCTCCATACAGAAGAACTGACTTGACGTTCGAGTTGAAGAGTCTAACTTTGAGGTTGGTAGACAGTTGTTTGCAGTCCCATATATTTTTCAACTGTAGGAATGCTGCCCTTGCTTTGCCAATCCTTGGTCTTATATCTGCATCGGATCCTCCTTGTTCATCGATGATGCTCCCCAGGTATGTGAAAGTATCCACTTCTTCCAGAGTTTCCCCATCAAGTTCAATTAGGTCGGTGCTCTCGGTGTTGAATTTGAGGATCTTGCTCTTTCCCTTATGTATGTTCAGGCCTATTGATGCTGAGGTTGCTGCTACTTTGGTTGTCTTCACTTGCATTTGCTGTTGTGTATGGGATAGAAGTGCTAGATCATCCGCGAAGTCCAGATCATCGAGTTGCATTCTATTTGTCCGTTGAATCCCGTGCTTCTCCCCAGATGTGGAGGTTTTCATGATCCAATCGACCACTAGGAGGAAGAGGAAGGGCGAGAGCAGACAGCCTTGTCTGACACCAGTTCTCACTGGGAATCCATCTGTCAGCTGTCCTCCATGCACGATTTTGCACTGTAGTCCGTCGTAAGAATTCCGGAAGATGTTGACGAGTTTCTCTGGTACACCGTAGTGTCTAAGAAGTTTCCATAGCAATCTCCTGTCTACACTGTCAAATGCCTTCGCATAGTCGATGAAGTTGATGTACAGTGTCGAGTTCCATTCAATTGATTGTTCAACGATGATGCGTAGTGTTGCGATTTGGTCTGTGCATGACCGATCCTTACGGAAACCAGCCTGTTGATCTCGAAGTTGAGCATCCACTGAATCTTTCATCCTGTTCAACAACACTCTGTTGAAGACTTTCCCTGGTACTGACAATAGTGTGATTCCTCTGTAGTTCTGGCATTTGCTCAAATCCCCTTTCTTTGGTATCTTGATAAGATATCCTTCTTTCCAGTCTGCCGGCACCTGTTCTTCCTCCCAGATCCTCTTGAATAAAACGTGGAGCATCCTCGCCGTTATGTTTATGTCTGACTTGAGTGCTTCGGCTGGTATATTGTCATGTCCTGCTGCTTCTCCACTTTTGATCTGGATCGGATTGCCTTGATATAGCTTTAATTCATAGGTATTGTTTGAGTTGGATCGTGACTGACAAGTAGGATCCAAGATGCATGTTTCGTTCTATCTGGGACTCTTCAGCTGAATGTATCTGACCATTACACAAATATGGCTATCTGGACTCAGTAGCCTAGTAGTGAATACGGTGGTGTTTGGCATGAAGCCAACTTACCTCATGCTCTAGTGTGAAAACCAACACTAGGATATAGGCACATTCAGTTGACGTGTCCCAAACAAGGCGAAACGCGCGTCCTGGAGTGCGCTTACTAGTCTCAATCCAACACAACTAATCGTTATAAAGAAGTCAATGTGTGCGAAAAAATTCCTGAAATAAATTGATCACTTCGGATATCACTTATTTTACACTACAATTGAGAATTGACTTGATTTCGACAATCATTGAGAGCCAGGAATTGAGTGTATAAACATTCGAGCTAATCATTGAATACTTGATTCTCAAACCAAGAAGCTGGTTTTCGAAGTTTATTATTTCTAAATTTGGTTGAGGTGATGAAATCAAGGCTGAGTATTGATGAATAGCTTCCATATTAGGGCGAGAATAACTAGCCAGTGGCACCATCGTTTCCATTAGTACCCAACTAACATTAATCTATGACGAGTACAAACAACTAGATTCTAATTTCAATTAATTCGTGCAACTTTATCCACTTGTGCATAATTGCTACGTTTCTGATAATGTTGAACTCTACTGGTTCCTCAGTCGTCTCTATTCTATGTATCATTCATCTCACTCACTATCCAATAGGTCAACACTCAGACATTCCATGAGTCGATAGATAAACAGATAGATGGAATGACACCGCACAATAGACATACTCAAACACGTGATGGTTTAATGAGTCATTCTATTGGTATTTTTAAAAGGAGGGGGAAGGAGTTGTATAAATTATCATAAATCAATGAATAGTTTTAATGGCTTTATGATAAAGATGACTATGTGTTTGTGCCTGATTACTGTTACGTTGACGTGATGTTATGGAGATTAATTTAAATTTGATGTTTGTAATTGTCACAGATTGTTCTTAGCTAGATACCAATGAACATCACACAGAATTGAATAATCATTTCGTCTTTCTGTTAGACCACTTGGTTGAAGAGAGTACACACATCCCTATAGGGGGTTCACATTCAGGACTTAGTGAATGCTTAAACACCAGCACCAATAGGCTATTTGACTTCGAATGATCGAATTCTTACTTCAATCAATTTTTCACATATCACGAAAGTCCGACAATGCCATTAGTGATAACAGTCTTATTTCTGACATGTTTAAACCACACCACTCGTTACTTCACACCAGAGCTTTGAATGAATAGTCAAGAACTCCATTAGTGAGCTAATAATTACAGTTGAGTTGAAGTATTTTTTATGTCGATTGGTTTCGTGCAACTAAATAACCAGAATTAATCAAAATACTACGACTTGCAGGATTAAATTGAGTGCCAATTCAAGTTTCACACATCACTGATTCTGAAGGGTTTCTCTGGAATTTTACTTATGGTACTTCTGTTCTATTTTCCATCGTACTAACTATTCACCTCTAGCCTCATAACTAAATACCTATCAGCAACATTGAACCTGATATCCTATAGGGATAACTAGGTTGTACCATATTAAGAGTTTTAGAATATCGGACATTCAGTTATTAAGATGCTTAAAGTATGTATATCTGCCATGGAACCATAAATTGTATATGATAATACAATAAGAAAGGCATGTTACCTCTACTTTCAGGAATATATCTAGAACATCACATACCAGTTGGCTGTACGCCAGGTGATTCATGGTAAAGCTAACAGCTTTTATAGTACCTTTCATAGTCCCATGGCTTCACTATTGCAGAAAATCAATTCCCGACCTTCGGAAATTCGTTAGTCTTGTATAACATAACATATTCAGCTACATTCTCATGAAGTTATAACACAGTAGATTATCTGAAAGAGTCTACATCAATGCCAAGGAATGACTAACTCGAGTGTTTTTTGTAGTCATGTTAAGACCCTCAAAGAATAATGCTTTACACCAATCGAGAAAAGTTTCTTCAGTGGACTCTTTTTAGGATTATTTAGTGAATAATTCAATTCCCAAAGGTGATAATTTCACTAATCATGTTATCATTATAAATCATTATTTCTTTTGTATCATCTATTTTTAGCATAAATAAACATTTTTCTAAATGATCGAAAAATCATTGAAGATCAATAGTGTAGCCTAATCTAGATGGAACTCCTTGACTGTCAGACTGTCACTTAGGACCACATAGATATATGTATGTTAGTCGAATGTAACAGCAACTTAAAATGCCACTTAGTTAATGTTGGTGTAACAAAGTCTACTGTTTCCAATATTGGTTAACGTTAAAAAGAGTACATCATAATTTGACATTACGTCTTTACTGTTGAAATTCGCGTAATTCATGTTAGGGTTATGAATCGTTGAATATATGATGAATTGTTCTGATCTGATATTGACATCTATTGAGAAACCATCAGATATTAATTCAAACATCACTGAATTTAAAACACTGAGTGACGTTAGTCGAAATTCCATAGAGCATTTATTTTATCCTTGAATGAATCACACCAACACAAAGACCTATCTGTTCACGCATGCTATGATTTAGTTTATCGAAATTCGGAATTTCACTTCGATCATACATCACCATAAATAATAGATTTCTGTTGGCACTCTGGAAAAGATCCAAGAAAAGAGGAGAAAAAAAGATAGCAATAAATAACCGCTGGACATGAACAGAGGAAGCCAATACACAAGTAGAATACACAGAAGTTAACAAGTGAATGAAGAGGAGCATTAGGCCAGATAAACGAAAATATGTTGAGGACCTAGCAATGACTGCGGAAAAGCTGCAAGTGAAGGAAACATGAGGCACTTATATGATACAACAAAGAAGCTAGCTATGAAATTCAGTAACCAGAATGGCCAATCAAGAAGATGATTGACAAATCAATCACTGAAGTGAATGAACAACGACACAGGTGGGTAGAACACTTCGGAGAGCTGTTGAATTTACCAGCCTCATTGAACCCACCAGTCATCTAAGCAGCAACCACGGATCTTCCCATAAACAACACCGATCCACCAACAGTCGAATAAATCAAAATGGCCATCCGACAAATCAAGAGTGACAAGTCGATAGGGTCAGACAATATACCAGCTGAGGTACTGAAGGCAGATATAGAAGAAACTGCAAAAATATTCCACATTCTCATCAGGAAGATTTGGGAGGACGAACAAGTGCCAACAGACTGAAATGAAGATTACCTCACCAACATACGAAAGAAAGGAGATCTTAGCAATCGTGATAACTACAGATGCATCTTTCTTCTTTCAATACCAGTAAAAATCTTCAACAGAGTGTTATTGAACCGAATAAGAGATCTATTTGACGTCCAACTTCGAGATCGACAGGCCGGATTCTGTAAAGATCGATCGTGTACAAACCAGATCGTGACTTTATGGTTCATTGTGGAACAATCAGTTGAATGGAATTCACCACTTTACATCAATTTTCTCGACTGCAGAGAAGCACTAAACAGCATGGATAGGAGAAAATTATGTAATCTTCTTTGACATTGTGGGATACCAGAAAAGATAGTCAACATCATACGGAATTCTTACGATGGACTGCATTGTAAAATCATGCATTGAGGTCAGCTCACAGATTCATTCAAAGTAAAGACGGTTGTTAGACAAGACTGCTAACTGTCGGCCTTCTTCTTCCTGCTGGTGGTTGATTGGATCGTGAAGACTGCAACATCTCAAGGTAATTTCGGAATACAGTGGACATGGTGGATGCAACTAGATGACTTTGACTCTGCAGATGACCAACCTAGTTATTTATCTCACACACAACAAGAAATACAGGTATGAAGAATAAGATTCTCAGATGCAAAACAATGAGCACCAACTCAATTACACTTGACGGTTTAACTCTGGAATATGTGGAAACTTTTACATAACTGGGCATCGTCATCGATAAACAAGGAGATTATGGTGTGATGCAGATGTGATAGTTATGGATTGTCAAGGCGAGACAAAGGCAGCATTTCTACAACTGAAAAAACATCTGGAAGTTAAACCAATTGTCAGTCAACATCAAAGTCAAAATTTTCATTACAAATGTGAAGACATTTGTGTTGTATGGAGCTGAAACTATGGGAACAACTAAAGACATCATTCAAGAGATACAAGTCATATGAAGACTTGTTCGTGCAAGATATTTTGGACCCATTGGCCAGATATCACCAAGAACAACCTTCAATGGCAGAAAACAAATCAACCAGCTTCTAGCTGAGGAAGAAATTAGCCAAAGAAGCTGGCGTCGGATGTAACGCACATTGAAGAGATCACCAAACTGCATCACGAAAGGAAAATTAACATGGAATCCTGAAGGTCAAAGGAAAAGAGGAAGACCCAAGAACACATTGCTGTGGGGATTGGAGACAGACATGAAGAGAATGAAGAACATTTGGAAAAATCTGGAAAGGAAAGTCCATGTCAGGGTTTTCGGTTAGCAGCCTATGCTCCACATGTGATAACAGTCATTGATTGATCAGATCACACAAGCTAAACCTGATGTAAAACTTTAATATCCTATGGGTGCTGTGTACAACGGACCTTCAAATTAATTATTTTTCATTCTTACCTGTTGAAGGTGTGGGTCAAGGCTGTCCACTATCCTCACTTTTACTTAATTTTATCATAGATTTACTACTGAAAATAACGCTGTCATCGTCTTAATTTTAAAGAATTGATCTTGTTATCATATGTAGTACGGTCTACCACTATTTACTGAGACAGCAACCTTGACAGGAACCGATACCGAAAAACCCAAACATCAAAGCAATTGTTTTATTCTCGTACGTCACCCCCCACCATTATCCTAGCCCCTGAGCCAGATTGAAGAATACAACATAAATTAACCAGCGGCCAACCAGTTCAGTTATTTTTCGTTCATTCGTTTACATACACACAAAACCTGATCACACAGCGGACCAGTAAGTCGAATAAAATTTATGCAAATGAAAGACAAGAATGACGAAGAACTGACAGAACAGATACACAGTTAATTAATTAATATTACTGATTGGAAAATATTATGATAATAGTTCGTCAGTATAGTGAGAGATTACGGTAAGGAAAACGTGTCAATAGTAGCAATGAAATAATCGATTTACATTTATTCAAAATAAATAATATACTCATTTAAAAGACGGTACCAAAAGTTAATTATTCTTTTTGAATCGTCCAATATAACAGGTTTTTTTTCCAAGAGGTTCACTAGTTGATTCAGAATATGAGGATGATAAAGTTCTACGTGGTAAAGACTCTGATAAACTCCAGAATTAAGCAACAAAGAAATCATATTCAGAATGTGTTTATCCCATCTCCGATTGCAAACTATTGCTTCAGAATTGATCCATTTCAACACCTGAACAAAAGATAGAGATTAAAGTAGTTGAATGCGTCGATTACTTCATTAATCTTGGAAGACTGATCAGTCCTGATAAAATCTCATCACGTACTCAAAAAACTTGTTTGGTTTTTAATAACTTACGTCACCAATGATGTAAACGTGATATCCGTCTCTCAACGAAGCGATGAGTATACTTCTCAACGGTCCGTTCTCTCTTACTGTATGGTTGTTAAACTCGGCCATTATGAGTAGATGACATCCATAAATTATTGGTGTTTGATCATCACCTTGTTCGAAACATCAATGTGTTTCCTGGATTCACCTAGTAGATAATAGTGAGGTAAAAGGCCGGGAATTGGTGAAGGATGATAAACCAATTGATGAGGTTGTGAACGCTCATCGACTGAGGGGTTTAGGATATGTATTACATATTGCCTGACCACCACCTACCTCGATCCACGATGCTGACTGATATAGGAGTAGGATAGAAGAAATGTAAGAGTGGCCAAACCAAAACATAATTTCAGTCCATAAGATCATTGTTTTATGGTTTGATTCTTGTTGGTAGGCGCAAATTACCTAGTTGGGTGCCCGCTCAAATGCCGTAACCAGTGGTTGAAGACTCTGTGTGATATGGATAGAATCAGTCATGGTGGTACAAATACATTCACTATTTGTCAATCACCTTAAATCATCAGGTTACAATTACTTCATACCTTTCCATCTACAAATTAACTGTTTCTCCCTGAACCATATGATAAATGTATTAATCTCACTGTACTGTTGAGGTCTGACAATTAGGGTAGATGCAAACATGTGCCAGATTCTATGTTTTACCTACATTTATACCTTTCTATTGATACTTTCCTCTTTCTAAACAACTTTTGATACATTACTCAATAATTGAAAAAGTAGAAAAACGAGGTCATTTATCTCTCTCTCTCTCTCTCTTCATCATAGTTCCTGTTTTCTATCCAAATGATATTAGTGTGAGTTCGTTTGAAACAACCTTTCTTCTCCTTCCCCTTCTTCGTCTTTTTGTTGTTATTATTGTCATTATTGTTTATTTTTTTCTTCGTTTACATTAGTAGATTAGAGATTTACTTATGTATTTGCCTTATATATTTTTCCTATTTTCTCGGGTATTCATTTAATCAACTGTAAGTGTAATTACTTAAGCAACAGGAAATCATGTTGTTAATGTTCTTGTTATGATTAGTTTATTCCCTTATGTTGTTAATTCATCAATCAGAATCAATCATTGCAACAATTTATCAATTGAATGTTAATTTTATAAAGAGAATATATTGGCGGTGAATACTACTTGTAAAAGTTTCCTATAAGTAGTACATAACAGAATGTTATACAATCTAGTAACAATCGATAGTTGACGAAAAAAAGTAACCAGTAGATTATAGAATGTGTTGGAGATAAGAAAAAAAAATAGAAAGCAGTACAGTGCTAACCTGAGGTACAGAATACAACAATATGCAATAGATGAGTGACTGTAATGTCTACATTACTATTATGATTATTCCCTTTCTGTAATTTCACAAAGTAAATAATCCTTTCGGTCAATTCCATCTTTCTTCATACAGTAATCAGTTTTGTAGCAAAATAAGCCAATGGTATACTGGTTCATAATCAGTGATCATTCTTTTAATTGAGATATCAACTAGTTTAAACAGTAAAATGATAAAAAGACATCTTTCTTGAGGACTGTAATTTGATGTGAAAGTATACTTCTTGGCTAAGAATATTTTAGCATGAACTTTTTAAGACAATCGTTCCAGACTAAAGTTCTATGAATAATTTATGCTGCTTCGTCAAATAATCGACTTGCTTCTAGTTGTATTTACCATTTTACAGTAGGTGCGGTAGCATGTATATTGGAAGAACTAAGAGAGTTTTATCTAAAAGAATCTCAGAATGCATATCAAAGAATCCGATATAATATTATTGTTTATTATCAATCAAAATCATAATCACTAAGTGGGTAATCCATTATTAATTGAAACGATGGATAGTGAGTTCGAGTTCTATTGTAAAAAGCAACAAAGACACACTACTGATAAGCTCTGAATAAGATTAATCAGTAATCTTACATTGCCACCTAACTGCAATCCAGTGTTACTATGAAAGATGTATGCATGACAGTCTACACTAGTTAGTTGTAATTCTTAATATTAACAATCTAAACACACGACTACGTATTCGTTTAAAGTAATTATGATTTGGTTTTGTAAAAAACAATCAATATATCTTGGTGAATGTAAATGAAAGAAGCTCAGAAATTCGAATTCAATGTCACGAACTGGTCACAGTTAGACAACCACTGTAAAACAAGAACTGGCACCTAAGAGAAGTTGTGATAAAGTTAACCACCGAGGATGATACATGAGGTCACACAAATATATCGCTAATTGACTGAGGTAGAAACGTCAACTGTTGGATGCAGGCTGGATCACTGATTCAACGATTAAGCGATCCCCTCGATCCCTGGACGTCGTGATCTGAATTCCTTGACGAGGTCATGGATGAGCACTGCAAAAATTACTATACCAAGACAAGATAGCTGTTTAGTTCCAGTTCCTGATTTTAAATGATTGTCAAACTTAGACGAATTCATGATATTAAATTATAATTCAACAATCTTCACAACCAACTATAATGACGATTTATAATTACAATAAAATAACAAACAACTGAGTTCATTTACATACCTAGATACATAGAACACAAGCTTTATTGTCTTCTTCTGACATTTAATTTTGAACGTAGTGATTGCGAGTGTTAGAATTCTTAAAACATAATATACATGTCAGTGGGTCAAGTTCATCTACGAAACTTATCATATTACATAATCCGATTTCACTACGTTTAATTAACTGTCAATGGAAATAGATATTACTTTAAATTCATTCACCTTAGTTTATTGTTAGTCTCCACTTTCCTGCGGCTTAATTCCTTAGAGAATAATATCAGTTTAGGGCGTCACTAGGGACTGGAAACTTGTTTAACTGATTCTCTTCTAGTACATGAATTGTCTTTAGCAAACTGTGCCTATGACACATACAGGTTTAATTGTAAATTTAGTGCCCAGTTTCTATCAATTCTCTGTGTCATTTATTTGAGATTTAATTTGGCCTACTCACGCAAGAGTATTTGTTGCCAGTATTCGGAACTAATTGATCGTAGTTGGATACTACTGAGAAGCATGAAACACTGCAATGCTGTTTCATCCTTACACAGCGATTCCCACCAATCCATACCATCCATTCAAACAGGTGCTCAAAACGAAATGCTCAAAGTCTTGACATATCTCACCACCCATCAACCCACCAACTTACTACTTCTTACTAGCTTCAGCATCTTCCACAAGTCCCGATCACAAATCATCGCAGACATGTCGACAATAACACTGTCATCAATGATGATAATCAATGAATTTTGAGCATTATCACAATTAAATTAAAGTGAGAATTCTAACATTGGAAACCAATTGGTCGACTGGTTTTGATGGTCAGTTGTTAGACATGAACGTGAGGATCCTGAATTTGAATACCTAATAGGATCGAGGTACACACAGCCGGTGAAGAGTTTTACATTAACTGTCTACCTCTCCGTGGTTTTCAATGTTATAAAGATGTGATTAATCTATTCTAAATACAAAATTCTATTTTCTATAAAATCACCTCACCAGATATGAACAGTTAAGCATAAAGTGAAAACATAAAGTCACTTAATATAATTAACTTCACATAATAGTTTATTAATTTTCTATAATTCTTAGTGTAAAATTTCAAATGAATTACAGAATACATCTATTTTTCTAACTAACACCATTGTATACCTACAATGTGTTCGTTACACACTTCATTACTGATTCCCGGTACTTCTCACAGACAAGTATAGGCCGTTCACCAGTATTCTCCACTGAACTCTGTCCTCAGCAATTCCTCCCAGCTGTTTCCAGTTGCTGTTCATCCTTTTAATATCTGCTTCCGATTTTCAACGCAGTGTTCTTTGGCCTTCCTCTTTTCACTTTCCCAACAAGATTCCAAGTTAATGCTTGTCTCGTGATGCCATCAAGTGATTTCATCAATTGATGTTCTATCCATTTTCAATAACGTTTCCTGATTTCCTCTCAGAGTGGAAATTGGTTTGTTCTCTCTAATAGTAGGCTGTTGCTGATGGTTTCCGGCCAACCGACATTCAGTATCTTGCGTAACTAGTTGTTTATAAATACCTGTACTCTCCTGAGGATGTTTGAAGTAGTTCTCCACGTTTCAGCTTTATTACAATGTGTTCAACCCTATATAATTCTAACTTCTTTATTCAATCAATTCCTTCTTACCCTGTTCTCCCTTCATCCCTCAACTATTTATCTCCCTATTTTACTTATACTACCTACTTATCTATTCTGTTAATTCACTAAACTAACTAATTCATTTGATTTATATCTGCTTCAATCACTATCAAGAAAACAAATTAATTGATAATAGACATAGAAAATGTTTGTTTATTTATTCATTTGTTTGTTTTGATTTCCATTCATTGTCTCTATTCTTTTCTTGTTGTTCTTTTTCTCTGTTTATTTTGTCGTTAAGAGAAAAAATTATTTCACGAATCAGTAGATCAGTTAATTGATAATTCATGTTCAGTTAAGTGTATCTAGAAATTATTAATTAGTTTTAGACAATGAAAAGAATTTTTTGTAGTAGACAACAACTAACAAACGTTCTAAAAATAGAAATGAAAGTTGGTTGTTTGATTAGATTGTGTTCTATGAACCCGGATAATTCAATTGTGAAGCGTTCATCATCATTCAAAACTTCAATTAGAAGTTTGAATTAATCCAAGTGTTCAAAATGATGATGAAAGCTCTACAATTAAATCATTCAGTGCAATGAAGGTGGCAGAACTAAAAATTTAACCTCTTAGGCTACAATGAAACTGCATCATTGTAAAGTTGATATTAACAACAATGGAAGAATTTAAATTGTTCTTCTTTTGAATAATTCAATTGTTGTTCAGATTCAGTAGTCTAATGGATAATATGTTGATGTTTCAACATGAAAAATGATAGTAGGTTTCAGTTCTGATGTAAATAGCAACAATAAGATATAACAAGGTGTATTCACCTGACAAGTTTCAAATAAGATGAGATGTGTGTATCTTGGATCCCACCGCCAGGTATATTCAGTATAAAGAGTCACTTCAATGTTTATTACATAAATTAGCTATCTTATAACTAGACTTTATCCATTTAAACAAGTGGGTCGTATTGTTGTTATGTATTGTGTATTGTGCCCTTAATAATTGCCAATCGGTTTATAGACACGTCTGCCGCGCAACTACCAGTCCCCAAGTCTGAATAGAGGAAAAACAACAATTGATGAACCAAACAGACAGAATCGGTTTTTTATTTCAATTATGCCTTTATACATACACGAAATCAGACCGTATCGTCAACTATTTAGAAAACTGATATTAATACAAAATACGAGCAATAGTGAGTGTGAACTGGAGTAACGTATATGCAGTCAATTAACTATAGTTCATAAATGAGTAATGATATAACAACAGTTAATGCCTTAAATGGGAGTATGGGGTGACGGCAACGTAACAATAATAAGAATAAAATGCTTACTTCGTATACAACCAAAAATAATCAATCATTTACAGGAAGAACAGTTCTAGAAGATAATCAATCTTCTTCAAGTGCGAGTTATGACAACTGTAATTTAATTGAAATAGTTTTGATCGAGAAAAAAGACTAAACGATATGTTACTGGTTAACACTGTTTTGTGCTTGATCACTACCTGTATACTTCAGAGTTTCGTCCTTTGATGTTAGGGGACTGTGAATGGTAATCAACAGGAAGCATTGTTTCACTTAGATTTCTAGTTTATTAACACTCTTCCCTATGGTGTATCGGAAATATTAATGCAACCAGTGCTCTCCTGAAGGATTGAAACCCTCGTTATACAACTGCACAGTTTGAGACATTGTCATTGAGCGATTCAAGTAGCGACTGACATTTTAAAGTATTGAAATAAGCGTTAACTTGAAAGAAATGTAGATCAAATAGTTTCTTGTTGAATGCCTCTATCTGCTTAACATTACATTATAATACAAGAGATGACCAGTCATTTAGTGAGTATATTGTAACTTGTTGATAGAATTTGATTACTACTAAAGGATTATTACTAGTGATCAATCAATCTATGACTAAATTTACTTACAATTACTAAGCTGAGAATCTATGAAGAGATTGTATTTAGTAGTGTAGTTTAATGATGTATGTATTTTATGCTATTTAGAATTCATCAGTTTTATCTCACTCAGTACTGTTTATATTCACATCGGAAATCTAACCGATTTCCTATCTTCCCAAGCACCTACGTTTTATCCACTAAGCAACTGAGGCTACAGAGATGTTAACTTCCATATTCATTGGTAAGAGGTTACAATCCAATAAATCGAGAATGATCAGATATAGTCACTAGTATCAACAAAATAAAAGCTTAAACACTCACATGTATATTAACAATCTATGAGTTTTTGATTATTTACTACAATCCGTATTGATATAGTAGGTTGTTGGGTGGTGGTAGTGGGGGAGCGATTATTGGATTTTTAAGTTCCACAGCCATTGAAAAACAACAAGCAATGAATATCTGTGTCACTCACTCAATCTACTATATGATTTTATCAGTAGTGTGCATATCAATGACCAATAACCATTTGAAATAAAATCCAGAGCAGCTTAAACTTACTACTACCATCTAACCATTAGACTAGTGAGTTAGCCATCATAAGTTTACATTGATAAAATTTAGTCGGTTTACGATATTGTACGACTATCATTCAATTCCATTGATCGTGTATGTCTGATAACCGATATGGTTGAACTTCACTGATTATAGTTTCCGTTTAGAAAATACAACATTATCCTCTACAACAAACTAGACAGATCATATCAAAGATCGACAAATAAAACTGACTTAGAATTATGAGATGTTTACGAAACTACTAATTCAAAAGATAATGAAGTCTATTGTACTTAGTGTGTTGGGGTGTGGTATAAGAGATGGATATAAGATGGATGAGAAAACGAAGGAGAGATGTGGAGAGAGGAAGGGAGGGGGTAACAACAGAAAACATGAAGATATGAATGATCAGTTTCAGTTACAGTTTATTAGCTCAATATTGCTAATGGATTTATTTACTTTGTTATAAAGAGATTAACAACTAGCTACAACGATACAATAATGTACACAGATTCACTAACATATATACTTCCAATTTATGTGTATACAAAGAGAATTAATTAACTGATTCGTTAAATAGTTAGTAACTAGAATATCATAAATGACTGTTATACAGATATCTGTTTATGGATCTGAATATTCAACATGTTCTGGAGTATTAAGAAAAGAATCTCTGATAACTTGATTGAATGGATCCCATGTATTTTTAAATTATTTGACAACATACCGGATATCCAGAGTCCTAGATACATACATCTTGGTTGTATAAAACCATATCTGTTAAGTATTCGAATTACACAATTATTGGATGTACAACAATGAGTGATTGCAAAACTTTTAGCATAAGATGATGATGATGATGATGATGATGATGATGATGATGATGATGATGATGATGATGATGATGATGATGATGATGATGATGATGATGATAATGATAATGATAATGATGATGATGATGATGATGATGATGATGATGATGAGGGGGAGGAACTGCTGAACTTTGTAGCTTTAGATTAATCGACCTACTGAGACGTCTAGATCATTTACCATTTAACTATGCAAATAGTATAATTAGCCTTCCTACTTCATATTTATGTTAAGGTGGTTTTGTTGAAATCAGAATTTTGTTTATTATTTGCATTCAGAATAGATTAATAAACTTCAGAATTCCTTCGGTCTTCTCGAGGATGGTAGTGGTGGGGTAATGCATCACACGTTGAATAGTAATTCGCTAAGAAGACTTTTGACGAAACCAAACTTTGCTGGCAAACGTAATCGACGACAAGTGACCTTAAAATATGTTTAACCGATGAGAACGGAGTTGTAATGGAAACAGTAATCTAATGTGAAAAATACTATAAACTGACCTGAAAACTTTGCAATGGATACAAAGCTCCTTCATGATCTATGAGTAAATAAAGGTTGGAAACAGGTACGTTTATATAAAGTCATACTTTGAGTAGGAAAGGAATTCATCAGTGTGACTTAATATAAAATATTCTTTGAACGTCATTAGTTTCGAAAATTCTTTGAAACGCTACCGGTGTGTTTCAATATTTTTTTGTAAATATACCAGTACTCTGGATACAAACCAACGCTTCTAAGTGACCAATACACACTGTAGTAACCTCGTTAATGTCAATTAATGTGAATGCCAGGGTACACAGCATCTATATGATCCATAATTACAACTAACATAGTCATTTGTTGTAGTGTTAATCTACATCAAGTAATTAAAGTTCCTGTTTTGATTGATTTATTTACACAACATCAATTACACCATAAAAGAAGTTTATCACAAGTATCAGAAGATCGTTCTATACTCATAAACAGTCCATGCACATTCAGTATGGTTGTACAAAGTACTCCAAGACTTTGAAGATTACTAATAATATCATTACCATTAAAACAAAAAAAAGCTAATTGAATCATCTAAAGTAAACATTTCTTTAACTGAAATATTCGCATAAGCATCAAATCACTACCTTCATTCTGAATGGTTAAGTCAAGTTCCTTAGGAATGTTTAGTTTCACCAGTCAATTAAAACTAATGTAGATTACTATTAAATATGAATATCTATTGAACTATTCATTTGATGTTTAGTGTATACCATGTTTACTGAATGTTTAATACCCAAAAATTTTCAGTCATTTGTTTTTGTATTTTTTCATTTACTTAGTAATTACTACATTTTCAAGTATAGTTGTTATTAAAGATCTCATTTCATTAGTTACAAACTATCCCCAACTGTTAATTATCAACATGAAGAAAATATGAACATGTTAATGCTGATTTCACGAATTGATCTGAATCAGACAACCATTGATCACCTGGAAGCACTGGACAACTGTTTCGTCCTAGTATGGGACTCCTCAGCGGTGCGCATTAACAAATTAAGTATCTCCATAATAACCCACTTAATTGTAACTAATTATCAGCTCACTAGTGACTAGCTCCTTGAGGTAATTCCTATAGTTCTAGTGTGAAGACGTGACCAGTGGAGTTCAGTCGTGTCAGGTGTGAGGCAGTAACTCACCGATGACAATGGATGAGGTCGCGCAAACGTAACACGAATTGACTGAATTAGAAATATCAACCATAAGGAGCCGACTCAGTGGTCCAATAGTAAAGCGCTCGTCGCGGAGCCAGAGGGTCCTTGGTTCGATCCCCGATGGAGTCGTGGATGCGCACTGCTGAGGAATCCCATACTAGGACGAGCCTGCTGTCCAGTGCATCCAGGTGATCAATGATTGTCTGATTCAGATCAATTCATGATATCAGCATTGACAAATTAACTATCTCCACAACAACCCCCTTAAATATGAATATGTTATTGGGTATCGAATTATAATTTAATATCATAAATTGGTCTAAGTTAGACAATCATTGAAAATCAGGAACTGGAACTGAACAGCTGTCTTGTCTTAGTTTTAGGGAATCTTCCGCAATGCTCATTCACAACTTCATCAAGGGATCCAGACCACGATGTTCAGGCATTAAGGTGATCACTTAGTCGTTATATCATTGAATCAGCCTACAATCATCGGTTGATATTTCTAACTCAGTCAGTTCACTACATATATTTGTGTAATCTTATTCATTATCATTGGTAGTTAACTGCTTCATATCCAACATAGTCGAATTTGCATTAATTACATCTCTTCCCCTAAAACTCTAGGAATTATCACCTAGATGTTAGTTATTATTAAGCAGATACTAATTATAATTGAATGTTGTGAAGATTGTAAATAGAAATGTGATAAAAGTTATGGTTGGCTATAAAATCTTGAATGAGGATTACATTGTAATATACACCACTTACTAAACATTGAAAATGTCTGAAAAACTGGAGACAACACATACACTTATTGAACATTGTACCTATTATGGGTAACATCAGTTAAAATTTTTGTATATTCTACTGATTTCTTTTAAACAATATACAAAAGAAACATTTCCCCTTCCCGCTTCCTTTCCTTTAGATATTGATACATGTGCTTAATTAGATTAATTGTAACCATTTGTAATGTTGCTTTTTCTTACTAAATAGGTAAGATAGATGGGTATATGATTGACAAGTTTTCCACTTTCTTTTTGGCATTCGTAATACACTTTTACATTCACAGCCTCTCTCACTCTGTTATCCACCCATCTACACTAACACACACACACGCACACATACAAATACACTTCAATAGATGTTGTGTTTTGGACAGTATTCTGCTTTTTAACCATGATATGGATCATTTAACCTTCAATATACACAGTAGGGAAGGATGTATTGATATTTAGTTAACTTGAATAACTGCCTTAGATGATAAATGTTATCCAACATTCAAATGGCGCGTTGTTGTCATTGATGTTATTGTATCTGATCTACCCATCATTTAAACTGTCAATGAATTTGACATATTAAAATCATTAGTAGTATCAATAATATACGGTTATATTGTTGTACTAATGTTAATGTCATAAAAATGTAAGTCTGATTCTAATGCGCATGCAAATGGGCATCTATACAGTGTGTGTATTTATAAACATTTATGTGTGTGCAAATTTTTCTTCTGCCAGCACGAATGTTTTACTTTTATACAATCACCGCATTATTTGTTTACTTAACAACCTAGAGATTATGTAAAAAGTTCATGTAGGATATTCCCTAACAAACGAAATGTCTTCATTCCCAGCAGGTATGCAATCACCGCACGGCATGTGGTTATATGTACTAAATGTAAAGTAAACTTATTTATATGTATCTTCGTAGTTAAAACAAAAAGGCGGATAGAAACAAAGTGGAAGAAGTTAATATAACCAAGTAACCTATGTTAGATAGTCATTGAAATTAAGAAAATGGTACTGAACAGATGTTTCTTGTTGTCAGGTCAATAACAAAACCAAGGATCGATACTACGAAACTCAGGCTTCGACGGAAATACTTGACCTTTAAACTACTGAAACGGTATCCAATTGTCATTATATATTATTCCAATCAACTCACAATACACTTCGTGACCTCTTCCATTGCTTCAGATGGATAAGTGCCATACGACATAACCGATTTCCATTAGTCACAATGTTTTACTAAATTTCAAGAAATTACCTCTTGAGTTTGGTCACTAGTTAGCTCATATTGATTCGAACTGGGTTTAGTGTTCATTAAGAGCCTGAATCTGTTTGAAAGGTCAAAAGAAGCTCTGTTTAGACCAGATTTCATACTATTCCACACATGCCAGCGAGGCTAATCTGGAAGCCTAAGAAAATTAATAAACCTTGCTGGGTTGAATTATAAGTCACATTCAGTTTCATAGTCTGCCACAGTTACTGTTGGGCTCTTCGTGCCTCACCTGATATTCTACAAAAACGAAATTATAGATACCTCTTAACGAAGAATCCCAAATAATATGAGGTCAAAATGAAATAGAGTTTTCTTCCTATTTACCCCTAAAATCAATAAATTATTGCATGCTACAAAGATTCACCTAGACTACTGATAACATTCCAGTTTGATCAGTTTAATACTCTTATCACCAAAAGGGCGATATCACTGTTAGCTTACAGAAAAAGGTAATCAGTTTTTAAAATTTTGAATTAATTATTAAATTTTAAGGAATTTAAGGGATTCCTAATAAATACATTCCAATTTGATAGCGTGACTTCATCTGAGTTAAATAACCAATAAAAACCAAAAGCTGGCACTTGATACCTGTGTCATCACTGTATGGCACTGTTAAGTAAGCATCCACGACCCCACAGGAAGATCCAGACTGGGAAATTCAGGATTCGTAATGAACATCTAACCAATAACCCACTGTACGGATTTCCACCGGTTGAAGATATAACCAGTAGAGTCCAACCATGTTGGGTGTGAGGTGGTTACCCACAACTATCGATGGATGAGGTCACGTAAATATATCGCAAACCGATTAAGAGTTAGAAATGTCATCTATTGGATGCAGTCTGGCTCAGTGGTCTGAAGATTATATGTTCGCCTCAATGTCTGAACCTCGTGGTCCGGATTCCTTGATGAGATCGTAAATGATTACTGCCGAAGATTTCCCTATTAAGATAAGACATCTGTCCAGTTCTAGTTCTTGGTTTTCGATGATTGTCTAACTTAGACCAATTCATGATATCAAATTATAAATCAACAATCTCCACAGTATCAAATTAAAATATATTTTGATCGCTAGACCAATTTTCTTATTAAGACGCATTTGCTTACTTAGAAGTAGTCAAGATGCATATTCCTCAAATTCTGATCAGGATTAAGTAAAGTGGTACCATAGTATTACTAAGATGTCTAAATCTGTTACGAAACAACTGTCTATTACTACCTGGTATTTATTGGTATTCAACTATTATCAGTTTTTGACTAATCAAAGTACCGATTCGAGTCCATTAGCAACAAGGCCATATGAAATGAACTATTTCAAGTAAATTGATACTCTAACAAACACTGTTGATGACTTCATTTGATACGTTAAACTTTTGAATTCTATACGTCCAAGTTATACACTCACATATAACTTTGAATAGATCACAGAAACGAGATTTTATTAATCGACCATATACAGATCGTGATAACGCTTATTTCGTAGAATCATGTAAAGGATATCTGATATACTGGATCAATAGATTGTCTTGATGTTTAACTAAATTTCACATTGAGTTATGATATGCCGTCAAATTCTTCCTACTGGAATCAGCTTTCATAGCATTGTTTGATAGTTAAAGTAGCTTCTTGAAAGAAGTATTCAGAATCTAGAAGAAAATGGTGAACCTATTTCGATTAGTCAAATAATCTTCAACTGATAATCCAGGAAATAATCGACTGTTTTGATTATCTTGATAAAATAGTTGATGATACTGTTGTTAATTTGAACGTTTATATCGAAGCTTCAAAAATCCCTAGTTCAAATATTAAGGAAAGAAAGTCTTAGTAATTTAACAGAGTTTAGAAAATTGGTGTCTAAGCTCTGAAGTACAAAGTCTATCAGAAATGACAATATTATTGATGAGAACAATGATAAAATGAATGTTTATGTATATTCTTTCATTCAGTTATTCATTGTAACATGATCTGATGAGATCCTCTCAGCAAAAGTTTACAATTAAAGGGGGGAGAAATACAGCCCAAACATACATGCTCTGTTGTTCAATGGTGTTAAAAGATTCAGCATTTTATCAATGTTTTCACCAAAGATGACCAATTCATCTGAGTCGTTTAGCGAATTTCTGATAGATCAATTCCTAAAAGTTTGGATGACGAAAACATTGTTTTCATATGTATGTCTGTGATGAATTAAATTGAAATGTGGATAGTTGGCAACCTTGATAAACACTACTTAACGTTACAAGTTCAGATGACGATTCTCCGTAAGCTTTGGTTTGACTAATAATGTCCAAATAAAGAACCTTCACAAGGTTTATGTACTTCTGAGGAATGCTTTTCAATGTTAAATACTGCTACAGAACCTCTTGGTTTGCAGATCAACATATTACTTTCAAGTCAGGAAGAACCACCATCACCGAACGTCAAAAGGTATATCTATATTTTAAAACTTGACGAATGTTGAATCAATTAGTTAATAAAATGGCTATGAGGTTTGAAACAGCCTAGTTTTCTGGCATTTACAGTTTGTGAGTTATAGTTAAGCGAATAATAGTTGTTGAATTCAGTGTTGTCGACATTATGCTAGACGAGCTAATTCGTCTACCATTATCTCAATACAATTTTGGTCAATTATTATATACTGAAACTATCAACGATCGAAATCAGTGAGATGGAACAATGTCTAGCTTCTAGATTTCAATTAAAATGCCAGTCAACCTAATTTCTAGATACCAATCACTATATTTAAAGACCTCTGGATTTAATCTATCCAGACTCACTGTTCTTCATAGCTTCTGACTAGCTAAGGCTTTTTTAGCTTCTATAATAGTTAGGGAAGGGTTTGGGAGGATTCTGTGTTGACAAACCAATCCAGGCACTACTTCAAACAGGCAGTATGTTATGCAAAATAAATTAAAACAAAGAATTCAACAAACTCATATCATCAGTAAGCATGATGTTATTTACTTGATGAAATTTTGATATTAAGAAAGAATGATTGTTAAAAAGATGGATTAGAATGGAAATCACACTAATTCTTTACTCGTATATCGGTTAATAATACATAAAAGATAAACAGTTGTGTATACATTCGTTATTCATACTGAGCATGTTCGTTTCAGTTGACACGACTAGCTTTAGGCACTTGATCGGGCATCACCCCCAAACTGCGACACAATCCATCATGAGGAGCAAATCTTCTTACTGTCAGCTAGTATCGACGTTGTTATCTACTTTACATCCTACTTACAATCAAATATATCTTCCTCTTCACTTGCCACTGGCTTCAACTGTCTGTCTTATCTGGATGTAGCACATACATGAGTTAGTCGTATATAGGGTACATTTACTCGAATTATCCCCCCCCCTTCCACCCGAGTTCTTTAATAATACAAACATTCGACCAGTAAGTATTGAACGATATGCTTAGAAATATATAAAATCATTACAGGATATAGTAAAAAAATTCACACAGAAGTATCTAGATAGAAGAGGAACAAGAAATGCTAATCAAAGTGGGCGGATGAACCGAAATCGATAGTTCAAAGTAGTCTGTAGGAAATCTTTCAACCACCTAACAACACAGTAGCATTGAGTCACTTACATTGAAAGTTAAATATCTAATTGATAAATCAAAAACATTCCTAAAGCACTTACAGGGGATAAAAAAAAACGCAACATTGGCTAGTTACTTAGGGATATAAGTCGAACAAAAATAAGTGATTTGCCTATGTACTAACTGAATATCAGTCATTACACAAATTCAATCTTCATAAATGGTTTAGAATGATATAAACTACTGAATAATATTCAAGTAGTATGTCATACTTACAAAAATAGCTACTAATAGGACTGGATAAAGTAGTGAACGACCAGTATTTTCAGAAATATTCAAGTTAGTATGCTCAAAGGCATGGATAAAATAAATCAATACATAGTACTTATAAATAGTTAACAATGATTGTTATGTCAATACAGTCTCACCTTATTCCAGAAAATAAATCGTATGGTAAGCATCTATGAAGCCACTGCAACAGATATAAAACTATTTAGAACCTAAATCATTCTCAAGTCAATAAAGTCACTTCATCTGGTGTTTCGTAGACCTGAAGGCACAACACTACAAACAGGACATGCTTAATATCATCTAGTATATAAATTAAGCCAACTACAACAAACATCACATTAGATGAAATAGATGTCCTCTACATTCATGCGCTCACAAATACCAGATAGTAGTAGAACTACATGATGAGTTATCACTCTTCGAAATTCACGTACACAACTACTATTAAAAAGTTGACTAAGAATACGTTGATATTTTGGATTGGTGTATTTGAAAGAATCCCAGCGAGCTCCTACAAGTATGATATTGCGATCAATCTGTAATTACAAAGCACAGTCGATATTAACCCCATTTATCAATCTCTATGAAGAAAGTTAACTAGGTACTTTGAAAGAATTCAACCCATCGAAACACTAAAAATACGGGAATAAAAGAAGCCTAATAAATTTTCAAAAACATTCACTTTTAGGAATTTCACTAGAATTGGTGAGATACAGCTTACACCTGTGTGAAATGAGCACCGACAGTGTTGTCTAAAACAACAATGAAAGCATCAATTTAATCGATATGATCAGAGAATTCGCTGGAGCCAATAACTCTACATTCTTGAATTACCATTAGTTTTCGCTTAATTTTTTTCTCAGTACAATCTTCCTTTATAAATTCTTTGACAGTGACTTTCATCTCCAATTGCTTTAATTGATATCGAATACAGACAGATTACTTTTATACTTTTATTAGTAGTATTCACTTTGACTAACAAAGGTTTGGTAATTTGAATACATTTATTGCCATTGAGATAAAAGAATTCCGTGGGAATCTTTTTGAATCCACTGAATGGATAGTTTTTAACAAAAATAATGTATTGTTGTAGGGTTATACGAGTATTTAACCTTAACACAGCCACCATCTTCCATCTTGTAGAGTCACTAGACGTCATACTGTTTGAAGAAAAGGAAAGAGAGAGGGTAGTGAGGTTGACGGCACATTAGTATGATATGCGTAGTGAAAACAAAGTTGTATCGAGTCAAAAATGGCTTAGGAACAACAATTATGAAGTGGTTATACAATAGATAGAATTGTTTAGAAACATCAAGTTGTGAAAATAGTGTTGTGTAATGAACGAATTGTGGCTGGAAAAGATCATACTTGGTTGAGTATGATGAACGACACTTGCTTTAGCAGTGGTTAATTAACAATAGTCATGAAGACAGGGAGAAGAACAGAGTAAAAATAGTCGATTATTGTGAAACGGAAGAGAGTTAAAGCCATGATACAAAACAGATTGATCATAGTGTTTTGTACACAGAGATCAGGCTTACAAATGCGAACTCTTAATGCCTCCACAGTACGTAGCTTATTTATTTGTAATCCCTACGAGCCATTTCGTTTGACTAAATAGATGACTGTGAAGAGAATTCTGGTGGATCAATATGACCAGAATCAACCAGGCGCTCAAGGGTTGAAATGTTGACAAATATATGCGTATACAAATATTTATCTGAGTTTCTCCAGTTCATCATCAATGATGTCATCAATTCGGACTGATCTGGCCCTTGAAGTTAAAGCGTACATCAAGTTTCTCTCTCGGCTTAAAAGAAACAAACTCTAAAATTTAATACAGTGACCGTTCTAAGTTGGTTTTCCGTATATTTGCCTTCGTAGTGAGTTACCTACTCATATTTTAATAGGATATCCATAGAGTGGAATTCAGCGCTCAGATCCGATTCTAGAGTGAAATTAATTGAAGGATGAGAACTATTGAACTTATTCAAAATATCGTTTAGATTAATATTTTCATCATAAATGATGAAGGTATCATCTAACTATCTTCATTTTAAATGGTAACCCTCAACTGGTGGTCTAAGTACAGTGTTATGTACCTTTATCAATGCATCAATGACTACGACTATTATTTACTTTGTTTTCTGAATTAGTTATTGTTCATTCTTTCTCACTTTTGTCTAGTCTACAAAAGCATCGTAAAATGAAGCTAATAATAATAATGATCTCGTTGTTTACATCAATTTATAGGATTCTTTTAATGATATTAAACTCTTACTATGTTATACTGTATGCAATGGTTACTGGATATTAGATGAATTATCCTAACTTATCAAAGTCATCAACTATTCACCTACCTATATCAATATATAGAATGAACTCGATGCATGCGACATAGTAGGTAACAATCTCCCCTATATATCATTCTTATCATCACTTTTCAAAAAAATATATTCTCGCCTAGTAAGATCGTCTGTCATATAGCATACAATAAAAAAAAGCCGAGAAACTATAACCACCACGGTTAGAGTGGATTGGGCTACGGAGTCATTGAATGAAGCTGTTTAGACATAAGATTGTATTAGTTAGATAGTTACACTATTTCAACTGAATCCAATCCACAAGATTCATTAAACCAACAGAATAGTCATTGTATACATTTCATAAATTTATTAATATTTCATAATGTTTACTAATTCTTTATATTCTAAGTCCTTATCAGGCTTCTTTTCGGCTTTAAAGATAAAAAGGCTTTCATGATGATGAATCTAAGAATGTTTCAAAAGTTCATTTTAAATAAAACAATATTTCATGAGTTAATCTCTAAGTCAATAAGGTCATCTCATTTTAACCGGTCATAGTAATAAATGATAACTCTGTAATGCATTTCGGTATCTTTGATCATAGTCGGTTTCTAATACTACAAAAAGTGAGGGAGAGAGAGAGAGAGACGGGGAGAAAATATCCAAAGGATGAATAGTTTGGGCTTTGATGAGGTCTCACAAAATGAATTTTCAGGTCAATTTTGTCCACTCTCTATTGCATGTCACATAGTTTCACTTAAATAACAGTTATCTTATCAATGAGTTCTACAATGTATATCTGAGAGTGTCAAAAAGTGTATAGTATACACTTTATTTACATAATATCACCATACAGATGTATATCTATATGAAGGGCAATATTACATAAGCTTGCTCTATGCAATAAATGCTAATCTGAACTATGAAAATGACTGATTCATACAGAATTCATTGTTAAATGTATTAAGATCATAATAATGTAATTGGGTGTCTTGGAGATTGTTGAATATATTCAGTAGGTGAGTAAGTGGTGTTTATTACAATGCGATTCTCACTCAAAATTTTATACCAATCCTTAACTTATATCTCATATTTATTTACAATATTCATAACATTCGATGACAATCAGTATTATGTTACTAATGACTAACTTCTGAAGTCTTATCAGGAACTTGTGACTAATAAGAGATTCGACTACGTCGAATGTGAAGCAGTTACTCACCGATGGTGATGGATAAGATCACACAAATGTCTGTAGTGAATTGACTGAATTAGAAATATCACCTGTTAGAGACAGGCTGGTTCAATGGTTTAATGATTACATGTTCTCCGTGAATAAACTAAACCTTAAATAAGTTACACTGTGTATTGGTTACTGGACGTTTAATGAATCGCTTCAACACGTGACGGCTAGCACCATTTATGCGCACGAGGTGGATACGGAATATACTGCGGCGCGGTTGAGATCTATTTATGTAACTTCTCTTCTATCATCTCAAATATATTTTTGCTTAGTAATACTGATCCTTATGTAAAACGTAATGTCAGTCAGTTACAACGTGGAACGCAGTACATATGTACATCAGTTCAATTTACCATGCCCCAGTTAGCAGTTACAGATTAAATTTTCGGACCAAATCCCAGAGTAGGAGAGGTAGTAACAGTGTTAGTATTAATGGAAAGGAATAGAGATCGGAGATAAGATTTAAGAAAATATGATTCAGTCAAAAGAAAATTGTGATAAATTCAGAAACTTAGAATTTGGAGAAAGACAAGGAGTGGATGCACCTACTACAGTGCAAACTATTTTGAGCCATATCACCTCAGCAGAACATAATGAAAGAACAGGAAAGCATAGCTATCACAGTAAAGATAGGCTAGGCTATGAAGTTCCTGGATAGTATGACTTTAATACATCCCAATAATGAAAGCAACTACATTACCTCAGTCGAAATCAAGGTGTGTCCTACTAATAGTTAACACCTGTCTAGTAGCTACGCCTCTGTAACACACAATCTATTCTTCCTTCGTTCCAATTATTTAACAACTGTAAATAGTTCTGAATGATATCTCTTGTAAAGTAGCGTCACTTGAATCGATAAGATGCTTCAATACTAAGTTACTAATCATTTTTTTGTGTTTGCCCAAGAAACAATTTGATGGTCCATTTTGATTCAAAGATAATTTCTAGTAGTTTTACCGTTTCAAATAGTCCTAACCAAGAAGAAAGAAAGTGCTTCTTGTCATTTATGTTGCCATAATGACTAATGAGTAATATAGAGAAAAAGGAAGAGGAAGCAAGACACTATTACATACTGTCGATGTACAGATTACACAATGGAGAGTTTACGATGATAGTTTTTCTATCTAGAGACTTAGCTTGAATAGGTGGATTGTCAATACCACTGTGGTTTACCAGCTCCTAACTTGTAACCTTTTTTTGAGCTAATACTTTTGACTGAACGAATGATATTAGACCAGAATTCCAGTGAAGTGAATTGATTACAGCTAATGAGTTATAAGACTGAACTAATAACTAACGTCAATAATCTCTTCGGTATGAGTTTCCAGAGAGCACCATTTAATTAAGTAAACACTATAGATACACATAGATGGAACCCAATGTGGAAACTTGTCCTTCATGCATTTATAAATCAAAGGTTGATCACATACAGTTACAAGAAGTTCAGCTTAACAGATCTAAGATTTCTGCTTCTGTTTCTCAATTAAAGTGAACGTTCTTTAGTACTATAGACAATTATTCATGTTAAAACATCAGTTTCCTACCAATAAACCTCGTAAGGTTTCTATTATTGATGAATATCTATTTTACTCTATATCCAGTTTATTATCATTTGGGTCGTCGATGATGATTAGCCTGTTCCTTGAATTGAGTAGGTCAAGAATCTTACCATCCTCTCTCCCCACACTTTCCCTCTCATTGAAATCCAACTTTAAATATTTATGTACTATTTGTATTGAACTAGGCTTCTTGTATACTGCTTACTGTAAAGTATCATCTGAATATGTTTTCAGTAGAACAGATTAGTATTCATCTCATATATCTATTCTAATCAAGATAAAGAACTACAAATGAATGACGTAATATAATCATACTTTGAAATGATTTCCTCTTTAACACATTTGATTACATAAGAAATAAGATTAAACAATAAATAAATAAATAATCGAAATTCTTAAAACTTTGTGAATATGACACGTGATTCAATTTATTACTTCTAATTGAAGATTAATGAAGTGTTTACAATCTGGTCATATTTCATCATTCATAGTGTTCAACTTATCAGTTTTAGTACTTTCTTATGACCTTTATTTATTTAATTGTACATTGAATTGTATTATACAGGAATTACTATAGTTCATTTGTAAGTGCCAGTTACTATCTGAATAAAATGGAGATGGAGAAGGAACTGAGAATCAGATAGAGATTATTTGTTTTATCAACTATAATCATGAATAACAATGGAATAACAAGAGAAGATAGCCACATATATTAAGGCTATCATTAGATAAGGTTATACTGTATAAACAATATTTCCATTTTATATAAGAGAAATCTAAGTTAATGATTATCGAATCACTACTTACTTACTTACTTACTTACTTACTTACTTACTTACTTACTTACTTACTTACTTACTTACTTACTTACTTACTTACTTACTTACTTACTTACTTACTTACTTACTTACTTACTTACTTACTTACTTACTTACTTACTTACTTACTTACTTACTTACTTACTTACTTACTTACTTACTTACTTACTTACTTACTTACTTACTTACTTACTTACTTACTTACTTACTTACTTACTTACTTATTTACTTAGTTACTTACACCCATTATTCCTCACAGAGGAGCATAGGCTGCTCACCACTTACCTTCATTGAACTCTATTCTCAGCAATCCTTTCTAGCTGTTTCCAGTTGCTGTTCATCCTTTTGATATCTGCTTCCAATTCTTGACGCAGTGTGTTATTTGGTCTTCCTCTTTTCCCTTTCCTAACGGGATTCCAAGTTAATGTTTGTCTCGTAATGCAGTCTGATAATTTCCGTAATTTATGTCATATCCATTTCCAACGTTGTTTCCTGATTTCCTCTTCTACTGGAAATTGGTTTGTTCTTTCTAATAGTAAGCTGTTGCTGATGGTTTCCGGCGAACGGACATTCAGTATCTCGCTTAGACAGTTGCTTATAAATACCTGTACTCTTTTAAGGACGTTTGAAGTGGTTCTGCACGTTTCAGCTTTATACAGCAGAACTGTGTTGACGTTTGAATTGAAGATTCTGACTTTGAGGTCATCAAATCATTAACACGATGATACTTTCCTTAGCCATAACATCTGATGAAGTTGTAGATGGATGTAGCCTGTTGAGGCCTGATAAAATTAAGTTCATAGAAGTGCAATATCTGAATCTAATCAGTGCCGACTCAGTTGTTTGAAGTTTATTTAGTAAGAATTTCCATACTTAAGTGAAACAAGTACTCAGTATTTCATGACTTTTCATAGTTCTCTAAACTAAAGCTGTTACATAATGAAAAAAATTAATAATTTAAGTTGTACAATAAACCAATATCGGTGGGAAGATACAAACACTAAGACTATATTTATATACCGGTTTCACAGATAAATGGTAATCGAAACACAGTAGATCAGTGGAAAGCTAGTTGGTGGTTGATATGATTGAAATGAGTTCAAGACCTAATGTGAACAGTATTCATTTAAAGAGTCATCAGCACGAAGAAACGCGAGTTCTGGATTCTGTTTGTTGACTGCAGTTCAACTATAAGAGAAGCATTCTTATATTGATTTTCTATAACGGATAATCAAGAAAATGGACAGGATAACTAATTCTACATGGAGTTACAATGAAGTTGTGAATTTCTTTTAATGCTAATACCAGAAGATAGTTGAAATCAAACTTCATTATTTATTTGTGTATGTGTGTATGAATAGCACAGAACCTGGTATATATGTGGATTAATTCAAGTTGACACACCTCATCAGCACAGTAACTACAACACCGGATAATTAGAAGTGGTAGTTACTTCAATGATAATAATAATCATATAAGCTTCAACATGTGGGCATACAGAATGCGGTCCAGGGAGAAAGAATTAGTTCGTGGAAAGGTATTAAATAATTTTAAGCTGATGATTGAAAGGGAGACATTGTGTGAGTGAACCTACACCACTCTTCAACCATTAATTATGACAATCAGGCCGACACTAATCAAGTAGTTTGGATATACTAACATGGCTAAAACCAGCTGTCAGTAACTTCATGGATTGATGATAAGTTTTTGTTTGATCAACCCCTGCATTTCTTCCATTCTACTCTCATATCAGTCAGTATCGTGCGCCGAGGTAGTCGGTGGTCCTAACCACCTCAGCCGATGAACATCCACAACCTCATCAATTGAGTTACCAAACGATTCCTAACCTTTGACCTGATTATTACATATTTGGTGAACCCAGGAAACGGGAGTGATGTTTTGAAGACATCGACAATCAAATACCAATAACCTAAGAATGCTACCCACTCTTAATTATTTACTTAATCTATGTATTTGGAAACAAGTAGTAGTTAACTCAAGTGTTTATTACTATCCGTTTCAAACTTTTGTAATCCACATCACAGACTCTATGTAGTTCGGTAACCATTAAAAACATGGAACCCATAAATCATTGTTTTGTCTTAATATAAGTAGCTTGAAAGTGAACACTTCAGCTCCCACCAACTTCAGATTAAACCCAGCACATTTAAGGGTTATAGCAGCGTGTTAGGTTACATTCCAAACTCCATTTAATTTACGATATGTCTCATTTATTGGCCACTAGCATTTGTGCATAACTGCCTTAATCCTGACATGGTTTCCTGAATATATAACTATATTTCTAAGAAGTACCTTTTGAATTCAATCATTATTAATCATATACATAGGCAGTTTTTGTAAATTAGTAAGATCTTACAGATTAGGCGTATTAAAACAATTAGAAAAACACATACATTCCCTGTTGTACAGTGGAAAATGAGAACTCTTAACTGAACTATATTGTTGCCTTCAAATTCAACCTTTCGTCAGCAACAATAAACTTGAAAATTCATAATGATACTAAACAGCTTTATAGAAAGTTATATGCATTTTATATTACAGTAGATAAAGGAATCATAGAAAACATTAGTTATATTCATATTTGGTAATCGAGTTACTTATAAGTAGTATAAGTTGTTCACTTGAATGTTTTTCAGTAGATTGATTATGTTAACATTTTCATTTGTTTATTTTCACCTGAATATTTTTGAGTCAATTTAGACCATGCGATTTATTCATCCAGTAGCATTATATAAACTGATATACACTGATCGAACTAGCATTTTAAAAATCCCTCTACCATACAGATGAAAACGAGTAACCGCAATCTAGTCATTCTAAAATGTACAAATAAAAGGATGTATCTAAGCAATTCGCTTAGAGTATATGTATACTGAAGATACATGTCATTGCACACCCACTCCTTCCCCCCCCCCTGAAGATAAGAACCGGAATCTTTAGGTCTCTGAAAGAATACAAACTTTAATTGCTTTGAATGTGGTCGGATGTATATCCTACATGGCCTAAGTTTTGTCCTACTTGGCATGTGTCAGAAATGTATCCCTTCAATATTCAGAGTAATAGTGTTTTGTTTGAAGTACGACCTCATATCGCTAAAATTCACAGTCTGATACTGTACTTCTGAGATGTATAGATCATAATTGTTTCCACAAGATTACTGGTACATCTTACTGATATTTGTCGAATACTTTTAACCAAACTAACATCAAAACATCATGTAAACATTATTAGATTGTTTGGATTGTACTGTAGCCTGATCGGCAGAATTCAATCATTAACAAAGAATAGAAGAGTATGATAGCAGTGACTCCTCAATGATGAATCAATGTCTATGTTAATTTACTTCGATTTTTTACAGAATATGGAACGATACTTCGAATGTAAGTATTCCATTTAATACCAAAGTGACTCTACTCATAAGCCCTTTTTTTGGTATTAACTTAGATAAACTATTTAGAACAGTCACTGTCTAAGGCTCACACAACGTAAATGAGTACCAATCTTGACGTCATAAATGAGTAATTCCAAATGATCATACTAAGCTATTCCTTATGGTTGTTTTATCCTACTTTCTGTCTTGTAGACTGTTTATCTCTGGTCCTAAGATCTTGTTCTTCAGTTGTTAACTGAGTACCTATGAAAAATATCAAAACTGCTGTTCTAGAATAGTTCTACATCTTAACATTTTTAATAAATTAATCATGTCATTTGCATACAACTATGAATATGACATTGATTCGGATTTGGTATTTACATCTACTCATTTATAGACGTACTTCAATGTATTTTGTTATATGAACATGAAATTGAATGTTGTATCCATCTTCAGTGGATGCAAACCAGTTTTATGCTAACCTTCAAATAATCCATTAAGACATTCTTCTTTTTACTTCAGTGTTTATTAGATAAGCCGTGTACAGTCCAGTAATGGTTGAAAGCGTTAGATAGAAATTTCTGAACATGGATTTCATACTTACTGGCACTCGTCAATAAATGTGCTTGTTTGTAATATTTAGGGAATTGATAGCTGATCATCATATTCAAATCTAGATTACCCAGAATCATGATCAAATGAAGGTAGATAAGTCTTTTTTCATCAAATCAATCAACATTAACTTACTAGATGCTTAACAACGAATACTGATCTATCATCAACGTTGTACAGTTCTACCTCCTTATGTACATTGGCTATTCTTTCTGTGGCTCCCTTAACCGAAGTATTCAGCATTATCAATTTAGTCGGTTCCCTCACCCCTCCACTACCCCTGTTTTTGCATCCATTTGAGTTTCCTTATACTCTGAGATTTATGCAGAATTATGCCGTTTGTTATCCTTAAGTATTTCTTGTTAGAAATAGGGCTTCATTGTTTTAACTGGAAATAATATGCAATTAACTATTATAACAAACTGCTAGACTATATTTTTCATTACTCTGTTGAATCAATACTGTATAGCCGAATGTTGGAAGGATCTGAAGACATGCATATCGTATTATATAATCGATGAAAGGAGAGAAACATTAAAAATGGACAATAAGGTAAAGTAATATATGCGTGGAAAATGAAACAGTCATGTAGAATATTCAGCAAGGGATCAGCTTATTTTGTCTTAATTAATCAATTTTACGGTATATTATATATCCGACATGTTATTGAGCTGTTTGAATATCTAAATTTTAGTTAGTTTGCGAATTTCAAATTCATTTGGATTTAATTGGTTGAATATGTTACAGATTTATGTTGACATGGTTCCATTGAAAACCAGGGAGCACTGGACAGCTGTTTCGTTCTAGTGTGGGGCACTTCATCAGCTCTACCCCTCAATTGCACATTAGGGGCTTCAGGTTGATGGCGAACACGTAACCCTCTGCACCAGTGGGTCGACATCCAATCGCAGAATTTCACTTCCATCAGGTTGTGATATATAGTGCGACATTCATCCATTGTCATTGATTATAATAGTCTCACTGTCGACGTGTGGATTCCACCAGTCACGACTTCTCACATTTGAACGGCTTGGCAACATGTAAGATAAATAAAACTAGGATGTTGTTTTATTTGATTCTGGATACAAATTATCTTACGACAACCAGTATCATATGTCAGAAGAGATTATATTGACAACGTATAGTATATGATTAAGACAATATGGTCATGTGGTTCAGAAACTTTTCAAAATACTTACAATTAACATCTCCTTTAATTTATATACATCAATCGCAAATAAATTCACGTTATAACTGTTAGGTATCACGTAGTTTACTGTTTAGTCTTATGCACATCCAGTCTTATATAGATTGATAAGGTAGTGTAAACTAAGAAGAATGTATCCGGCTAATTCCCAGTTAAAGTTAGTTCATGTGCAAAATTGGCATAAAATTCTGTGTTTATTTTTTGCATGTGATATTCTGCAAGAATTAATTTGTGGTGATACTGACAACCAAGTAGTATCGAAGTGTTTATTGTTTTTTACTAAGTAATACATGCGAGACTAAACGATAATATCTATAGTACTCTACAGCTGTACTGGATGGTTGTTAGGAATGAATGTGCAGGTGCAGAAACATAATACATATCCATGACTCCAGTATAGACCAAGTCTAACTGTTTGAACCGCCGAATGGAGGTACTGTGGCCAACACTTTCAATGCCAATTAATGCAGTCCATACGAAGACAAATCAATTCACCTCAGATATATATATATTTCACTAGTCACTTCTACAGACTAGAATTTCAGCATCTCATCTATATAAAAGTTACTATTCATTACAAATCATTGATAGACGTTATAAAAGTGTTCAATTTCAATGGGAAGAGACAGATGTTTCATGCTATACCAATATGTAATTAATTCATAATCTATTCTACTTACAATTCAATGTAATCTCCAACTAAATTTTAATAACTTGTATTCATGCTTATCTCTATTTCAAATAGTTCCATATAAAATAAACATTACTCTCTTCTAAGTTAATAACTTGAACTATCATTGTAACTATGACTAGAAGTAATACAACCTGGATGGTAATACATGTCTATGTTTTATTTATTTTTTTTTTCAATTGTCTACATTTTTAATGACTTAACAACTAATCAGTAATATTTAATTGATTGAATAGCAACAGTAATCTGCTTCCATTTATTCACAATAACATAAATGTAGTATACATTGAAATTAGGTTCAGTAGATGAGTTTTATTCTTTCCTTTTATTAAGTATTATTATTATTACTATTCATATTTCCATATGTACTAAATCAATAACGACATGATCACATATAGAAAGTGCTTATTTCTATGTAATAAAATCTAAAGAAGAAGAACAACGACAATATCAACAAAAGAATCATGAAAATGTACTTTTAAAACATTTTTTCCTATCTGTTCTAAACTCTCAGCCCCCCCTCATCCCCATAGAATGTATTAACTAATGATAATGGTAATAATAATGATTATCATATGCATTAGTGATAAGCTAATCTTTATATTCAAATAATAAATAATATAAACAGAAGAAATCATAATTTACCTAATCTATTTAACATTTATATTGTTCTGTTCATCTTATTTACCCTCTACCAACTAACTATTCACCCAAGCATCCACCTTCTCATCATCATCATCACCACCACCACCACACACCAGCAACAACAACAGTAACCCATACACTGATTAGTATCGTTATAACAATTTCTAGATCAACGCCATTCATCGTTGTCTCGTGGATCAAGGTCAAGTAAAAAATGAATTCATGATAAGTAATTGATTAGTAAAAATTGTTCACGTGTATTCACAGTGTTTAAATTATAATAATAAAACAAAAGAGAAAAATTGTTGACAGGGTGGTGATAAGAAAAGGTGGATTAGTTCATACTTATCTAACATGAAAGTAATTTATTACTAATAATTGACACAGTAATAATAATAATAATAATAATAATAATAATAATAATGAGTACTAATAACTATGGAAGTGATGTGTTTCATGCTTTATTCAACAAAAATTTTACTTTATATAAATTTCAGAAAATAAACAATTTTGTAACTATACACCATAATTCTGTTGTTGTTGTTGTTGTTTGTTCTCTTTCTATGTTGCTTACAGATGGTAATAGGAGTTTTGAACAATTCCATCTTTCCCTATAGTCAATTGGATTGATAGTAAACAATGAGTACACACAGTACAATCTGACAAGTATGTTCTGCGATTAAAGTTATCATGTTTTCATGACTGTAACAAGATGATTACCAATGTAGTAGTAATAATAATAAAGAACAAATGTGGAATCTGATTTTTAAAAGAAATAATTAATTCATAATTTGAAGAAATTAAAAAAAATTAGGAAAAGATGCTAGGGGTGGATAGGACAAACATTAAGGAAACTATCATATTATGTGACAAGACAAGCATTAACATGAAATCCTGAAGTTTAAAAGAAAAGAGGAAGACCTAAGAACACACTGCAGTCGGTATTCGTAGAAAGACATGAAGAGAATGAAGAGCATTTGTGAAGAGATGGAAAGGAAAGCTCAGGACAGAGTTAGTTGGAAAATACTGGTCAGCGGCCTATGCTCCACATGGGGTAACAAACACTGATTAATTGATTGAATTTGAATATATTTGAATTCTCAAGGTGATTTGTAATGGACTGAAATTGATCAGACTTTGTTGTCATATGTACATCCCCAGATGATTCATTCGATATAGTGATAGTTCATAAGTACGATTTGAGTTGGATTGTAGATATAAATGAAACCAAGGACTTACGTTTCTCCTTCTTTGGAACTCATCAGCCGGAAATAAATGTATGAAGTAATGTTAAATCTCAGGATCTTAGGGGATATAACAAGCGAAAACAACCTCATTATACTGCACTACTGATAATATGAACTGATGTCGAGCTTTAGTTTGGAAGACCATAATTTTCTTTTCATTCCACTTTTGCAACAGTTAACATTGCATTTACAGGTAATACGTCACAAGATGATCGATTAGTTTACTGTATTTCCTTACAACCCTGAGTTAATTTCAGTATGGGCCCAACAAATTAGAGCAGTGTTTCTAAGATAACTGTTATCAAATACTAGTGGATTGAGAAGGATATCTGTCCTTAAACGTCACGTTTGAAATGGATATAGTTAAACAATGAATGCTTCTGTACAGCCTTCTCATCCTCTAATTGTCAAACAGGTATGATGATAAATTCGTAGCTTCACACGGGTCAAATGAATTTAACGAATTCGTACAAAAATTTGGTCAGACACCAATGTTTCTAAGCTGATGAAACTTCTAACATAAGTAAAGTAGTTGAATCAATCGTGTAATTCACCATTTATTTTTATGTAAACCATCGGTCCACCAATCAGTTAATCAGTAAATGATACTCTGGTGTAGCGGAGGTCACTAGCCAGCACCACACAACAACCAACTCTGCCCTCGACTCTCTTTTACAGTTCTTCACAAGTCTCATTCACAAAAAACTAATCTCTAGCTCCAATCACATACACAACATTCGCTTCCCTCACCCAATTCCAATTTAGCATCGAGGACTGTAAGTTAGTACTTGTGTTGTGACGCCGTTCAACGATTTATTCAATGTGTATCATACCAACCCTATCACCCACCAACACAACGTTTATTCCCACTTTCTTTCTCAATCGGAACAAGCTCCTTGGTTACCTCTCTTACATTGTGGATTATTATTGCTGATGATGTCTATTCAATGAATCCAAAGTATCTTCAGCAAACAACCATTTACAAATACTTGTATCTTCTCAATGATGGATGTTATTCATAGTTCTTCATACAAATTTTTAACTTGATACAATGGAACTAACTGTCCTCACTTTCATATTGAGAATTGTGACATCAATGTTGACTGATAAATGGATTGAGTTGGAGTGCTAAGATTTCGCGACTTTATGGTGACACCTAGATAACAGCTAACGAACGTAAGACCAGCGACACAGTAACAGGAAGCTAAGCTATTCCGCAGCGCCCCAGTCCAGCTAACTAGAGTGAGAAGTCCAAAGACAGCAAGAAGCGTTTATTCCATAGGCAGCCTGTCAGACGACATCATCACACACAACTCATGCGTATATATACAAAACAGAGAGCGTCCTTGGAATATCATAAATAGAGTACTAAATAAACAATGAACCATTAAGATTTAGCGTCTTACCAAGTGGGAAACACGCACTAAAGGTGAGAAGGGGACTTTTTGGCGCGAAAACAAGAAATTTAAATTTACACAATAAAACCACAAAAATCACAGGTTTGGCAAGTGAGTTTTGGGGATCTAACATCCCCAACATGGAGATACTTCTCAATTGTACAAATGTTGCTTTGTCTTGGTTTGCCTATCCGTGTATTCACATTTGTATCAGATCACATCCTCTTGTTTATTGATGATGAGGCTGTCCAGGTATGTGAAAGTTTGCAGATGTTCGAGTTCTGGTCTGTCATGTTAAGTGACATAGTGTTTGGTGTTTGTTGTTTTGTATGTGAGTATGTTGCTTTTCTGTGTTGTGCATATTGAGGCCAACTGTTGGCTGGAGAGGATGGTGTTACACTGTCCGTCTTCAACTGTATTTGTTGTTGTATGTGGGACAGAAGAGGGTAGGTCATCTGCAAAGTCCACTTTGTCTAGTTGCATTTAAGTTGTTCCCTTTGTTCCGTGCTTCCCAAGCAATTTTGTAGTTTTCATAACCAGTCGATCACAAAAAGAAGGTAAAAGTTTGAGAGTATGCAGCCCTGTCTAGTACCGACCTTTTATTTGAATGAATCAGTGAGCTGCTCTATCGGTTCATATCAATAATGAAAAAAACAATTTTTGTTGAAAGGGAGCGAAATTCACACCAAATATGCATTGTAGTTCTTTAAGATCAAAAATAGTTCACTTTAACTACATTTTCATCTAATAGGAGCATGTTATCTGTTTACTACAAGTTCGTAAATAAGCTCATTGATAGAAGAATAATTACTAAACATTAAATATGCAAAACATTAAAAATTTAGTTGGCTACAGTTGAAATTGTTAACTATTGGGTGGCAAATCAATGAGATGAACGCTAACAGGTCTCATTAAAGCTTGCAGGACCTCAGATCGATATTCTGTTAAGTTGGAATTTTCTCTCGAAATAGCTCACTAGCGATGACATGATAATAGTTAACTATTATTATTATTATTATTATTATTATTATTATTATTATTACAAGTAGTAGTAGTAGTAGTAGTAGTAGTAGTAGTAGTAGTAGTAGTAGTAGTAGTAGTAGTAGTAGTAGTAGTAGTAGTAGTAGTAGTAGTAGTAGTAGTAGTAGTAGTAGTAGTAGTAGTAGTAGTAGTAGTAGTAGTAGTAGTAGTAGTAGTAGTAGTAGTAGTAGTAGTAGTAGTAGTAGTAGTAGTAGTAGTAGTAGTAGTAGTAGTAGTAGTAGTAGTAGTAGTAGTAGTAGTAGTAGTAGTAGTAGTAAAAATTAGCTTTCATTTAATTTCACTCTCTTCACCACCGTTTATCTCCATGAATAATCAATAAACACACATCGGTCAGATAAACTCGTTAATTTTTTTTAAAAAAATGTGTCAAAACTGGATTCAGTTAGATCAATACAAACACTTTTCCTTGTAATTGACTAGGGCTTTATATTTTTTCCAAGAATTCTATTGAAATATGTGCCTTATTAAGTAGCAGATCACTGTGAAACAATCAATTGATTGAATAATAATGCAATAAAGATAAATTATTTACAAGGGGTGACATCAATATAGGTGAAAATATGATCATTTAACGATACCGTTATTATAGTTGCACAAGTAAATGCCTCTTTGGATCTGGAAGCTTATTAGATAAAATGTTGACGTTTTGAAGGGTAGATGAGAGACTCCAGTTCCAGTGTAAACATCAACAATACAATGCTTACGTCTATTCAACTAACTTCTTCAAACTATGACGATAAATACAGTCTGAAATCTACCGTAATAACTTAATTCTAACTTAAATAAGTAACTAATTCATTTGTCTCAATATCTTTGGTTCCTAATCCTGATTTACTTTACATCAGTTTTCCTCTCTCTCTCTCGCTGTCTCTTTCTTTGTGACTACGTGTAATTGTGTATCTAGGTCTACGTCTGGTTGGTTGTGAATAATGTTAATATTCTTATTACAGTGAGTAAATTAACAATTCTCCTATTCAATCGTTCTTATTACCATAATAAAGAAGTGAATTAATATATAAATATAAATATATTTTTTTTCAACTAAACTTTATGATTTCTTGTCTGTTACACATATGATTATCAGTCAGTTACTAAGCTGGTAAAAGTGTTTTTTTTTTTAGTTTTCAGGGTGTTATCTACTTTAGGTATGATCTGTAAGTGAACAGGATCTGTATTCTTTCCACATCTGTTTTTTATTCTATTTCTGTATGTGTATATATGTGTGTGTATGTTGTACACATTTAGGTGGGTGGGGATGGATGTTTCTATGCATTAGATCAACAACAGCAACAGCAACAAAAAAGTGGAATCTAAAATTGAATCCTGTTGATAAGTCGTAAATTTTATTCTATTTCTCTATCTCTCTCTACTTCATCATCTTAACTAGTTGTATGTCTTTTATCTATCTGTATTCTACTTGTTGCCTTTAGGGTTAATATACCATAGATATATGCATACATAAAATATCTTGATCATTTAAATAAACTGAAATTATTTAGGATTATGGAAATTATTTTGTTTCTTGGGCCACTACTACTTAATATAGTGCAACAGTAATTACTTTAGTAATAGTAGTAGTATTAGTAATAGTAATAGTAATGGTAATAAATAAGATTCAAAGGTCAACTAATAATAAAATAAAATTGTCAACATTTCTAGACACAACAATAAAATACTACTGAATTCTTCATCAATGGATAGTTACAAGATAAATAAAGTAAATTTTTTTTTGTTACTTGAAATAAATAAAAAAATAATTTTTTTTAATAAAATAATAATTTAAATAAATTATAAATTAAACGTAAAGAATCAATTGAAAAAAAACTAACTTATTCACATTAATGAGTATACGATTGTTTTCTTGTTGATAAGGAAATATAATTGAATATTGATTTTTGTTTTGTTTTGTTTTATTTTCTAGGAGGGGAGGACATCATTAATAGGAACTAAGTGGGATTATATAGTGAATATTAATTCAATGAATTAAAGAATCTTTATGAACTGCATGTTTTATGATGATCATTTAACTTTTAGACTTTTTTTTTTAACAAAAAATTATTATTTTAAAGTAACATATTTGATGAGAATGTATTTAGATCTTCTTGTTGATTTGTCATGAACTAAAATTGATCAGTGCCTGTTGTCATATATGCATCCTGAATGGATTGCCTCGATCTAATAGTGTTGTTTGAATTGGACTGTAGTTGGTAAAAGGAATTTTAGAGAGATTGATCAATTTCAATCCATGATAAATTAACAGAAAGATCTAAATACATTCTAATTATGCATATATATCCATTGGATAGGTGTGACGGCCTGAACTCAGTAGCTAAGTGATGGACAAGGTGGAGTTTGGTAAGAAATGAACCGAGTTTAAGTTCTAGTGTGGACATTAACACTGGGATGCACATACATTCAGCTGATGAGTTCCAAATAGGATGAAATGCAAGTCCTGAATTCCGCTTACCAGCCACAATCCTACTCAAACAATTCCATTATTAATCATGAAAAACAATATTTATGATTATCGTTTGATTGTCTTTAAAGTTGAACTCCATCAGTCATCAATGGCATTTATAACTTCAATAATGAAGATTTTTTTCAAAATACTACACTGACTACCATAATTTATATTTCCTATTTTACATTTGGTTTCATTCCATTAATAATTCCATTTGTTATCCGGATAGCTGTTGGTATTCGTCACAGATAACTGTTAATTAAGTATCACTAGAAAACAGGGAGCATCATACAGCTGTTTTATCCTAGTATGTGGCTCCATTGTGGGAATGTGCATTCTTGAGTTGACCAGAGAATCAAACATAGGATAATTAAGTCTGTTGTTAAACCCTTAATCACCAATACTACTAGGTTTTTATCCAATTACAGAATTCCCACTTTCATCAATTTGTGATATAACGCCATGGTTATCCCAGATCATGGATTTGATACCACACGCAGAATCAAAGGAGGCGTACTACTAAAGAGTTCTATATTCGAAAAAAGAAATCAGTTCTGTAGTGCTTCCTGGTTTTCAATGCTGCCCTATCGGAATCATCAAAGATTGAACATTAAAGTAAATATATAAAGAAAGAACATCGGTAACACTGTTATCAACCTTTGTGACGATCCATATATAATGTATGTATACATGAAGTATCATACTCTACTTTTTTTCTTCTTTTTGCCCTCTGTTTTCATCAAACATATTTTTTCTCTTACTCTAAATTATTGTTAACGTATCATTTCAGCCTATCTTTGTTTATGACAAAAGCTATGCAAAACGAAATATGTTGAATTAAACTTTGAAATTTTAGAAATGTTCATTACACCTAAACACATTGTAAATACGATATAAGAATAGCATAGAATGACATCAATTGAAAATTTTCTTGCTTAACTAAAAGACTACTTATATATACTACTTACTATAAGTAAATAACTTATCTACTATGCATATACATAATCTTTTTTGAACTTATTCATTGACGTATTTCAAATGGGATGATTTTCAAGACTTTGTTCTATATGAATTATTTCTTTAATGTATTGCCTGGATAGGTATTATTATTATTATTATTATTATTATTATTATTATTATTATTATTATTATTATAGGTACTGCTATTAATTTGGAAATAATTGACAGTGATTTTAATAGTTAAACTTATAAGCTATCTGACTGTGAAATTTAATGATTCAAGTTCGAGTCTCATTCAATTTAATATTACTTTACATAGTGTAGGTGTTCATTATGGATAAGTACGAACTAGCATGATACTTAGGTTAACAAGTGTTTCTTAGTAGTTTATCTATATAAAATCACTCAACTATCAAATAGTATGAGTATACAATGTTGATCCAGGTAAGATAATGATTAGATTATAGTTTGATGGATAGGATCCAATGATTAGTAAAAGCTACTAATACTGTAAGTACATTATTGTAATCAAGTTTCGTGGAATTAAATAAAATTGGTATCAAATGTTTTGTAGTTTCATTACGTTAAACACTCATCAGATGTATGTATACGATGATTCATCATTTGAACTACAATGAGGAAAACTAGTTGAAGAGGTAGGTGAATGTAACTATTTAAGTTATCATATTTCATAGTAACATAATAATAAAAGTAACTAACAAGAACAACATAAAGTAACTGAAAATGATAGTTTGAATTGCACTGACGAAGGTTCAAGACGTGTCAGTGGAAACTAATCGAATTTGAGTCCAATAAGAAAAAAATAATGATCAAAACAAACTCTTCTATTTCACACACAACAACAAATACAGGTGAAGACAAACAGTGTAACACCATTCTCTCCAGCCAACAATTGGCCTCAACATACACAAACAGAAAAGCAACATTCTCACATACAAAACAACAAACACCAAACACTATGTCACTTAACATGACAGACCAGATCTCGAACATCTGCAAACATTCACATACCTGGACAACCGATAAACAAGGAGGATGTGATCTGACACAAATGTGAATACACGGATAGGCAAACCAAGACAAGGGCAACATTTCTACAATTGAGAAGTATCTCCAACTCAATCCACCTATCAGTTAACATCGATGTCACAATTCTCAACATGAAAGTCAGGACAATTAGTTCTATTGTATGAAGTTGAAATTTGTATGGAGAACTATGAGTAACATCCATCATTGAAAAGATACAAGTATTTATAAATGGTTGTTTGCTGAAGATACTTTGGATTCATTGAGCAGACATCATCAGCAATAATAATCCACCATGTCAGAGAGGAAACCATGGAGCTTGTTCCGATTAGGAAAGAAAATGGGAATAAACGTTGGCTGGGTGGGTTGGTGATAGGGTTGATGGGATACACACTGAATAAATCGTCGAACGGCGTCACAACACAAGTACTAACTTACAGTTCTCGATGCCAAATCGGTAGTGGGTGAGCGAATAAAATGTTGTGTATGTGATTGGAGTTAGAGATTAGTTTTTTGTGAATGAGACTTGTGAAGAACTGTATAGGAGAGAGGAGGAGAGAATTGGTTTGTTTTTAGTGGTGGTAAGTGGCCTATGCTCCATGCGGGATAACAGAGATTTTATGGTGATTTGTAGTCAAAGCAACCGTTATGTGAGAAATGGGAAGAGTAATAAATCAATATGAACTAGCCTCTGAAACTATTTTCATCTGTCATACAGTTTGGAAACTACAAATATTATTCTGCAATGATGTTGTGAACTCCAACTAAAAAAGATTAGACTTTTAGTACATCACCAAACATGCCACATTCTTTGATGACCGTAATGTTTTATCACGCCAGGTAGTGGATGAGTATTTTGACACATATTATAGTTCCCCTAACTAGTTATAGTTGACCAACAAATTAGGCATAATCGATGCATTTAAAGACTATTTCCATCATTTTCAAGTTTGTGTGTCTTGAAATTATGAATATACCGTTACCGGTAACGTAAATAAGCGAAACCATAAAGACCTTTGTTTTGCGCTGATACTTCTTTAGTCATCAACCCGTTAAGATAAATAAATTTGTTGATGCTCATAATCAGCCCTTCCCCCCCCCCACTCTAATAAAACGCTTTAAAGTTATGTAAATCTCTCCTGAACTATCGTTTTACATTTATAGAGTGTGACGCCTATCCTAAAGTTCTAGTATATTCACGTAGAAAGTCAAGTAAAAACTGTATTATTGTCAGTAAACCTTAACAAATAGAGCCATCTCGTCAGCAAACCTTGGTTCGATGGTTGTTGCTAAGTGCTAGACCGATGCCATAAACATCGACAAAAGAATAATTCGCAAATATAATGCTATCCTTGACAAAGTTGGGTTTCTTCTGGTTTGATGTACTGAGCCAAGTTTTAGGTGTTTGAAGAAGTGATGGATGTAACTGCGTCCAGCCCATTGACTATATCCAAAACGTAGATCATTTTTATTGATTAGTCTGGTATGTAATACTGAAGTCAACCTATCAAGTCTTATTTTCATGTTTTCTATAAGTTGGTCATAGTTTTCTCTACACTGGCAATAGCTTTAGGGTCTAAGCAGACTACTGTTTTTCAGTCGATAAATGGAGAGTAGTTGAAGATCGACTGCGCTGTTCCAGTTTCTTGATATCTGAATGGATTACTTTCCTGCCTTTTTTCTCCCCAGTATCATAAACGTTTGACGTTTTAGTTTAAGTATTTTTGACAACTCTGAATAATTTTGTTCTCGATGTTCAATAAATTAGTTATATATGACAGTTATTTTGGCCGTCTACATGCAAGGTGATTTCACTTCATTTCCTTTGCTCATATAATTCATATGTACTCAGAACTTTATTTAGGATACTCATCTGACATGTTTGTATTATTGGTAGATGATGTACTTTTCAGTAGTCTACGCCAGAAAGAATTGTGTGGTGACTTTCAGTAATCAGAAATGTTTGTAGATAAATTTATTCATTGCAAAAATGAAGTTCACTAACTCAACACTATCAAGTTCTAATCTCATTAATAATTCCTTGTAAAGTTGTCTGTACTATTTATATCCTTTACTCTAACTGATTTTATGGTCGTAATTGATTGTTGTGGAGATTACTGTTCAATTCGAACTTGATATTATGAGTCAACCATGAATAAACAAACAATGAAATATTTAAAGTTTGCACTAGACACCTATTTTATGTTAGTACAGGATTCTCCAGTATTGCTCACTTAAGCCCCCCCCCCCGCCTCCACCAGAAAATCAAGGCCAGAATCGTCAGGTTTCACACCAGACACTTACAGTTTAGAACACTATCTCGGCCGTCTTCTGACGGTTAATAATTTTAATTTAAGTCAATTTGTGATAAATTGTGTAAACTAATATATTACCATCGATGGGTAATTGCAATATGTCCGATATCGTTAAATTACACCGATCATATCTCACTAAAACTTAAAAGAACTACCCATTGAACCTGTGATTCTTTGTTGTTAAGACTGTTGGTTCTCTAACTTAGGTTGATTCATAATATCAAATCCAGATTCAGCATTCCCCTACGACACCTAATATACGTTTTTGTCATTGAACAAAATGTCAACCGAACATCAGAGACTATTAACCATTTGATATATAATAACCATACATAGGCTAGTTGTCAAGCTATATTTTATAAAATTTTTTTTTATAGGGTAGGTTATGCATGGAAGAAGTGAAGTGTCATTCTCTTTCCTTTCCTCTATATTTGTATATGTACATATATGTGCTTATGTGGAACAGACAGAAGTGACTGGAAATAATACAGATCTAAGTTGATATTTCCGTCATATAGCACTGATCTGACAATTGTCAACACCACCACCACCAGCAACAAGCAATAGTAACATTAGATTCCATCTCACCCTACTTCATAATACCTACCCACCTACCCAATATTCAATTAACATTTATAAGAAGACATTCAATAATGGTATCATAGTTGACAGGCAACAGATTAGTGTTTATATTTGCATAAGTATAAAGTAACTTAGAGACTGAATCAGGTTCAACTGTTTCTATTAAAGTGGGAATGAGAAAAAAATAAAAGATTTTTTAATCGATCAATATTTCACTTTATATTTTTTTAATATAAAAAAAGAGAATTATTGAAAAACATTCACGAAAACATTGATAAAACTAATGGATTCACTAACATGTACACAAGTAATAACTACCATAGTAAACATGAAATGTTATTCATTTATCCTATATGATCATGCTATTGAAGTTATTGAATACTTGACTTAGTGTTTTTGTTGAAAGGGAAGATGAGTGGATCAGGGGACCTGAAGGGCAAAGATGCTTGGCTATTATATCAATTGTATCAATGACTTTTAGTGAAATTTCATTATGTCATAATGATAGTTTTATTGACTTGAAACGAAGTATGAAAGGTAGTTTTTACTGTGGATTGATAACAATAACAGTAATTTCTCAGTTAGTTTGTTATATTGGCATAAGATCAGTAACAAAATATCTGTTTTCCAATGATGTTGAGCTGGACGTGTTAGGTATCAAATATACAAATATCTATTTATGCTTATCGATAAATCTCCCTCCTAAGTGATTGTTGTAACGAAGTCATTCATAATTTTCACTTCTATCTCATGTTATGTGCGTATACTAAGCAGTAATTCGACCAGCTTTCCATTTATTGTATCCCTTCGTTAACAATCACGTGTAAACGCCTTTATTCCTTTCTTACAGTAATTAAGGGAGTGACTTAGTTTAAAGTGAAACCATTCTAGAGGGATAATACTTTATTGTTCTGAACTTCCTCCCCATTAGTGCTTGAACTAATAACCGATATTTTAGGAAGCATATGTTGAATATTAGACAATCGTTGGTGTAAAGTGAATAAAGAGGTATATTTGAAGGAATATTTGATTTAACGTTCTACAGGAAGATAAAGACAGGATGATGCTATTTTATTATAATCCATTTAGAGCCGTGTCATTCGGGTAATCTGTCTGAGATGAACAGTCACCGAGTTCATGAATTCATGGTATAACTTGAATTGACTAACCACAAACTTTCTTGCAACCATTCTTAATTCCAGTTTTCATCCTATATCAAGGTAAGTTGTGACTGGACACATAGAATAGCTGATAAGTCCAATTAACTAACTTATCACATTTTTTCCTAGTACCTTATATTGTTCCGTAAATTATTCTTTGTTGTGAACAATAGCAAATCATAATCTATATGACGGTAATCAAGTTTTAAGAGAAACATTCACTTCTTAGTGATAGAAATCAATCGATTCAAATCTGAATGTCATCTGGACATTCATTGAAATGTACATTACTAAAATGTTCAAAATAAAAATGATGTAATGGTTTAGGATTAACATTATGTTCACGAAATATCAATCACAATTTGAATAAACTTGTAAGATTTAATGTAAATATAGTAAACCCTAAAGAAATTAGATTGTTCATATTAGTCACTGAACGTTAAATCAAGTATTTCAACTATTTAAGGCTAATATCATTCACGTGAACAATCAACATTCGAGGTGGACACATCATTTGGTACAACATGGTCACAACTCACTTTCTGTAATTTCTTTTCTACATCTTTCTAAATATACTTTATCTCATAAGTATGTCTCTAATATAGAAACCATTGGAGGAACAGGAAAGCCTTATAACAATGGTTACGGTGAGTCAGAGGCTACATAGTCATTGGATGATACAGCATTAGCTGCAGTTATACCATCCCAATGGAAACAAGTAGAGTTAAACAATTAGTCAACGTCAAAACAGCATCTACAATTATCATGGTAACAATTATAGATTATGAAATTTAGTTGCAGTAACATTTGAACTCCATAGTTTTACAGTATTTGTTTCAGGCATCCTATTTATGTCCAAATGTATAGTATAAAACTTACTTCAAACCAAAGCTTCCTTACCAAATACCTTCTATCATTTCATTTTACATTTATATTCTTATTCATTAGTGCATATATATATATATATGTTAATCTGTTAAAAATTACCTGATTCACTGATTGTTTATAAAGTTTTATTGAATATTTATAGTTATACTAATTGTTTTAAATAGAATAATAGTAGTAATCATAGTAACAACATTATTATCAATCAATATACTACTAACATCAACTACTTTCTTACTATCTCACTCTGTCTCTCACTCACTCACTCACTCACTCTCATGCTATGTCATTCTGAAAATGCTAAACAATAATGTATCCTATTTATTTACATTTCATTTTCATTCATTCCTTACATTGTTATTATCAAGTATTGTTGTCATAATGATGTAAAGTTTCATTGAAAAAGTAGGGTTGATATGATTAAGTAAATTGAAGTTAACTTGATGAAAAAAAAAATACAATAAAATACAATTCATCAATGTGTATACAACATTCTTATTCGAATACTAATAAATGTGATTTCTCTGTCTACTTTCATATGATCAACCATTTCATGAGTGTACTTGTATATCATGAAGTAACAAACAACAGTAATGTAGTAACATAGTAATAATAGTAATGATAGTAATGATAATAATAATAAACAATTATTAATGTAACGAATTAAATCAGTGCAAAATTGAAAGGAGAAATGAACCCGCCTTGATTCATACTGACACTTATTCACACTCACATATTCACTCACACACTCTCACACACACACACACACTGGAATAAATCAATCAAGATTTTCATCATCTACTGAATAAAATAGGTCAAAAGATTATTTTTACACTAATAATAATAATAAATAAATGTTTTGTTTTTTTCAACTGATTCAATAATCATAGAAGCCCATTATACAATGTGATGTACACAGTTTCAAATTGTAAGTACAAGTTGTACATTTGATGAATAGTTGGAGATAATCATGATGAAGGTCTGTTTGACATTGTTTCATGGATGGTGACATTTCATTTAGTATCATTAGCTTGTATTAGACGTCTGTTAGAATCAAGTTATTTACATTTATTGACTATCATGTATTAATCAGTATTGTGTGTGTGTGTGTGTGAAGTTTGCAGCTCAAAAAATCTTAAAGTAAAGAATAATAAGCGAAGAAATCAAAAGAAGCTTGAATTAACTTACCATTCCTTATAACAGGGTATACATTTATAGGTAATAATTAACTGTTCATATTTAGGAACATTTTTTTACTTACCAATGGATATTAAGACGTCCAACTTCTTCCTTGTGACTGAACATGACAACCTACTGTTACAGGGTTAAGTACTGGGAAATAGGAGTTGTGCATTCTTTCATAGATTTCTACAAATGAATCACTGGAACTATCAATTATGAAATATAGTAAACCTACATTTTAGCTAATACATAAACTAATACATATATATATGTAACTTATAGCTGTTAAACTTCGTTTGAAAAGAGATATAATCGAAATAACCAATTGTAGTGAAGAAATATAAGATGTTCAGTAAACTCTTACAATACTAGTTGCATAATAATGTAATCATATTACAATAGTTTTATAAACAAACGGAAAGCTTAAAAGATTTCATTTCTTTTAAATTTACAAAACAAACCATAAAGTAATATTCTTAAAAGCTTTACATTTAATAAGTAGTATGTGATATCAATTGATCTGTGAAATTCTATTCTCTCTAGTTCATGAATAAAGGTTTGTTCTTGTTCTTACGAAGATATTAGGGATTAAGTCTGGCTTTTAAATATGTTCGATAATGATAAAGAGTTCATATTCTGACTACAGTGTAGAATAATTGGATCTAATACTGATTTCCATGCATTCGGTAAATAATAATGACAATTTGATATCACGAATTGCCCCAAGTTGGACAATCATTTAAAATCAGAAGCTCGGATTTAACATCTGTTTCATCCAAAATGTGCAACTCTTTAACAAAGAACAAACATATCCCTATAAGGGAACATAGCGCAGGAGCTTCATGTTTCGTGGTGAACGCTTAAATATCACTGACTGATCTGGAAATATCGACTGTTTGGATGTCGGCTAGCTAAACGGTCTAGACTTCGCCGAGAAGCCTAGATTCGATGTCCTAGTGGGGTCACGGATGTGCATTACTGAAGAGTACCATTTTAGGAAGGAACACCTGCTCATTGTAAATTCCTGGTTTTCAATTGTCTTCTAACTCAGTCCATTTCGTGATACTAAATCAAGATTTAACAAGCTCCACTACACTCAATAATAATAATAATAAAGTACTTCATTGAAAAAGGTGTATGATGCGGTTGGTTTATATCTGGTAGAATGATCCTAGATACTTGCCTATAGAAATTCAAATGTTTTTTTCATAACCGAAAACAAGGAACTAAAACTGGTTTAGTCTTGTTGTAGGACTCCTCGGCTGTACGCATCTACCATCCAGTTAAGGAATCCAATTCAGAACCCTTGTGCCTCACGGTGGTCTCTTTAACATTTGACCAATGAGTAGGTTGAACTCCAACTACTGATATTTCTGACTTCCTCAAATTTGTGACAAAGTCCTCTACGTGATCCAATACCCTTTACTGGTAAATGATTTACACTCCAAAATGTCATCTTTTCGCTAGGATTTAAGAAAATTACCACCTAAAATCAAACAGTAATGAGCTGATATTAACTGTAATTAGATGTCGAATAGATCAGTGAATGTAAATTTGATATCACAAATCGATTTCAGTTAAACAACCGTTGAAAATCAGGAAGCACTATCTAACTGTTTAGTAATTCACAGCATTGAATTATAATATGAAGATGCTGTTAACTGAATAGATAAAATGTTGAATTTCCAACTTGTTAAACTTCTATGGATGAACTATTCTTCTTAGTAGAAGAAGTTTAGAGATGTTAGTGAATGAATTTATTTCAGTTAAATAGATAATGAAAATAATGAAGTAATGGAGGGAAGTTTGATTGTGGTATTGGTTTCCTCATCAACGTACACTCATAACCTACCCAAGGAATGTAAATGCTGAACTTAAGTAAAATCATAAATAAACATAAATGATGACACATATTCCTTGTTTCTCATACTAGATACTCGTTGTAATAACTACTAATATTAATCTGTGGAGAGAAAAAATACATTGAATTAGAAACAAAACTGAAATGAGGTGGTTTTGTGGAGATAGGTATTATGTTTAGCTGTTTGTATGCATAACAGATTGATGTTAGCTAAGTCTCATTGGAAACCATAGAGTAGTGAACAGTTGCTTCGTCCTAGTATGAAATTCCCCTTCAGTTGTTTGCATTTTTGGTGAGACCGTGGAATCAAACCCAGGATCTTCAAATCTCATGACGGACGATTAACCATCTCCACTACTAGGCCAGTCTGGGTTCAATGGCAGAATTCTCACTTCCATCAATTTATGATATACTGTGATAATAATTCATTGTTACCAATGATAATTGATTCACTTCTGATCAGTGTAAACTGCAACAGTCACAACTACTCACTAGAACATTACGAACATATTAGAGTTAATCACTAATGAGTTGATTATTATATCCATGGTGGAGTCCCATACTGGCACTAACCAATTGTCCATTTCTCTCTGGTATTCACTGGAACCCAACCAACATCAATCTGTAGTAAATAGAAACAACATTCGTATCGTTAATACCTTATTATCAAATTAACTTTTAATTGTAATACATCACATAATTATCAGTTCATGGAATCATTTGCATTTCTTTTTGTTTTCTAAAAAAAAAGAAAGAAAGAAAGAAAAATAATCAAAGAGAAAAACAATTCATTATTTGAAATTATCATTTAATTCTTTGTTATGAATTTTGATTATTTATACAAATCTACATTTAAATTGATTACGTAATCTCATGAAAAAGAGTTATTCATTAAAAACAAAGTATACACAATGATTTACTTTCTTGTCATGTTACTTATTTGATGCATCGTTACAGTTTATACATACCTACCTATATGATAGTTAAGTATTGCATTGATTACATAATATGTATTGATAAGTTACATAAAATAGTTTCTGTGGTATTTATGATAAAAGAAAATCACTTTTGAAACGGTACCTGATAAAAATACAATTAGTTGAAATAACAAATTATTGACCTATTTTTTCTGTGAAGATTTAGTTGAATAGTTTAAATTACGTTGTTAAGTATATGATTTGCATTACATTGGGTTGATCGAGAATGAGAAAGTTTTCATCAGTCACAGTGTATAATGCGCTGTGTATTGCGCTGTATCACAAACTGGTAAAAGTGGGAATTCTTACAATGAAAGTAGACCAGCTCAGTGGTATAGATAATTAAGTGTTCGTCACCAGTTCTACAGGTCCTGGACTTGATTCTGTTACGGAATTGAGAATGTGTACTATCAAACAGGAGTCTTATACTATGGCAAAACAGCTGTTCAGTGCTCCCTAGTTTTCATTAGTACTCAGCGGACACTAATCTGTGAAGAATACAAACAAATGAACTTAATACCTATCACCAAACTTAATTTTGGTTTATTCATTTCCTGTCATCCCGTTATGCTGACAAATCCTATGGAGGAAGAAATGAACACTTTTGATCCCACTACCACCTATAGTCGTACTCTCACCGAAAATCTTGTAACTAACTGATACTTTCGAGGTATTGTGTTCAGGATGGTCATATTCAAAAGCAAACTGATCAAGCGTTATTATGAGTCTAAGCACAAAAAATTTACGGAAAACCTTGATAATACTTCATTTTAGTTTGAGCAGCCTACGTTATATTCCCACATATCCCCATCCCCTGTATCGATCAACTTTAATCTGCCTGGTTGTAATGTCATTACTGTTTCTTTTTATAAAGCGAACAGTTTACGATAAATTTAGCGCAATATTTTGCAACAAAAGAACCTGTTAGCAATATTTCCTAACAGTAAAAATCTACCGGCAAGAAATTTCTTAATATTCAATCCACTGAGTCGTTGCAATCCGATCCCTGATGAGGTCACGAACAATCCCCATTGTGACACCTTATAATATAATGAAACAGCTAACCAGGGATTTCTAGTATATAATCAACCTTTACTATGAACTAGAATGTTCAACAATTGGAAGTAATTAGAAAGATTGCGCATTTGGATAGTTGTACGAATAATAACGGTAGTGTATCAGATGTGATCAATCGACACATAATGGAAGCCAAATTAGCTTATTCCGAACCAGATCATCTTCGATGCCTTCGTGACGTCAATCTGGGTGTAAAACGCGGGGTTTACAAGGGCTCGGTGAGAGCTGTTTTTTCTGTGCTTGTGAAACTTGGTCTCATCGAACTGAGGATATTCGGCGTTCCTCTGTATTCAATCATCATTGTGTCCGAAGAATTGCTGACATCCAGTAACAACACCAAGTAGGTAATTCTGAGTTTCAGCAACGTATGTTTCGGCGCAGTTATGATAATTTGTTTAGTATCATCGTCTTGATAAACTAAATTCGATGGTTTAGTCATATTTTGCAAATATCATTCCAGTGACTTTCATATCGTGCATTATTTGTCAACGCTGTAACCGGTAGGTAAATGGAAAGATGATCACTTTATGACATAGTTTCGAGGAATAGAAAAAAGCCCTATGGGAGTGGCTTCCATCAGTTCATCCAGACTTCTTAGTTGGAGTCTTAAAGATAGTATAACTCGATGACTTGAGATCTTATCCGATATGACACAGAACAGAATTCATTGATGAACCTACTGTAGTTTACTATTAAAACCTTCATTAGAGTATAATAACTTTTCTTAATAGAAATGAAATCTCCTCATTTGTATTTCTATCTAAATTGTATCTTTTGTCTTATAATTGTATTGTTGTCCTTCTAAATTTTACCTTCTTACTTCTTACTTACCTCTTGATTCTATTTGTCTTAAAAAAAATTACTTTTAGACTTATATCATGTATATCATTTTAATTCTGATTTGCATGAAATTTTACAATGTTTACATAAATGAATAACACTATTCATCTCATTCATAAACTTCTCTCTCCTACATGCCACACTCCATTTCTTATACTACAAATACATTGATTTACTCATTGCCTTTAAATGACATAACAATACAAATCTACATTACATACATTCTAGATTAAAGTATAATTAATTCTCTTTAATGTTATGCTTTTTTTTGTGTGGATATTTTTAGGTGATACATATTCCACTTTCATATTATTCATGTTATTACATAATGAAGTGTTTCAAGTGTTGATTTCATAGACATAATAAGTCTAGATTATTCAAGAGAACAAAAAGATCTATTACACAGTAATCATGTCTAAAAAAATATCATTATTCTTCATTAACGGTTACATATTCTCTCACTTGTAGATGATATACACTATACTCATTACTTATCCAATCACTTTCACCTTCTCAACATTTACAATTTATGACATATGAACTATGTACACTGGTTATTATATCGTAACTTCATGTATGTAGGTATGTATGTGTGTGTGTGTATGAAGATATTTAGCTTGGACAATATGAAATTATCTTTTTACAAAGAGACCGATCATTCTATTCTAACTGTCAGGTCATTGTAAAAAAAAATATTACAGGTTCATGTAAATACTGAAAGTAATAAGTCATGAATACTGAAGGTATATACTCTTTATTATCCTCTTACTACATCTCTATCATTTTCTTGTTGGTCTCTCTTCATATACAAATCAGTGTGTGTATCATACAATGATTATGAAACAAGTTAAGGCATGTGAATTCTATCTCATCAAATAATGATACTAATGAAGATGATGATGATGATGATGATAATGATGATGATGTTGTTGATGACATAGGGACAACGATAGGGTTATCATATTAACCATGTTTAAATATAAATTAACTAGGTAACCTCTATCTATTGAAATGTTACATTTTATTTTCAATTCATACTATTCACTAATTGGTTATACAAAGATAAATGAGGTCATTCATACAGTCGTTAAAAAAAAACGCACCTCTCATGACCCCCTACCCAAGCCATTACTGCACTACTTCATTTCTATTCTAAAGAGAAAGAAATAAAAAGATAATCCATGAAAATAATTTTTAAATAAAAATTAACTCTTATTTTTTTTGTCAATTTTTCAGTTGGTGTCAAAAAAAAAAATATTTTTTTTCGGTAATAAAATTTTTCAAATGAAAGGGTGGGAGATAAATGAAGTCATTAAGATAAAAAATGAATTCATGATATCAAATTAGAAAGTGATTTGAGAGGAATTAACAGAAAATCTTAAATCTACATTTCATACAGTATGACACACTTTTGAGGGAATATGTTCTCTGTTGATGTGAGTTCCTAGGTCATTCAATTTTACTACTGTTATCATCAATCTATCCGAACAGTGACTGATCTCCGTAGGACTGTGATGTACACAATGATTGATCATTGCGTACTGATCAATATGTTGTTTGTCAAGTTTATTATAATGCAACTCTATCGAGAGAATTCGGTCAGCAATATATAATGATCAATCAGTGTATGAAATAAAATGAAAATACAACAATCTTCACAACACTCACAATCAATATAAACTCACATGTAAATAATTTCATAAAGGAAATTCCCAGATTTATAGCTTTCACCAGTTTTCTCTATTGAACTCTTTCCTGAGCAATCCTTTCTAGCTTTTTCCAGTTGCTGTTATTCCTTTTAATATCTGCTTCCAATTCTTGACGCAGTGTTATTTGATGATTCTCTTTTCCGTTTCCCGACAGGATTTCAAGTAAATGCATATCTCGTGATGCAGTCTGATGATTTCTGTAATGAATGTTCTATCCATTTCTAACGTCTTTTCCTAATTTCCTCCTCAGGTGGACGTTGGTTTGTTTTCTCTCATAGTAGGCTGTTGCTAATGGTTTCCAACCAACGGACATTTAGTATCTTGCGCAACTAGTTGTTTATAAATACCTGTACCCTCCGGAGGATGTTTGAAGTAGGTCTCCACGTTTCAGCTCCATACAGCAGAACTGACTTGACGTTTGAATTGAAGAGTCTGCCCATGAGGTTGGTTGACAGCTGTTTCGAGTCTCATATCCCCTTGTTTTGCCAGTTCTCGCCTTTACATATGCATCTGATCCTCCTTGTTCGTCGATGATGCTTCCCAGGTACGTGAAAGTATCCACTTCATCCAGAGTTTTACCATCAAGTTTAATTTAGTTTGGTGCTATGTTGCATATAAGGATTTCGCTATTTTCCTTACGTATGTTCAGGCCTACTGACGCTGAGTTTGCTGCTACGTTTGTTGTCTTCACTTGCATTTGTTGGTGTGTATGGTCTAGAAGGGCTAGATCATCAGTGAAGTCCAAATCATCGATTTTCATCTCACTTGTCCATTGAATTCCGTGTATCCCCTCAGTTGTGGAGGTTTTCATGATCCAATCAACCACTAGAAGAAAGAGAAGAGGTGAGAGAAATCAGCCTTGTCAGATACTGGTTCTCATTGGGAATGCATCTGTCATCTGTCCTCCATGCACCATTTTGAACTGTAGTCCGAAGCAAGAATTCCGGATGATGTTGACAAGTTTCTCTGGTATGCCATAGTGTTGAAGAAGTTTCCATAACGATCTCCTGTCTACGCTTTCAAACGCCTTCTCATTATCAATGAAGTTGATGTACATTGACTAGTTCCATTCAATTGAATGATCAACGATGATCCATAGTGTTGCGATTTGGTCTGTGCACAAATGATCCTTAGGGAAACCAGCCTGTTGATGTCGAAGTTGAGTATCCACAGAATCTTTTTATTCTGTTCAACAACACTCTATTGAAGACTTCCTCTGGTACTCACAATAATGGGATCTCTCTGTAATTCTCACATTTGCTCGAATATTCTTTCTTTGGTGTCTTGATAAGGTGCCCTTCTTTCCAGACTGCCGGCACTTGTTCTTTCTCCCAGATCCTCTTGAATAAAACGTGGAGTATCCTCGCCGTTATGTCTATGTCTGATTTAAGTGCTTTGAATGGTAAATTATCAGGTCCTGCTGCTTTCCCACTTTCGATCTGTCTGATGGCTATCTTGATTTCTTCCATCGTTGGTGAACTGACATCTATCGGGATGTTTGTAGATGCTGCTAAGATGTCTGGTGGGCCCGGTGGAGCTGGTTTATTCAAGAGTTCCTCAAAATGTTCTAGCCATCTGTTTCTTTGTTCTTGAATCTCGGTGATTAGCTTGCCTCCTTTGTTCCTGACCGGTCGCTATGGTTTACTATAATTGCCTGCCAGTTTCTACGTTGTGCCGTATAGCTGTTTCATATTTCCTTCTCTTGCAGCCTTTTCCGCTGTACTTGAAAGGCTTTCGATGTACTTCCGTTCGTTGGCTATAATGCTCTTCTTTACTTGCTTATTTGCTTCTGTGTATTCATTTTGTGCCTTGATTTTCTCTGCTCTAGTTCGGCTGTTGTTGATTTCTGTCTTTTTGTTCCTCTTTTGTTGAATTTTGCTCAGGTTCTCAGTGGAAATTCATTCCTTATAATGGTGCTGCTTGCTGCCCAAAGCCTCTTGATAAGTTGGAGTTAGTGCCTCTTTGATTCCTTCCTAGTTGTCCTCCATACTGGTTTCTTCTTTTTTTAGCAGATCTTGTAAGGCTTGAAACCTATTGTTGAGAGTTGTTTCGAATTCCTTGAGTTTGTCATTATCTTAAAGAATGGATGTATTGAACCGTTGTAATGCTGTTACTCGAGTTATCCATTGTTTCTTTAGCATCAGTTTCATTTTGGCAGCTACCAGGTGATGATATGAAGCTACGCAGCTCCTCTACTAGTTCTCACATCTTCCATTGATCTCCTGATGTTTTTATTGATGCATATATGATCAATTTGATTCTCTGTAGTATGATCCGGTGAGATTCATGTAACCTTGTGTATGCGTTTGTGGGGGGGAATATTGTACCACCTATAACCATTTTGTTGAAAGCATATAGATTTGTGAGTCATTCACCATTCTCATTTCTTTCTCCCAGTCCTTGTTGTCTCATGATGTCTTCGTACCTGGTGTTGTCCATTCCGACTTTGGCGTCTAGGTCCCACATCAGGATTGTCAGATCCTTTCTGGACACATCGCTATAATTGACTGCAGCCTATCATAAAACTGATCTTTGTCCTCGTCGTTGCAGTCGTTGGTGGGTGCATACCATTGGATAATATTCATTGTAATCCCCTTCTTCATTGTTTTGAGAGATGCTTTGATGATCTTGGGTCCATGTGGCTCCTATCCTGCGAGTGCATTATGTGCTTTTATGGACAACATCTGAGCAACTCCTTGGGTGTGCTGAGCCTTATCCTCCTAGCGGCCGGAGTATAATAGCACCTCTCCCGTAGCTAATGTTTTCTGTCCAGTTTGAGTCCAATGGGTTTCGCTGACTCCGAGTACTGTCATGTTGTATTTCTTAATTTTGCAGCTATTTGATTGGTCTTCACTCTCTCCCACACTGTCCGAACATTCCATTTACCTATAAAAAATTTTTATCTGGTTGTTAGAATTGGCATCGGCCTAATGACTTCCGAAAAATCTTGGCTTCCACCATGAGGCGCCATTAGCATTCCTTCTACTCCCAGGATAGAGAGTTTAAATGGTTAAGTTTGTTTAATCTAATTGGTATTTCTTTTAACAAGTTTGTGTTTTACGGGATGGGGATACTAGCCCTATGCCAAACCCCACTCTTTTACTTTGGCTTGGGACCGGGAGTATCACTGGAAGAGCAACAGGTGAAGTCGGTATTACTTATTGAAAAGCCTTTGATGTTTGATAAACTGATATCTTTTATCTTGTATCCATTTTCTGAAAAAGCGTTTAGTAGAGTAGCTTCATCTAGAAGAGTCTATCAGAACAACTATCTATCTATCAAGTGGATTACAGTAATCAATACAAAGATTTAAAGTCGATTCGGAACCACCATATCTCACAAGTCAACGTAATACCTATTTGTAATTCTATGTAGACTTAAAGATCCCAAAGATATGGAAAGTGAACTGTTTAAAACGTAGTTGTATTAGGAAATTATTTTATTCTACGGTTGGACCGTTCAGTATCACTTATTAGTCGTCCTATCACAACTGAAAGTTAGAACACGATGGGAATGTTGCATTTTGAGTAATGAATTCCTATGCACATTCTCAAATTAACAACTTCAGTTGGTTCACGATAAAATAATGTCATCATTCACCTTCATTGGTGATGCCTATTTCGTATACAGTATACTTCAACTTTACTTTTTCTTACAATAATTTAAGGAATGCTCCTTTTGCATATTTAGTCATAAGCATAGTAGAATGTAGCACGTCTCTGCAGTGGTTCAAATTATCACATCATATTAATTCAGGAAGACAAAATATCATGATGAATTCGCAAGTATTAACAATAGTAATAAGAAAATTAATAGACAAAAGGAATGTGATCAGAAAAGAAGGAATTGACCCTTTATATAGAAAAAAAACAGAATAACTTCGAAACTTAGTAGACTAAGAATAAATAACTTGAGACCAATTTCATGCTATCTAACTCAATGTTTTCAGCCAGCTACTGTGGTTCGTACAAGCACCTCATCATCATCATCATCATCATCAAGGTAGAACCGGACACATACGCCCATAGGTTCAAGTCAGCAAACCACATTAGCACTCCGAGATAACAAAGGTGATATAATAACAGAATACAAGAGAAGAGAGTGAAGTAAAGTTGTGCATAAACTACTAATAGGATTCAAGAGTTAGATGAAGTTAACGAGTGAATACACTTGCACCACTGTGATTGATTCTGAGCCATGTCTCCAAGTGTCTCCAACTATTTATGTACAAGGACCTTAGTGATCTTTGATCATGTAAAGAAAGATTTTCCACTATTATGTATCTATATTGAAATTATATGAATAATTTTACTATGATTTGATTGATGTATTTCAGCAAAACACAAATTTCATAAACCAATTAGTATAGTTTACAATGAAACTACTTTAAAAGAATGAGGTCAAAATAACTAAAAGTACACTCGTTTGACATTTACAATTAGTAAAAAAAAATAGCTTAGTTGTTCTAATTAAGTTAATTGTAATCACTTCAATGAATTGATGCTAATATCCTACAATAATAGAATTCAGAGCTATCAATCTACAAACAAAATGAATGATGTATAGATACAATCATTGAAATAATGTTGAAAGTAAGTGATACTGACTGACTGACTGACTAACTTCAGTCTATAACAAATCAACGGGAAGATATAAGTTCATTATCATGTTGATAATTCCTCTAAAACATTTTCGGTAACACATTGTGCTTAGATGTTAAGGCGAACGTTTAATCATTTACACTACTGAAATGGCCGACATCCAATTGTGAAATTTCAACTTCTATCAATTTGTGATGTAGAACGAAGATCATCAATTGTTTACTGGTTAAGTATTCGACTTGATACATGAATACCCTTATGAAATCGAGAGTCCTCAGTCCCCATGAAGTCCTATACTAGGGCAAAATATCTGTTCAGCACTTCTTGGTTTCCGGCGATATCCAGCCAACATGAATCTATGATAAATATAGACAAGTAAAATTACTGACTCCATTATTAGTTTTAGCATATGTCAGAAGCATCTTGAATCACATAGTTATTTGTAGCCTTATAAGTACATTTAGTTTGAAGGTATTTGTATCTTTTCGTAAATTATTTATGAACGTTATGGTGATATTCGATAAGGAACAAAATTCGTTTGAGTCCCATTGTAAACATCAGCACTAGGACTTCCGTCCGATGGGTCTAAATTAGGAAGTAAAACACATCCAGGATCCCACATGTTAACTAAAATCCAACTTAATTCATACTAATGAATACATTTGTCATTACCACATGAATTAATTATTGAAGTAAAGTCCCCTCATTTCTTGTCACATTTTAATTTCGTTTCGAAAGTTAAACATCTGAAAATTACCTTGAGTGAAGAAGACAATTAAGGCATTGACGTCAACGTTTCCAATTTCATAGTGCAATATGCATATCAGCTTTCAAATGATGCGATACAGTATGGTGGTTCTACTAACTACCCAATTAATTTCCCTTTCTTAGATACAAATAAAAGGTTACATCAAATAGAGATAGAGAAGGTACTAAATAATATTTCACATGACTACCTGATCATGCTCATTAAGTACTTTCAAAAAAAAAAAACAAATGTTTATTACATTAGAAGTCGTGTAACATTGAAATAACCTGGTCTGGAAATGACCTATATGTACATATACACAGATGTATACATGTGTTTCCTTGGACAATTGTTCTGTTTCATTACAAGCAATTGTAGAGATTCAAAGTCCTATATCATAGAATGAATACGGTTAAACAATCATAGAAACATCAGTAAGTAATTGATAGGTAGTTCTCAGGTGTGAGAACTGAAGATCTTGGATTTAGCCAAAAACGCGGTTGTGAGAGTGTAGTTTTCAAGAGTCTTATACTTGGTTGAAACAGTATCACCAGCAGTACATTAAAAATATTAATAATGATTATCGAAATAGGGATTTATTGCTTTTATCTATTAATGTAGATTTCATATAGACTATTAGCAATGCAATAATAACTTACTATCATTACCTAAAGTTAGCAGTTATTACATTATCATGATAGTAGATGCAAACTTCCATGAAACAGTCGTACTCTATGGTTGAGAAATTGGGTTGACAGGGTTCAAAAAAGATCAAAGTGTGCAAACCTTATTCATCACTTAAATCTTAGTGAAGTTGAACAGTGGAATCCCTGATGCTCGTTTCATTTTGTTTAGAACTCATGAACTAAATGTTCCAACATCCTAGGTGTTAATACACACACGCTAATAGGTTATCCATTAATTTGTTCAACGTGCATTACTTTATATGGATTTGTGAGGGGGAAGTGTAGAGTTGTTTGGCTGTTGGTACTGATTCGACTATGTGATGTGTTCGTTGCTAGTAGGCATGGCAGGTACCCAACCATGACCAATCTGTGAAAAGCTTAAGGAATATTCAATAGGATCTGTGTGGAAGTTATCTTTAACATGCATAAACAAATTATAGGAATGATGTAAGCAAAGACATTGATTAAAATATTGTAAATAAACACAGTATGTACAAGAGTGATCTGGACTATTAACGGTAGTGCAGGGTGGCGTGTGGATGTTGAATGAGTGTTTATATTAACTAAATCCACATATGATGTTTCATTACGGGAACTGAAGATGATGAATCGTAGTTACGTTAGGTTCGGATAATTAAATATACTTTGTGTACTTAATCCCGTAAATATGGCTTTAACTTCATGCGCATATACTGTTGATCAGAAACACGTAAAATAAGACGTCATTGCGCCAGATTGCACAAAATTATATTTGGAATCAGTTAAATCCAACAAGCAATCAAAGGTCACTTAACCTTCCCCCCCCCCACCTCCGTCTGGTAGCAAGGAAGTCCCTTGAACATGCATAAAACAATGAAATGCACAATAAATAAAAGTTACTATTTACAGGAGACAATTAGGTCGTCTACAATAGAGATAAAACAATGAATGGCTAAAAATATATGATTACGTAATAAATAAAGTGTAATGAGCTCAGCCAAATAATCTAAGAATAAAACTAGTGAATTACAATGTAGTTGAAAAAATGTGACACGAGATGCAATACACTAAGAGAATAACTTGGTTAATCACCTGAAAGAACTTCATTATATCAAATTGTTGTCATACAGCCAAGTTATGTTTAGAGATTTCGTTACTTAAAGGTATTTAGGAATATGTTTAAGGTTGTACCTTTAATTATTTTTAACGAATACGGCTGCTTTAGCAGATGCAATTAGCAACAACTTAGGAGAAGTGTTTGTCAAATTTGCCTTTTCAGTACAACGTTATGACGTCTAATGATTGTTGTTGCCATGTTGTTACCCTGAAGTGAAGAGATGAATAAAAATAGATTTTATATTGATTGGAGCTACCTTTAATATCTTATATGTAGTTGCTCTATACTTATAAATGTGATATCTCGCCATACCTTGAATATCTTCTTAACGTCCATCGATTCTTCTTATAATTTGTTAATAATACTTATTCATTATACTCTATAAAATAGTATTCAGTTGAATGTTTTTACGGATCTGGTTGGATAGAAACTCAAAAAATTCATGTATAAACCAATCCATGTACAATTTTTTTAAATAAATTGAGTGATGAGTTGTACTGTGTACTTCATGTTATACTGAAGAGGAAGTAAATGTTTCAACATACCTCTTTTGGAAAGTTGTAATAGATAAAGCGTATGGTGTATGCTTTACCATAATAAATAGATCATTAGCATGCATGGAGTAATTAGTCATTTCATTGATCATTTGTTTTAGTGACTTCCTTTTAAGGTATCTCTTAGATTGCCTTAGTCAGTCGTGTACAACGCGGGACCAGAAAATTATTTACATCGGTTCACATTGCCACACTTCGTCAGCATAGTAAGATGTTAACCAAATTATTATAGGTGGTATTTATGATAGAAGTAGTACGAAAAATGTGTGAACATAGAAAGTATAACACATAGAAGAGAAATTAGTTAATGTAGAGAAAGCTCAGGATTTAGGGGAAGATCAGAAATGAATGTATCTGCATCACTTTGACCAGTTCTGAGTCATATTACTCAGTCACCTGTTATTAGTTATGACTACTGCATGTTTCTCTGGTTAGACAGTTATTGTCTACCAGGAAGCACTGGGTAGTTGATTCGTCTTAATATGGTACTACATAGTGTAACAGTATACATTCACAAACGCACTATAGAACAAACAGTCAAGATTCTTATCGACTACTTAATCTTTAGACTACTGAGTCGATATATTACGTGATCATCATTCAATCTCATCAAGGAATAACCTCATACACTTTATGTGGTTTCAGTAGATCTCCGGACTTATCTCTTCGAATCAATGCCTGACTGTCGTTATTATTAGGTTAACGTGAAGATTCTTCAAATGCTTTCTGAATTTACATGGAGTGAAGATAGTTTCCGTTGTATTTCTGATTTCACACACACACAATTAATTGTACTATTCAAATATTTCGTCTTATTTCGAAGTTGTGAATGACTATGTTCATCAAATATGGCCTTCTGCAGAAGTTGAATGCATTCACTCATGTTCAAACTAGAATCCGGAACAAATGTACATCGATCCCAGTTACTACACCTCAGCGACACGACAAAGTGAACATCAAGTTAGCAGAAGCAGGTGCTTACTTCGATAGTGGTAAAAAACAGTGTGTAAATATGTAATGGTGTATACGGAGAAAGTATTAGTTCATGGAAAGAAAAGTGTAAAAGAATTTTAAGTTGATAATTTACGAGAAGATAAAGAGTGAATACACCTGCACCAATGTGACCTAAATCTGAATCATGTCACACGTAGTCTCCGACAATTAGTTACGGTAATCCCGTAGGCACTAATCAAGTAGTCTAGACCCATCATCACGACTTAGACAAATAGTCAGTGACTTCAGGCACTGATGATATGTTTTGTTCGAAGACCACTACCTTTTTTACATTTTCCCAAACATAAGTTAGCATTGTATATTGAAGTAGGGTTTGATTGATAAAACACAATACATGTCCTAATAAACATGATGGATAAGAATTCCCAATCCGCGTTAATTGATATGTCATCTTTCCCTAATTCAAGAACTTAAATTTGATATCACCAGATGTTCTAGGTTAGACAACCACTGAAAATTAGGAACTGACGCTAAAATAGCTATTTCGTCCTAGCGGATAACTAATCAGTATTGTGAATCAGCTATTCCTCCTGGAAATTGATCTCAAGATCATCCAGTTCTATGAAGAACACTCATTCGTTTTACCACTAAGTTAGGAATTCTGAAGCTCCTTGACTTGAATTCTTCCTTGGGATTTTAATGAACAAAACTTAAGGAGTCCCTTACTATATCAACATAGTTATCTAGTCTTAATATCTAATTTTTTATGGTTGTTTAATTCAGGCCATTTCATAATGTTAAATGATTAATTTCATCATCAGTCCTAATGTAATTAATTTCATGACAGGTCCTTATGCAAACTTGATCATCAGGATCAACGTATGTAGATTATAACATGACAACAGAAATATGCATATCACCAGCTACTGATGCTCATTTAATTGTCCATAACTATCACTAATTATTATTTACTCATAGATAATGATGTAATATTCTAACCTTTAATTTACTCTATTGTATACCTACCAATCTAAAAGGTGATAATAGCTGATCCTATTTATATTGGACTAGAATATAACAGTTCACTTGATGATCATATATTGTGAGACAATGAATTACATCATCACAAGTTGAAAAAATGGACATTAAAATCATATTGCAATCGGAATTATTATCAATAACAAGTAACCATGTGAATAAACTAGTTCACACAGACATAAATAGTGTCTTGATAATACACTTACTTCAGTCAATAATCCATAGTATCCAAATATACCTCAATTATTGACTGTGATAATTATTACAGGGATACACAATACTCATATCAGTTTCTAATCCGAAAACATTTTGCATGCACTACATCCATTTATGAACCACTTGAGAAAGACTGTTTAGTGTTTTTTTTGGTCGGTTACAATAAGTAATTAATTAATTACAATTAGTAGATTTATTGTAACTAAGTGTCATAGTGATTCTTTATTGAATTTGAATTTGATATCATGGATTGATATGAGTTTTAAAACTATTGGAAGTTAAAAACTATCACTGGATAGCCCATTCATCCTAACATGAAACTCCTCAATTGTGAGTGTTTACTATAATCAAGTTCCACATCAACCTATTTTACTTTCGGCTACTGTATCTAACATTTGACTATTCTAAAGTCAGTCAATATATGATATAAAGTGCAGAAACTCCTCATTTGCCAACAGTGAGTGACACTCATTAGCTCCGGATTCTATTGAATGCATTATCTAACTACTACTTCAGGCATTCCATCTTGAACATAGTCACCACTGATTTTATTTGGATTGTGACTGTCGAGGGGAATCCAGGACGCGTGCTTCGTCCTATTTAGGACTCGTCGGCTGGATGTACCTGCATTCCAATATTGATGTTCACAGTGGGATTCTAACTCAGTCCGTTTCATATCAAACGCAACCGCGTTCACCACTATACTACTGAGCCCAGACAATCGCATTTGTGCAATAGGTGAATTGGTAATAAAATGATCCTACTTCCACTTGCCAGTCACAATCCAAATTAAATGATACTTGTGACTGGTTGCTATATCGAGGCAATCCGCTCAGGATGCACTAAAAGCAACAGTGACTGACCAGATTCAGTTTATAACAAATCAATGGGAACATACAAATGCATCCTACTAATAGTGAATGACAGTTGAATTTGAATTTGCTATCACAGACTGGTGTAATTTAACCAACTCTTTAATTACATAACAAATATTGCAAGAACCGAGAATAAAAATGGGCTTAGATTGCTTAAAATCTTTCTAGTGTTAATTAAATGTATTGTGTTCAGTTTTTTTCAACACTTTTCTGATTATTTACCCAATCAGTGTGATACATTGAACAGTTTCGGATAATAGTTATTTGACAATAAAACTGTATTATGCAATATCCAATTGATATGTGATATGCAAAGCATGTGGAAAATGTTGGGTACAATACACATAGCGAACAAATTGAAGTACACTACATTCTGACACAAAACGGTTGTAGGAGGGTGGGGATAATAGTCTTAGAGCAATATGTCACTAGGATTTCTTTTTAGTTAGTACCTAACACCAAGGCACATTGGTAGACTCAAAGATATTAGTGCTTGCTAGGTAATTCAGATAGATCTCAGCAGCTTTTGAAGTTTCTATATTTTAGTATTAACCTGATCGAACTTCCGTTGTCATGAAGATTACAAGTTGGTTTTGACAAAAGGTATCAAGTTTCAGGTTTTCTTCGTTAGAGTTATTTACAACAAGTGAACAGTGACATATATACATATGTATGTAAAATGTATACTGTTTATAAATTTTTATGTTCTTTGGAGACAAACATGATTTTTCCCTACATACAGAATGTAGGATGGTTACGTAGAACACTAGAACATGACTGTAGCAGAACAATGAAAACAGAAAGTAAAAGATAGAACAAATAAAACGCCAATACCAATAAGTAATAAACTGATTCTACCAGGAATTACAATATGTACTGGTGACAGGCGATAACGTACAATTGCCCTTCACCTTTGAATTACAAACATTACGCTATAAAACACAAGAATCACTTTGTGGATCCAGTAACTACTTTTATACCAAGTCAGTCCGGCGACACCTAAGAAAGTATTTGCTTCCATACAATGATTCCAGAGTTGAGGAGTTACTTAGTTATACGGATGATTCTTTGGCTTAGAAGTGATAACGCTAATCCAAAACCATGAGTTATTTATTAAGCACATGAAGTATTTAAGTCCTACATTGAATATTGATGTCCTCTGTAGTATACAGGGCTTTTTTCTTGATAGAATATTCAGTCATAAATACTGTCTTCTCAATGGTTTGAAGTAGTTGATAGAATTGAAAGGATGAATGGCTCCTGTGTAAACTAAACGGGGACGTTTCATGTATCCCACTTGCTCGTTCGTATACTATGCTCTAGGCTAATTGCCGACTTGACTGATATAAAGAAGAAATATGTACTGAAGGTTGAAGTAGCCCTATAAGATATATTGATTAGTATGAGGAATTAAAGTAAGTAATATGCAGGTGCAAAAAGTAACAATAAATAAATAGAAGAAATGATAGGGCGAGGGTAAAATCACTAGTTCTGCACACAACGATTGGGAATAAACTTCCCGGATCACAAAAGCTTGAATAGTGCACAAGTTGTTAAATCGTGTTCACCGTTTGAGATTATTCTTTTTACAACATAGACCATACTTAAACATGATTATAATGATCAGGAGGTGAGTATCAGCATAACTCAAACTGTTCAGGTGTTCTCATAATGCTCTGGAGACGAACTTCCCTTGTGAGGAGTCATGAATAGTAGTGCTTTGAAATACGCTCAGAAACCATTCACTTTGTATAGCCAATAAAACTAGTTCCACAGGAGTAAATAACCTTATAGATATGATCCAAAATACCTAAATTTATCTTTAAGCAAATCTTTCAAATGTAGGTGAACAGAAGAAAACAATATAACATCATTCTAGCATAGTATGTTACCATAGTGACAGTGAAATATAATTATCAATAGAATACTACCATGAAGTATCCAATTTTAATGTAACATTATATACATTGTAATATTATCAATATTTATGTTAATCATTTATTGATTTAATTCAATCAATATGTACTTGTTACACGTGTTTCATTGATAAATGAATCAATATTAACTATTTATCATAGATTGAATTGAATATAAGAAATTGATAAAATATTTGAATGTCAATTGAATCTAGAGTATAACTATATTCAGTTGATTATTTACAAAATACATTTGTCATATGATCTACAAGTGAGTGAGAGAGTGAGAGTGAGAGAGAGAGAATGAGAAGAAGAGAGAGAGAAAGAATGTGAGAATGACAGCTAGAGAAAGAGAAGAATATCATTCAGTCATTTAAGATGATTTCAGTAATTTGATGATTTCCATATAGTAAATAGATGACAGAAAATCATGGTGTTAGATTTCAGGTACTAAGGATGTAGATAAATATAGCGTTGATCTTTAAAACTCATTGATCGATCAGTGTAAATAATTCAGTCCCATTAGATGTTAATTACCTCGTAAATAGCTGTGAAACAAAGTAATATGATGTTTGAATTGAATTGTGGCTGGCAAATGGAATTCAAGATGCGTGTTTTGTTTTGTTTAGAACTCGTCAACTGGATGTGCCTGCATTCCAGTATTGATGCTCCTATCGGGGCTCTAACTCAGTTCGTTTAGTGACAAATACCACCACGTTCACTACTAGGCTACTGTGTCCAGGCAGTCAAACTTGTGCAACGGTATGAACAACAACACTGTGATGCAGGTGTATTCAATCGACGAGCTTAAAATAGAACAAAACATGCGTCCTGGATTCCGCTTGCCAGCCTAACTCAAACAGCACTTGCACATTTGGCAACAAAGATTAATCAATTTCAGTTTATGACATATCAGCGGAAATATCGAAATACGTCCTAGTTATAGCATAATATGAATTTCAATTTCGGAGACAGCATCAGCTCTTCAGAGTAGGTAAGTAAACCTTGCTGGTTTTTCATTAAAATATTGTACTTTCGATGTCGAATCATTTGTACTAGTGGGTACATTTGCAAAATAGAATTCCATCTACACAAAGATGTCGCTAGTTTACTTATCAATGATCAATTAAAGGTTGTATAACCCACAGAAACAAAACATCCAGGAAGATATTTTTAGTGAAATTGAAATTTAGATCTCATGTGTAGTTTGATTTTCCACATCTAAGCGGTATATTAACAATGTAAAGTCTGTTTGTTTAGCCGTTACAAAGTCTCTAAATGCTACTAAGACAAAGAACATATAAGTTGAAACGTATCTCCAAACTGAGCGTTTATATCATTCAATCAGTATTAAGTTTTAGTTGGTTCAATATGTCATAGATTGATGTTGGTAGGCCACCACTGAAGACTATGTATCAACGGATAACTAGTTCATCTTAGTATAGGACTCCTCAACAGTGAGCATCCTATATTTCGCTACAGAGGCTTCAAGTTGTCATTTGAAATAACAAATCAAATTAACGTAAGGATGAAACATTTTTAATCCATTGAAATCCGAATATTCAGAAAAAAATGCATCCCACTTGGTCATCTCGCAAATCAATTCTAAAGATAAAAAAGAATAGTGTGTAGGTTGCATTATTTGCTGAACCATATCTATTTGCATATACAGCGGTTGGGTTTTATATTGCAGACTGATCTAAATTATGTAATAATTCAAAATTCTGAAATACTAGAGGGATATTTTGTTCGAGAATGTAACTCCTTCTAGAGAAGTATGAGAAGTAAGAAAAGTAAACCATGCAGTGCTAATTTAATGGCTTGGAGGTTAAGAGCTCTGTGATGCTTTATGGTAGTTTGTCAGAACTCTGTTAGTATAGTAGTTTCCTATTTGGTGCAGAAGCACCTGTTCTTCCTGTTTCCTGGCCTTCACCTTTACTCACTATATGATAAGAAACTGAAAAAGTAGTCACTTAGCTAACACTCTCATTTTTGAAGAAATTAAATCACTCTACTCTTAACTCACAGTGATGGTATCTTTAACTATGAAACTAAGTGATGCAGATTCGCATCCAACAGGGAATCAATTTCTTCAAGATCCTAAAATCATCATCCTGACAAGCGACTACCTGATGGAACACCAACCATCTAACATACATTACTTCACTTGATATGTTAATAATCATAACACCAGAAAATTAAAACATACTTAAAAGTAGACAATATAACTGTATACAGTGCTCGTATAATCTTCAAATGACACTTAATTCAATGATATTTTAAGTAATGTATTTTAAGTATTTTAAGTAATGTATACTTACTATATAGTATGACTTAGTTAAGTGACAAAATAAAGAATCAACTGTATCACTTTCATTGCAATCCATCTAACTTGTATTCTAGGTCAACACATACTATAAATCCCCCCCACACACACACACACACTTCGTGAATATTCAAGATGTATCCCTGTCATCATCATCAACATCAATAAATACAATGACAAAGCTTTTCCATTCATACCTTCTAAAAGGTGAAGAATATTGAAAGATCCAGCAAAAAAAGATGTGAAGAAATATCATACTATATGCTAATATAATCTTATCAACTTGTATTAATAGATATATAGCTATATTATTCAGTGATGACAATCTGTTAAACGTGACAGAATTCAATGCATTCATTGTCGTTGTTGTTGATGGTGATGGTGATGGTGATGATGATGATAAATAAGTAATGTCTTGAAAATGTCATCACCCATAGATTATTCTTATCATTCTTATTCTCTAATTGTCTTTTATCACCACTTCCCCCACCCACTCCGACGGCAGAAAAATGAATAATGAGTGAATGATTACTGTATTATATTTCGTCTTCTGTATGACATAATAAAAATGGTGAGGAACAAAAATGGGGAAATAAGTGTAAAATATCACATTCATCATGCTTATCGTAATGAAATAGAATTATGCAATTTTATGCCTTATACTTGAAAGAAACGTGTGTATGTATATACAAACTATTGTGGGTTCATGTATGGATAGATTAGACAGTTGTATGAAAGATAAGATATTGAATAAGAGTTATTGTATATATAATGATAGCACGTGAAAGATTAATTCTCCTCTAATTGATTGTTAAGATCAAATTAAAGAAGAAACCAGAAGGAACAATATCATGATAAATGAATCATCATTACTTAATGGTCACAGGATTCGATCTTTGGTTCAGAGGAAGAAGTTTATGAGTTCTTATTACTAAGACGTATAATATTTAAAAGAAATATTTATTCAATGATCTTTCTGTGTTTTAAACGTTGCCTAAATGAAGTCAGCCAGTAATGTGAAAATTCAACAATCTTCATAGCACCTAGAAATATGAACCATTAGATTGTAATACAATGTTACGTAAAAAGAAAACATTCATTACGATGAAGTTTGGAAATTCTAACTTTCATTAATGGAATTTCTAAATCCTAAAAACATTCAGATTTAAGAGGTGATAGTTACTTACTTACTTACTTACGTCCGTTACCCCTCACAGACAAGCATAGGCTACTCACCAGTATTCTCCATTCAACTCTGTCCCCAACAATTCTTTGTAGCTGTTTCCAGTTGCTGCTCATCCTTTTAATATCTGCTTCCGATTCTCGACGCATTATGTTCTTTGGCCTTTCTCTTTTCTGTTTCCAAACAGTATTCCATGTTAGTGCTTGTCTCTTAATACAGTCTGATGATTTCCGAATTGTATGGCCTTTCCATTTCCAACGTCGTTTCCTGATTTCCTCTTCGACTGGAAATTGGTTTGTTCTCTCTAATAGTAGGCTGTTGTTGATGGTTTCCGACCAACAGACATTCAGTATCTTGTGTAGGCAGTTGTTTATAAATACCTGTACCCTTCTGAGGATGTTTGAAGTAGTTCTCCAGAGGTGATAACTACTAAGTTTAAGTTTTAGTGTGAGCAACAATAATGGAGTGCAGGTAAATGCACCCGATGAGTACCAAACTGGTTGAAACATAAAAAATTCCGATTCTACAGCTACTCATTTCGCAACTTCACTAAAAGCAATAAGTTGCCTAGTGGAATACTGAAGTTTGATTGATGGAATTTTATTTTCACATTGGACCAACTATGATTAATGGTATTTACCCAGTCAAGTATCACTTTAAATACAGCACTCCTACTGAAGTCCCAGACTATGACAGTAAGTGGTGGAAATTCGAATATTATATGAAGTAATAATTTCCTCAAGATATTTGGTACATCATGCTGGTAAGTACCAAGTGGTATGCAACTCAGATCAGGAAAGAATTTCCTCCCAGATATCCCCCCTCTCCAAATCACATAACGACAAGACAGAGTTATCATCAGCGTCAAGTTGCTTAGGTTTGTAGTCATATTATATTTGATGGACAAAATTCAATCAACATTAAAGAGAAGTGCTAAACATTAAATTAACGATTGTTACTCCCTGTCTTGTTGGCATTATTTTATCCACTCTTATTATCCTAGGTATGACTTACTCAACTAACTTGAATGCGGATTCGAAAGTCGCAAGTGAAAATGGTTTTAGACTATCTTACCTGGCACGTCTATGTTGTGGTTTTGTTTATTATTCTACCCTGTAGACCATCAGCCACTAAATTCAGGGTAGCTTACTTCAACTACTGGTCGGATGCCTACCCAGAACACCGCACTGGACATATTACAAATTAGGTAGCTTGAAAAGATCTTCGTAAAGGGGAACTCTGTCGCTATATATTTCACTAATCATATATTCCTTAAAGGACATCTTGGTAGTAATTTGCCTACTACGTGAAAATGTTACCACCAACAGCTACATGACAACACACAGTATCAGTAGTGTACAGTATGCAAATTACTCTGGCTTATGGTATGTGATTCCCTTTGCACTTTTATCAGAGAAAAAACGCTTTTATATTCGGTTACAATAAGGATAGTATTTTTCTCAGAGTATTTTTTTCAACAAATGTTCACGTGGCTTTATCCTGTATCATACCATGATAAATGATAACCTCTAGTCTCAAGACTATTTACTTTAGTTATTGACGGAATGGTTAATGAAAATATGGAGCCCAAAGCTATACAGATAGTTATATTACTTGATGGTACTCAAATACTTCCACTAGTGCAATTACTTACTACCTTTAAAATAACAAGAATATATATACTGATTCAAGTTTAAATAATAAGGTAATTAGGTGTCATGGAGAAGTGAGTAACAAAAATTAGTACAAGCTAGACAATGGACAGCTACTCTTGGCTACACAGGAGTACGTACTAATAACCTACTAGGGATCGAATTCAAGACATTCAATATTTGCAATTGAGATACAGTGATCAACGCTTATATATATACTACAGTGCTACACCACTCATTGTCAGTGGTGGGTAACTTCTATACATCCGACATGGATAAACGTCACTGGATACGTCTTCTCAGTAGAATTTCGGGACAATAGTAATATGAGTTATTATCATAACCCTGATGTAAGCTGAATAAATGTATCATATAATATTTGCTTTGAATGGCATCTTTTTTCATCACTTTATAATCTACTTAAAATTCACATTAATATCATCATTTTAATACCATAATATAAACATTGTCAGTATGAATAATATGATAAACCAAGTTGTGTTTGTTGACATGGAGTGAATAAACATAACCGAATATGAATATTGTTTCTAACTTAATTCGTTTTAAAAAAAAAAGTACTCTTTATTCTAAGTCTCATTAACAATGTTGTTGTCTAGGAGGTGGTTGGGGTGTTGTTGATGACGATGAAATCATGAATGTAACAGTAAGTGGTTTATATCTACTTTGATGTTGTTCAGTATGTAATTAGTACTGTCTTCTTCGTTTCATTACCTCTTCCGGCTTTTTAATTAATTGTCACTGATTATTGTTTATAATAATATGTACGTATATGTATGTGTATGTATGATTGACTGTATCCATGTATGCATGTGTTAGAGTAGTTTCTGTATCGGGCCAACTTCACCTGATTATCTATTTACTCTAATACACCTAAACTGTACTTGTTTACAAGATCATAAGTTATAAATACTTCACCTCGATAATATGAACAATAATATTATTAATGTGAATAGTAACAAATATTGTATATAAGCACCTGCCTACATTAGAACATTACAAGCATTTTACATATTTATATAAACATATCGTTTTGCTGTGACTATCACTACTGTTACTATTAGTACTACTAATACTACTTTTATGACTTCTACTATCACTATATACACTGTTTGTATACAATTTGAAATTGTTATAATTCTGTAATGATGACGGTAAAAGAGTTATATCCGGTCTACTAGCGGATGTGTACACGTTTATTACAAACAACTACGCATTCATACAAATACATTCGACACATCAGAGACATTGATGCAATATGCACATAAAGAAATTCACATAATAATAATAATAATACTAAGACTAATACTAATAATAAGATAGTTGTTTACAATTTATATTAAAACATATGAATTTCACCAAATGATACAAATTAACTAAGTGTTTGATGGAGAAAACCTTCGTAGCATATGAAAGTTGATTGATATGAGATAACGTTTACTACTACTACTACTACTACTACTACTACTACTACTACTACTACTACTACTACTACTACTACTACTACTACTACTACTACTACTACTACTACTACTACTACTACTACTACTACTACTACTACTACTACTACTACTACTACTACTACTACTACTACTACTACTACTACTACTACTACTACTACTACTACTACTACTACTACTACTACTACTACTACTACTACTACTACTACTACTACTACTACTACTACTACTACTACTACTACTACTACTACTACTACTACTACTACTACTACTACTACTACTACTACAATAAACTAATGTACTGTGTAGCAGTTCGCTCTATCATGATGCTCTGATTGGGAAAATAGACTGCGAAGTTAGAGGATATATATGGGCTACTTGTTTTAGATAATAGGTATCTTTAAATCATCACTTAAATATCCTAGAAAGGCATAGTGAACAATGGTTAATTTGATCTAGTTATGATAAATTGGTATGAAAAGTTGAACTAACTCGTATATTCTGCAAGCTATGTATTGTTCATGACTAACTAAAGAAACGTTTCCAGCAAGTAATATATTATTTAAATAATATTCATGAAACCCTCGCAAACTTGGCAAAACATCATGTCACAGTATTTATTCAGAGTAATGTAAAATCTATCATTGCTAACTGACAAGGATCATTAATGACTTATTAAGAAAGTTCCATCTCTGATGTGTAAGGTATTTTATTATCTAATAAATGGATCACTGAATAATGCGCACTCATTGAACGAACGAAATTTTATACTGCAGCTTCGAAGTTAATAAATGAGGAAACTCAACATCGACGAAACTCATCTTCATTTAGTTGACAACTCAGTTCACTTTCAGCTGTATCTTATGCGTCACGAACTGGTCAAGATGGATAAATTAACCAATGTTAAAATTTTAGATCATAGCTTGTCGAACACTTTGTTTTATTTGATTGATTGGAGGGGGCGGTAACTTCTCTCATAACAGTATTTATAAAACTATTTGCGCAATCCCAGAAATTATGTTGCTCCTGATGTTACATTAATCCTTACCATAATAATCGTATGATTAGATGTAATGACGTAAAGTTAGTGTCTAACTCTGTTATTTAATAAACATGCATTGTTAAATACCAGTAGATGAATACTACTTGCATGTGATGAATACTTCGACAAAAATATTATCATCTGACATGTGTTAATTTAACACATGTATAATTGTTTTTATTCGACATAAATGGACCTCGTTTAGGTACGATTAAAACTAAGGAACACTCAGTAACCGTTTCGTTTTAGTATAGGATTCCAATGGTATTGGTGATTGTGTTCTCCTTAAGACCCGAAGATCCTGGGTCAGATTCCCGAATGGAATCATTATTTGGCACTGTTTAGAAGTTCCATACTGAAACGAAATAGCTATCAGTGTTCCCTAGTTGTCAATCGTATCCAACCGACGTCATCGGATGGTAAGTTCAACCAGCAAATTAAAAACTAATCCTTATAAAATCGCTTAAACTTAACATATTTATTATTTTTATTTATGAGAGTGTTCCGAAAATAATATGTAATATAACGATTAACTAATTAGAATATTTCTGATACATAAAGGAAATTGATTATGTTTAATCTTGGCCGAATTGTCTGCGTGTGTTGTTCCACGTTTTATTCGAGACTAAATTAACTGAGAGAATTTATGCCATAGATGTGAGTGACTTATAAGTACTCAAATGTTTGAAAGTAAGTGATTCAGTTAAATAGATGCACTACACAGAGTAAAGGTCTTTTGAGAATGGTCAATTAATCCTTACAAGAATGTTACTTTTTCACTTAGGATATTGAAGTGTACTCTGTATACAACCAACTTATGTTTGTGGTATGTCCATAGTAGCTTTTAACAACTAAAGTTACGCATACTGCTAAGATAGAAAGCAGAAGACAGTGGTGAGTGAAGAGGAAGACATAATTGATCACAAGTATAAAGTAAATCGAATTTCGAAGTCTTTACTGGCTGACTTTTAGTGAAGTTGACTTTCGTGATATCACAGTGATACTTGGCAAAGAGTCTTCAGCTAACCGTGTTTACTAGGACAAACGTAGTTAGCATCAATGACGAAAGGCTACACAACTATTTGTTTTGGTGAATTATTTACTGCTTCCTTATTATTAACTACAATAATTAGTTTGATATGATCTCACTTCTAGGATTGAATAAAAAAGTGTTCCGTGTTGTTATTGGTCAAATTTTGCTAAGTGCAAGATTCTTAATGAGCTTTATTACACCCTTAGAACATAAAATGTGGGGTAGTGGTTATGTAGATCAAACTGTTGGACAGTATGTTCTCTCTGTGATAGACAAAGAGATATTAGAATCCAGAAAGGCTTATTAAATTAGTACAGAAATGTAACCACCCATGAATCTACAAGGATTTATGGAAATTTCAAACTAATTGGGAAGACCGAAACACTCACTAACTTGAACCTCCAACGCTTACTTCGGGCATTAACCTAGGCAATCCTTAAAATAATACTTTATAACTAGAAGTGAGGAAATCCAACCCAAAAAATAATATGCACAATGATATCAAAAGACGGTGTAATGTTAGAGTCTTCATTCAAGTGCATTGTATCATTTGTTTATTCTAAGTTAATTAGTGGGTTTTCAAGAAGGAGTTCGATCTGTGAAACAGTAGATAAAGTCAGCATATCGAGTTACTAGATGTATCTGATCTTTGAAGTAAACGCAAAAATAAAATATGGTTAGGTTTCATTTGCGTTACAGTACATTACAGTAGAAAAATTAAACGATTGTTTTATGTACTGCATTCTAAGTCAATTTGCTTTGTGTAACAGTAATAATTCATAGTTTGGGCTGGGCAAGTGGGATCTAGGACGCGCGTTTAGTCTTATTTGGGACTCGTCAGCCAGATATACCTGCGTTCTGGTGTTGATGCTCATACTGGGACTCAAACTCAGCTCCTTCCATACCAAACGCCACCGCATTCATCACTAAGCTACTGAGTTCAAACTGGTATGTATATATATAATTAGAATATGTTTGGATCTACCTGTGTTTTTGTTACGACTGAAATCGATCTGTAATAAGACATAGTTTAGATATTCATTCAGTAGAGTATGGTTTAGGCCTTTCTCTTCTCCCCCCTCTTTCTTAAACAAAGCCAAAATGAGAAAATATGACTAGTGCAAATGGACCATGTTGGATGTGAAGAGGTTACCCAGTAAAGGCAGTGGATAAATTTGCGCTAAAATATATCGCGAATTGATTGAGTTGGAAAAAAAACAACTGTTAGAAGCTGGCTCAGTGATCTAATGACAAAGCGTTTCCCTTGGAGTCAAAAGGTCTTGTTTTTAATCCCTGGTGGAGTCGTGGATGTGTACTATTGAAAAATCCCAAACTAGGACGAAATAGCTGATAAGTACTTCGCAGTGATTAATGGTTGTCTAATTCAAACCTATCCGTGATATCAGATTAATTATTGTCGACCTTAAAAATAAGACTAAGTGTAAAGATTAGAGAAAGAAAAATATAATTTCCACTATGTAACCCCTTTAATTTAATAACCTCAATTGGTTAGTAATATATTAAATTGTTAAAATAGTAATAAATGCAATGAACGAGGATGAGATGGTTTACAATGATCATTCTCTTTATCAACTGTATGTTTTCACAATCATGCACACGCACACACACACACACAGATACACAGAAGCACTCCTCCTATATACAGCGATAATAAGTAAATCTTATTGCCTGGGCTATTTTTTTTTTTGTAAATGACAAAAAAATTGTGTTATCTTGAACCAGAGAAAACCAATCCAGCTTCAGAATTTTCAAATGCTGATCAACACCGCCCCCATATATTCACAAATGCCTACACATATACACTGACATATACATATATCAACATACATACAAACAGAAGTAACATATATGTATATGCATTGAGGCAGTAAATATGAAAATGATAATCTCATTCTATTTCTTAAGATCAACTATATGCATACATAGGTAATCTGACTGTTACAATCACATATACACGCACACACATACAAACACATGTACACAGTACCCCCTTTCTCTATGTTTTATTGTTGTTGTTTGCATTTATTTATCATCAATCTAAATAATCACTGCTTCAATTTAGAAAATATTTAATTAACCAACCAAACATTTCATTCCTTATATCATTGTAATGTGTATGTAGATGATGTATAAATAATGTTAATATTAGATCATTTCTTGTTTAAAAATAAAACTTAGTAAAGAACATCTTTCATGGTAGAACTTGGTTTTGGATCTTTGAATAGAATACAGACATTGTTCTTTATATCTTCATTCTATTCATCATAGATAGTAATAATAGTAATAATCATAATAGTAATAATAATAATAACAAATCAAAAAAGGAATTGATCTATTTTACTATTATTCAACATATTTAATGTAATGACTGATAATAATAGTAGACGTGATTGTTTAATGGAGACAATATCTTGTGGAAATGATTTCACTAACACAACGTCAATCCATCATCATCATCATCTTCATCATGCAGAAGATATGAAGTAAGTCAATGTGAATTATACTGAAGAGTTACTTTTTGTTTTTTTTTCATTCTTTACAATTTATTCTATAAGTTCTTTTAATGAGTCTATCATGATAACTTGGGCTTAGATCCGAAGTTACATTGTTGGGAATACTGTAGAAGAGATAGTATTGTGTTTGTATACTGTTTAAGAAATGTTTAGATAAAAAAAAAAAAACTAAAACGGAACTACTGTCTAGTACATTTCTAGTTGAATTTAATGTTTGTATTCTACATAATTCGATTATATTTGTCAAATCACTGGTCAAATTAATAGTTAACTAAATGGAGGAGAACAACAGTGACATCCATAATAAAAGCATGATACTAAGCAATAAAGATACTAACTATTGATAGGTTGTAGTTAGTTCAAACAAACAGCGATTAAATGATTGAGAATGGTGTATAACCTCATACAAAAGAAAAATCAAAGTACAAGTGCATAAAACGCTCTCTATTCAACATACCAGATGTTTCGTTAGGAAATAACAAAATTCCTAATTAGAAATCGTATGATTACAAAACTTAAGAGTTCACAATACAACTGACTACTGACTATTAACATTATGAATTTGAACGTATAGTTATTATTTGTTAGGGAAAATGTAAAATTTTCTACAATTGCTACATGGCAACTTTACCAGAGTTTCTATTCAACGATTCAAATGTCTTTTGTCTATTGTTGAAGAAGCTAATGATATTGATTGTCACTAAAAACTACAGCTAGTGTTACCTTTACTTCATTCATAAATAGGTATGGATAACTTCATCTAATTGTTATGAAGACTTTGATCACTGCTCCAGTGAAGGAAGAAATCTTCAAATTCAGGTTAAATAAATAACAATTTAGAAAATTTCATAATTTATAAATAGACCGGAAGTAATAATATTAAAAGTTCAGTTACGTAATAAGGTAAATTGATGGATAAATGGAATACCACTGAGGTGTAGATTCAAACCAAAGCCAAAATTGTGTTTTTATCAATGACTGAGACAGGAAGATAGAAAGAGGAATTTTGTAAGATAAACATTGGTGGAAACAAAATAGAATAAACTAACAATTTAAGAGATAATAAGCATGAATTTCGGGTTAAGTCCATGGTCGAATCAAAGTTTCAATCAGTTTCACTTATACACACGGTTTTGGCTTCTCTTTGTGTATATTAATGACTTCAGCAATACATATCATGTGGAGATCTGCTGACTTACATAAGCTGCTGATAACCTTTTAGATAACTCTGAACAAGGAATCCGCGCTGATTAAATAGTCAGTAATCACAAGATGTTCTATAATGACGATTCTCATTAATAGGCGTTTTCCATTTAATCGAATGTTACACTGTTACACATTACGATCATATAAAGTAATCAGGAACTTAATTAAAACTATTGAATGTATAACATTCATCATTATAAATCAACTCATAACTAATCTAATTGATTATTAATACAATCTCATGTATTTACCAATTTCTAAATAGGCTAAATGAATAAATGTTTAATCCATCTTTTTAGTTCTTTTTATCTCATTAAATCATTTTATATCTAAGCATGTTATAACAAGTTTCTTGTACTTTATACATTTTGAAAAGATAATCCTTTCCTGAATTATTTCTTCTACATAAATAGTTCTAAGACTGATGACAAACAGAGAGTGATCATGATTTTTCTTTGTATTGAAATGAAATTTATCATCTAAAATTTGCCTATTCATGTATAAAGTACAAATCAGTATGGTTTTTTTTTGTTTGCTTCAGTATTTTTTTTGTTGTTGTTGGCAAACTAACTCAATGAGATAAACGAAAAAGGTCAAGTTAATGTGTTTATCACTAAATGATGAATTACTTTTTACTGTTTCAATTTCAAATGTGATTTACTCGAAATTGGATTAGAATTAGTCATTAGAATGTAGAATCTAAGTCTGAGTTCTTTTATCAACATCGACACTAGAATGTAGTGAAGACATTTAGATGTGATGAATTTCAGATAAAATGAAATGTAGAAATCTTGAATTCAATTTATCAGTTACAATTTCAACTTTACATTGTAGAAACCTACTTAATATGCACATGTGACAGTAGTGGTTAGTATGTTAAATGAGATCCTTAGTATCATTATCAACAAGGATGATGTCAACCGCCTTCTAAAATAAAGAAATCAGCTGATTATGTAATAATTTTTATCTGCTGTGTTGTCGATAAAGATTATGATTAAGGCCGCCTATAGTCATTTTATGTTGTGGACACTTCCAGTATAAAACAACCTAATAAGTTGAATGAAAAACGCAAATAAGTATGAAATGTAATTTTTGATGAAAGTTACACTAATGATACACACAGTAACTATCATATACTCAATGTTGAATTCCTTTAACATTTCACATTAAAAATAGTGCATCGTTATATATACTCCAATACAAAGACTAAGACATTGAACCGATGCTATTGAAAACGTTTTTAGTGTATACTGTTTTGGGCTCAACAATATTAGTCGTTTTTTTATTTCATGCTCACATTTTTATTCTGTTTATCATGCAGCAAGTTGAACTGCTCTACAGTAGGCATGTCTATAACTGACATCAAGTGTGAATTGATCCAGCAGAAACAGAGGTCTTGAATACCTACCATAAACATACTCATTTTTCACCTAACATATGCTCTGTGTAAAATAATTATATGATAACTGTAACTTGACAAGAAGAAACATACAGTTTCATTAGATGAACAAAATTTTAACTATGTAGAATATCTCAGAAGAAAAGTCCTGAAACTAGACCTATACAAATCGTTTTTTAGTCTCCCTGATATTTTAATGACTTCATCAACTGATGTTAGTCGATAACATAATGAATAATCTTTAAATTATACAAATGACTCCTACAAAGCACCATATTTAATGTGTAGAAATCTAACTGAATACTCATATTCGTTTTTCCTTATCTTGAATGAGAAGTCATTTGACTATGAGTCAGTCAGTCATCAAGTATATGAGAAGGGGAATTGAAACTGAAGTTGTAGAATGAGATAAGTAGTGAATGTATCTGTGTCAGTTTAACTAATACTCTAGAACCTGGCATACAGTGTTGGCACAAGATAAAATTTACAGGAGTAAAACAACAATATGCCTCAAGAAGAAGAAATGAACAGCTGTCACCGATTCTGAGCCATGTCACTCAGCTTCATCAGTCACTGATCGCGATTATCACGCTGACCCCAACTAGGCAGTATACATATACCAACACAGCTTAGATCAACAGTCTGAAGCTTTCTGGATTGATACCATGTTTTAGTTTGAAACCCCTAGCTTTTTATCTTACCCCAGTGCCAACCAACACCGTATGATGAGGTAGGTGGTGGTTAGGTATATGTAATACATGTCTTAAACTCCCAATCATGTATCGCGGTAACCCATTCTGAGCCATATAGCCAGACGTCTGTAACTACGGGTAGCAGTTATCGTGCAAACCTACCGACTTGATTTATAATTCATGAAATAATGCCATTTCTTCTTTCCGTCGCACATAAACTTCGAATATACTGTTACTAATCCAATTAATCCACTTTGAGTAATCGGATGGTCAGGCTTAGGTGATGCATATTCTGACCACTTCTGTCAGTGAACATTCACAGCTTTATCAACTGATTCACCATATCGATTGGCCTGAAAGCCTATTAACTGGCAATTCTTCCAACTTTATTCGTTTATATCATCCTTATAAAAAGGTGTTTATGTGTATGTATATACGTTAGCTAATCTCATTAACATTCCATTTTTGTTTTTATCATGGTTAATTAATTCAGCAGGTCAGGTAATATATTGATATTTTTTACTTCTGCGTTATTTCAAGAGGCCTTTCTTTGCTTTTAGCACATACATAATCGATTGTATCCTAGACAAATATGATTTCTGAGAGCTATTTACTGAATACTCGAATTGTAAATGTAATTCACCCTTACAAGCTACTATAATCATAATATTACTCCACCCGCCCCCCTCTCAATGCAGATCATGTGAAATCGGAACTAAATTTTGTGTTAAGTAAACTTCGATTAAAGTTATTTTGCTAGACCACTTTCTTTCATTTAAATGGAGATTGAAAAGCTAAAATAATAGAGAGCAACTGACCTCAAGCAGCTTAAGTGAGTGAATAAGTAATATCAATGTTAGACAGAGTGCTAGAAAAAACATCGCAAATCAGTCAAAGAGGTCATAAACCTCCATCGAATGATATGGTTGGAACAGTTTTTGCCCCGACCACCATCTACTTTGCTGATTGACGTTATTAGGAATTGAAATAAAACTAAAGAAAGGTTGAGACGATCAGACCAAAAACATAGCGTTAGTTTATGAAACATTTGACTGTTGTTATAAGCCTTGTTGCTGGCTGCAGACTGTTTGGTTGAGGTTCGCTTAATAATCATGATCAGTGTCTGGAGACACTGGGTGTTAAGGCTCGAAATCGGTCACAGTGGCTCAAACGTAATCAATGTATATGTTCTTCTAGAGCTTAAGTTCCATTAATCTGTCAAGCATACTTTTGTATCATTGCTGTCTAATGAATTATACTGTCGTGTTTAGTCATGTAAATTTAGTTTCATCGTGCTAATGTGATTGGAAATTTGAGCTTATGTGCGTATGTGTCAGATTTTATGTTATTCATAACTAATTGACTGACTTTAGATGTTGATAGTCTATTGATAAGCCAACAAATGATTCGATCTGTAGTGATTGTGAGATTATTCGTAACGTTTTCATTAAGATTATTGCAATCAGTATTTCTGATCATTATCCCACTCGTTTAGCTGTTAAATGTGGTGTATCATGACGTACACTATATATAAAAGATTTCTTTTCAAGTAGTTGAAGGTATCCGTCGATGCTTACTTTGAACATGTCCATTGTAGTCCAGCCTAATAATCTAAGTGGAAAACAAAGAATTATTGAAAGTTAGGGTTAATACATAGCAACTTTCCATCAAATGGGCAGGAAATGTAGGATACAAAATATAGTGGACATTAAAAGTGTTACAGATAACCTCAGTCATTATATGTTGCAAGCATTTAATAAAGTACATCAATACAAGTATTTGACTCTCCAATTCATATACATAAAGTAAATGTTAAACGCCGAAATATCTGTCAATAAATCCACGTTTACGAGTAATGAGGTGATATAGAAGTTTTAGATAGATACTGTCATTATCACCAGACTTGAATAGTTCATATTTCCGTTACTGTCGGTTATTAAAACTTATGCTAAAAATTCTTGATTATCACATGAAGATAATGTTTAAATGATTCATTACAACTTGTCAGATAACTGCCAATATGATGTAATAATTAGAAATGAAATGAAGTTTATATTTCTAAATTAAATCCAGTCAACATATTAAGTCAAAGCTTGTTTATTTATAACAGTTAGTCATACAACCATCCGGCAAGATATGAACCTGTGAGTCGGTTGGTTTGAATCTGTCAAGCTTCCTCTGTATCCATATTACTTTCTATAAATACTCATTATGAATAACTGGGCTCCATTTGAATTAAACGTTTGTCACAGAGTGACCTCAGTTTAGATACTACTAAAATCCAGGACAAATTAGAAAGCAGTTACATTCCAGTATTTCACTCCACAGCAGTGCAAATCAGTATAGTGAATTAGTTGTCACCAATGGCTTTGAATTTGAGCAAAGTGAAGTTTTGAAGTGTGTCATAGGATGGTGACTTTGTAACAAAATGATTAATCAATTACCTTAGGATCTGATTATCTTAGGTTCAGTCCTTATCGTATTGGTGGGTGAGTACAACGGAGATGTCCCATTCTTGGATAAAAACTTCGAAGTAATCTATTCTTTACATGACTCATTTAATAACATTTCTTTATTATTTCATCAACATATAACCACCTTAAATGTATTTAGCTTATTAGTAAAGGAGAAAGAAGTAATTCCTTATGAATTGTTTCATCGAATAATAACATTAGTCAGTTAGCTAATAACAAATTTAGGAAGGGTGCAACATAAGATTATACATGAATCAGTCATTTTCTTAGAAGACGAGTGCTTGAGTAGTAGATAATAAATAATCCATTCATGTAAGAGTCTTCTTGTGACAATCACAGGGGAATCAGTCTGACTAATATAGTTTCTAAATTATTAGCCTCGATTATACTTAGACGCCTAACTAGAGCTCGTGAAGAGCAGACTAGAGAAAACCAGGCTGGATTCAGACCTGGACGTGGCTGTATAGACCACATCTTCACACTGCGACAGGTCCTGGAACACAGACACACATTTAGGCGTCCTACAATAGTTGTCTTCCTGGACCTAAAGGCGGCATTCGACTCTGTTGATCGTCAGGTTCTGTGGCAGTGTCTGTCATTGAAAGGTGTACCAAAGAAGTACATTAACCTTATACAAGCTCTCTACTCTAAAACTACAGGTCGAGTGAGAGCTTATGACGAACTGTCATCGGAATTCCTCACTTCAAGTGGTGTCCGTCAGGGATGTCCACTTTCCCCATTCTTGTTTAATTTTGTCATAGACATGCTCCTAGATATAACCATGTCTTCGTCTGACTTTTCAGGAGTTGACTTACTACCAGGAGCCTCGCTTACTGACTTAGAGTATGCTGATGACATAGTCCTATTTGGTGAAGACGCTGACAAAATGCAGAGTCTTCTGACTACCCTGAGCAACAATGCAAGCATGTTCGGGATGCGATTTTCCCCCTCGAAATGCAAAATGTTGCTTCAGGATTGGGTTGCATTGGCACCTGAACTAGTGATAGGGAGTGAAGTAGTCGAGCGTGTAGACCACTTCACGTATCTGGGGAGTCTCATCAGTGCTGATGGCCTGGTGACTGACGAAATCTCAGCACGGATACAGAAAGCTCGATTGGCTTTTGCCAAGTTGCGTCACTTATGGCGCAGGCGAGATATCCGCTTGCTAACGAAAGGACGAGTGTACCGTGCAGCAGTTCGCTCTGTCCTACTATACGGTAGCGAAACATGGCCGTTAAGAGTAGAAGACATTCGTAGGTTACTGGTTTTCGACCATAGGTGTCTTCGAAGCATTGCTCGAGTATCGTGGGACAACCGAGTGAGCAATGCTGTCGTTAGGAAACGGGTTCTAGGAAAGGAGGGCAAATCAATAGATGAAGTATTGAAACTTCATCAGTTGAGGTGGTTGGGACATGTGTTACGCATGTCTAACTACCGTCTGCCTCGACGAGCTATGTTTTGCGGCGTAGGAATAGGTTGGAAGAAAGCTAGGGGCGGCCAAACCAAAATATGGCAGAAATCGATGAAGTCACTGACAAATGGACTGAGTCATGTTGGTAGATGTAGGCTGCGTGGTTGGGGTCCGCGAGACGAAAGTCACCAATGGTTAGAGACCATGAACGACATGGCTCAGAATCGTTCGCAATGGCGCAGGTGCATCCACTCTTTGTGTTCTCTCAAAATCTAACCTTCTGAATTCTCTATCTTTTTCCTTTCAAATTTATCTCACTGAATTATACTTTTCGAATCATATCTTCGCTCCCTAATTTTCTGCATTACTGATAATACTTCTACTATCGCTATCACTCTTGGATTTGAACTGACAGTTGCGTCTCTAAGCTGATGTGGTATGGCAACCTGAACTGATGTACGTATGTACGAAGTTCTGCGTTGTATCTGTCTGTCTGTTATGTAAGATATATTCGGCTAGATAAGATAATTGACAGTTAAATGGTGGACAGTAGACGACAGTATTGCTTGACTCATAGTGTTAGCTAACAAAAGATACTTACTTGACCTGAACTATTTAACTTACACTTTGTATATTCGCTTACAATGAATATGAAAGATGTACACATGATAAGCTAAAAGAAAACATAGTACTTCTTCATATTACAAAACCTTAATTTGGGGCGAGCAAGAGAAAATGCCTATTGAAGAATAAGTTAAATTCACTTCACTTCGGTGATTCCTCTTCAGCTGGTTACCAACATTAATATATATCATAACATTGTAAGCATATACTATAAGTAGAAGGAAATTTTAAATATGGAAAGAATAAATGAACTTTATGAAGAGAGGCAAATGGTTTATTGTTTTTGCAGATTGATATACAGGACTCGCTATATAACGAAGTCAAATATACGTCGTCATAATTAACATATTTTCAGCTTGGAAGGTTGTAAATTTGGCTGGATATAATAGTTTTACTAGTTGTAGCTTGACTGTCAGTATAAATCGGAGAGTAATGTATACAGCTATTTGCCATGACATGAAATGATTCAGCAGTTTGCATTGATAAGAAATTTGATGCAAACGAGTATTGTATTACTCATATAGCTGGTATCTTCTGGTTAATATTTACATAGTTAGTTTATGATATTGTTTCACAGTCATCTGAATGTTATGAGTAACGCTTACCTCAGATCATACATCTCATGAATTCTACTGGTTACATGTTAGTATAATCACTTTTTAGTAAACCAGTAGGTCGATTTGCGAAGTATTACTAATTAGTGATAGTTTGGGCATGTATCACGTGTGCTCAACCACTGTCTACCTCAGTTTACAGTGATTAGTGTATAAGTAAGAAGGAAGAAAGATAGGGGCAATTAAACCAAACCATAATATAAGTCTACAAAGTCGTCGACCTTAACTTTGAGCCTACCGATTTTCGTAGTCACTGGTAACAGATACTCTGGGTACTTGACTTAGGATCGGCCTCATTTGTGTAAGTACATTCATACGTTATCTTTCCTCAGATTCCGAGGTTGATGCTTTTTCATACTTTTCTCTTCGGTGATTTATTCGTTCGTCTCGAATGATGTGTTATCTTCTTTTCTATTTTCTGTCACTGATATTGTTACTAATTTTGTGTTCATCATGTTATGTTGTTATGCTACAACTTTAACTAATTTAGATATCTTCTGGGTTCATGATTGTTCATGATCGATTGGAAGGCTGATTAACTGATTATGCTATGGTCGCAAATGTGTCCTTTTAAAATTTTCTTGCAACTGTTACCCAGCTTGTATTCTGTTGTAAATCAGAATTAGTTCACTAATTAATTGTGTTTCTAATGTAAATCACTGTTTTTAACTTGTATGATAGTATACTGCCTTACCGGTTAAAGTTTATGACTTTCAACTTTTAGATCATAATTTAATGCCTTCTTCCATCTATTTCGTCACTAGCACCTATGTCATATGGTAGTTATTGCATCGTTCAGACTGAGTATCATAAACATTAAGAATATTGACAAGTTTAAACGACCTAACAATGATGTGCATCAATATCATAGCCATAAGTCGTCTTTGGTTACATGGCATATTGCTAAACAGTTCAAAATGTGTTCAGCCGTGTTTTAATTACTCAATTTACAACATACCATATAAACAAGCCCCCCCCCCACCTACCAAGTCGTTTATTCGTTGTTGATTGTTTAGTTGTTATTCTTACTTTTATTTCTATGTAATTCGTACATCGACAAGTTAATCAACCTTTTTGAACTATGATTTGATAAAATGACAGGTTAGACAACCATTAAACACTAAGAAACACTAGTCAACTGTTTATGTCCCAATACGGAACTCTTCAACAGGGCTTACCCGTTATCTCTCAGTGAGATATGGTAAGAGGAATGAGACCAGGACCTAGAGAAAAAAGCTATTCAATGTTTCCATTTTTTAAATGGCTGTCTAATTCAAGTCAATACATGATATCAAATTCAGATTCTACATCGTTCAATTATGAACAGGGATAAACTGTAATGAACATTAATACATTCATGCTTAGAATTCTCTAAAGTATTACATATTGAACTAATTCAAAGACAACTGAATGAAAAATGTTCAAAAATGACCTACATCATATTCGATATATACACTAATTGGGAAGTGTTTACACGCTTCTTATAGTACTACACTATGACTGTAACAATAATAAAGGGCTTCAACACTCAATCAGTTATTTAATATGGGAATATTATGTTAGTGTAAGTATTAATGATAAAGACAAATGCAGTTAAATATCCTTGTACTTGATGTACTGAAACAGTAACAATTTCAATATCTCATAATTCTCTTGTTATAGTTTAAGTCATAATGTTTTATGATGTAATCGTAAATGTTACACACTGTAATGACCTTATTTATAGAAAGAAAAATTGGTCCTCCATGTTTTATATGTGCCTAGTCTACACCTGTTCTTGTATGAATTCAGTCACTTAAAAGCCTTAGTGATCATATATAAAGCATAATTGTATATAAAGATATGTCATTCACTAGCAAAATTCAACAATGTCAATCCTGATTTAATAGTTCACAGTTAAATGAATGTATCAAGATTCTTATGTGAAGTTCTAAGCCTATGTAGAAACAATTTATTAAGTATCTGTATCGCCAGATTCCTGTAATTTAGTAGAAATAGTATTTACTTTGATAGTGGTAACTAAAATGTGCAAATATGGAATGAGGTACACGGGGAAAGAATTACTTTGTGGAAAGAAAAGTATGAAGTAATTTTAAGTTGACAATTTGAGGGAAGATAAAGAGTGAATGCACGAATGCCAGTGTAGCCGATTCTTTAGCATGTTACGCAAAAGCTCCAACTATTGGTTACAACAATCCCGTCGATACTAGTTAAGTAGTCTGGATCTATCAACACGACTCAGACAAATAGTCAGTGACTTCATGCACTGATGACATGTTTTAGTGTATTATCTTTTTTCTTCCAAACTACTGTTATATTAGTAAGCATCATGCGTTAAGGTGCGTGGTAGTTAGACCCACCTGACACATGTCCCATTCCATGAAACTTCAAAACGCCAATGACTAAATACCAATAACCTACGGATATCATCTAGTCTTAATGACCTCGTTTCATACCCATGCAATAAGGTAGAACGGATTGTTGAGCTGTGTACTCTGCTCTTTATCGGCATAATTCTTTTTAATTTCGGCTAAAGAAATGATCAGGTACGTTTTCATCATTTGTTTCACTAATAATGCTTTCTAATTGGAAATTATGTAAATACTTATGTAACACAAACTGTTTCTGCCAATCTTGAAAATATACGTTCATTATCTGCAAGAGCTGAAGAGATGATGTTATATGATCATAATCGTCCCCCATAGATAGACATTAGAATGTAATGTAAAGGAAGTCACTATCTGTTTTATGATTTTCATCTCCTCCCAAATGTTTTTTGTACTGTGTAAACCAATGGTCTGTTTGAGAGTTTGATTATGAATCTTGGAATTACAAACAAGTCCATTGCATCTATTAAATATCCTCATATAATACCGAAAGAAAACAAGAAAAACAATTGAAGTTTCATATAACTTAGTGGACCTTGACAACTAGTGAAAATCATAAAGTTCTGAACTATTCTTTAGTTCTAGTATGGAATTCCTTAGTGATGAACATCAATATCCACATTGAATATTTAACTAAGGCTTTGAGGTGAATCTATTTCCATTAACCTTCTGAGTTATTATACATCAGTTCATATGTAGCACATAAGTCGTTATTCTTCACGAAACTAAATATTTACATTAGATATATTTTTAGTGACTGATTTCGATGAGAATTTGCAAGTATTTTTATAATACGAACACATATAACCACTGGAGTTCAACCATACTAGGTATGACGCAGTTAATTATCAATGGCATTCGGTAATCATTGCTCAATACCTCATGGATTGATTGCTCACTCAGTTTACTAAAGGTTAAGCACTCCATATGAATCTTAAAGTCTCTGGGTTTTCCCCAGATAGGATTGTATATAAGCACAACTGTGGATTGAAAGAATATTCTAATAGTAATTGGTAAGAAATCTTCGACCTAGGTTTGGCACAACTTGGTATTCCTCAACAAGGTGAGCACATACTCCCCGGATGTTTTTATCCAGCGTCACCCACTTTCACAGTCTGCGACCGTTACTAATGAGTTACTTTGAGTCACTTATACTATTTAACAAATTGCGATTAAGTCGATGGAATTTGATTATCACTATATAAGACTTGGTAAATATTAACTTGGTTACTGCACTGATCAATAAATGTATTGCCACTGTGGAACCTCATGTTAGAATAAAGCAACTACTCGGTAATTCCTTGATTTCATTAGTTGTCTAGCCCGGTTCCAATTCACTAATCTCCACGACATCAAATACATAAATGCAAACAAAAATCAACTTTTTATTTCTTCTTTCTAGTATATTCATTGTAACTCCTAAATCTAGTTCAGATCTATTATGTATGTGTACAAACATTTTGTTTTATAGAACATAGACTACTTATATTACTACTTTCAATTGTTTGTTTGTTTGTTTGTTTGCCTTTATCGTCATGTTTCACTGTTCCACTTTACGTTTTTCTATCCAATGATTATACACGTCCTTGTTGATTTGTCTTTTCGTTGTTCTTTTTATACATTTTCTTTCTCCTTTTTGCTTTCACCATTGCCCCCTTCCCTCCTCTTTCACTATACATTAACATATTACATAAACATTCTTTTTTTTAGTTTTCTTTTTAACTCTTCTGAACATTTACATTTTTGTTTCTTTAAAGAGTTTGTATATTTGTTTATTTTAGCAGATTTTCTTCTCATTTTATTCACCTTCATTATTGTACTCTCTACTAATTTATTATTATTATTATTAACATCAGATACTAATCGGTAGATAAACACTGAATAAGTGTTCATAGGTTCATGTACTCACTTATATGTATGATGTGTAATAGTATGTTTATGTAGACGATATTCGCATTGTTATTCGTTATCTTTGTAAGTGATATTAAGTGTGAGAGAGTGAAAGTTAGACAGAAATACAGAGTATGTGGAAGTAATTCATCATGGATTTGTTATACAATCAATTCATATTGAGATAATACAATGAATGGATGAATGTGTAATAACTTTTCTATTCTAATGGAGCATCATATTTGTATATATTAATGGATAAAGTCATACAAATCGTATAGTAAATTGACTAAATTAGAAATATCAAGAGTTAGAAGACAACTCAGTTAAGCGTTCACTACGAAAACTAAAGGTTCTGTGCTTGACTTCTTAGTGTTAGTTGGTCACGGCTGATCATTGTTAATGATTCTTATACTAGAACAAAACTACTATCGAATGATTCTTAGTTTTCAATGGTTGTCTAACTCAAATAAGTTTGTGATGTCAAATTAAAATTCAACGTTCTCCATTACACCCAATTATAATGATTAAACTTTAATGATCGGGTCGTGGATGCACACTGCTGAAGAGTCCCATACTAGGACGAAACAGCTACCCAGTGATTCCAGGTGATCAAAGGGTGTCTGATTCAGATCAATTCGTGATATCGGAATTGACAGATTTTAGAATGTCTAACAATTATTCATTCGTTTATTATTAATTTTCTAATGATAATATCCCAGAAATATCGTTATATAACCACATTTATGTGAATACGAATACATTCATGATGTAGGGTTCCTTTATGAATATTTATCGTAGCAATAAATAATTAATTTTAGGTAGTTTGTGGAGATTCGTATTAAGTTTTAATTAACTGAATTTGTTACAGATTGATGTCAGGAGTTCTAGCATCATATGAAGGCTCAGTGGTACAGAAGGTCAAGGTATTCTCTAACTTGGAGCCCGTAAGGGCAGAATCTAGGGTTCACAGTGTTGAAGAGTCCCATGCCAAGACGAAATAACTATTCACTGCTTCCTGGTTTTTAGCAATAATGAATAGTTAAATAAGAAATTCATTGGAGTGTTATATTTGTGTATATACTCAGGTATAAATATCGGTTCAAGTCGCTACACCTAATCGGAATACCATGATGATTACTAGATTATCATAGGTAGTAGTGAAATCAGTAGAACTAAGACAAACGTGTAAAGTCAATTAGATACAATAATAAAATGAAGACCATTATCTCTTCATTGATGTAGGGTGGTTATGGAACGAAACTTGTTATACATTTTAACATCCCAACTTCTTCAGTTCGTTTAATCTTTAGTGAATCATTCACACAGTGACTTCTATGGGACTAACTGATTAACATGTTATGTGCAATTCACAAAGAAGGAAGTAAACATTATTCTTATCTACCATAAACATTTTAACTCTAAGTTGCTAACTGTGTTACAGTTGACTAAAGTGTGGTTGGAAGTACACGAATACTTACCTGGTTAATGAAATAAGTAGAAGAGTCACTTACTATAATGAGCTTGAAAATAAAGTTGTTTTGTTAGGCATTCATAACATAACTGCTTTCTAGATAGGTTGATATCTATTTTATGTTGACGTGAGATTCTAAGTATTCCAATCATCCCTCATCGTAATTTTATAACATTACTAATTACTTTAATAGTAATATATTTACCAGACTTTCCTAATATTCATAATAAATCAAGTGAAACGACCGCTTACTAGTAAAACTGACTGGATACTAATAAAGTAGATAGAATGCTAACCATACCAAAACTTTCTCTAATTAATTAATTTAGTTCCATGAATATGCTCGCTAGATACAATTGATTTTAACAGATATTCGAATTTCTGTGTCATAATACCCGGATAAAACGTAACTCAAGTTTCCATCATAAAAAAACCATATCTAGATAACAACTAAATGAAATTTTGGATGAACTAAAGATTTTAAGACCAATAAGACACTGATGTCTTTTTATAGGTTGTTACATAGACTCATATTCCTTAAATTTAAATTCGATATCATGAATTAAACGGGATTAGGCAACTATCAAGAAATTAGGAGGCATTAGAGAGCCATCTCATCATAGTATATTACTCAGCATTGCACATCCATGTCTTCATAGGTGATCGGTGATAGGAAGCTCATGCTTCATGACGAAACACTACCTTCAGACCACTTGGGTAGACGTAAATAATGGTTGACAATTCCAACTTCAATTGATTCGTGATAAATTAAAATCAATGTCAATTCACTATGAGATTTGAACTTATATTGACTACTCTCACAGTCAGTGGTATTATTTGACAAGTTATTCTTATTGTCCATTGTTATGAAATGCATGAAACAGTAACTGAATTCACAATATTTTGTATAAAGTATTAAGTAAGCCTACATTTATTGAGATTCTGGGTGTCTATGCTTGTCTCAGGGTCCCGAGTTACACATTCTCCATATCTCAGCCATAGAGTTATGATGGACCGATAGAGGTTAGTCCTTTGTAACTTTCTTTCATACTACAACAATAAATCATGAATTAACCACCTCTGCAAATCTCTGACCTAAACTTATCATTGAAACGAATTCACAATAATCAATTTACTAAGATAACATTCATAAAATATGATTCTCCCAAGATGGCAACACTGATTGAATTATTGTCACTATTTCTGTACATTTCCTGAATCTTAGCATTACTAATACAATGTCCTTACTATTATCGCCATCGAAAACTCTTATCACCTTCAAATGACTAGTTTACTGTATAACCATAGAATAATTTAATTTCCATGAAATAACATTGTTACTTTGACCCTCAAAAGTTTATAATTATGGTTCCAGATTAAAAAAAAGTATCTTATATTTAAGTTTATATTATCCTTTCAAAATTATCAATTAATCAATTACTTCTTTTGTTTTTTGTACTAAAATTAAAAATTGCGTACAACTTGGCACAAATCCATTAAAACATTGAACTATACAATCTATGCTTTTATCGTTACTCTTTCCACCACCATTAACCACCACCACCCCCCCTCCCACCGACACATACCACCACCCCACCATTCAATTTCTAACTCCCAATTTATTATTTGGTAACGTTTTATTTTTCAAGAATTACACAATTTATTGAATTCAAGTAGTTTTTTTTGTTTCTTAGAGAAAAAAAAGTTCTTGTACATGCGTACACATACACCAACACATACATAATTCTTCTGTAGCATTTTTAATTGTTATGGTTGTTGCAAATTTTCTTTAAAAAAAAACAATTATTTTTTTTGCAAAATAAATGTAATGCAATGGATTTTATTTGTTCTAGTTTAACAAGATATTGATAATGTGTTACTATCTCACTAATCTGAGATACAATTGAATGTTAGTGTGTGTGTGTGTGTATGTGTGTTTGCGTGTTCTAGAGTGCCCGAGATAAACAGCAAGGAGACAAATAAGTTTGCATAGTTTTTAGTATAGTTCATAGTCCATAAGATATACATAGTTTGATTATTATTATTATTATTATTATTATTATTATTATTTTTATTATCATTGTTATTGTTATGTTTCAGAATCTTTTATGCAACATGTCCTTCTCTCGATGCTTTCGTATTGTATCCATGCAAGTTTGCATATGTGCGTGTGTATGTGTGTTAAAGTAACCTAGTACTCGCAAACTTCAGTTCTCTTTTGATAAATACGAGTGTTTAATATATAAATATATTTAAAGTATAAAATCATATTTATAGTGAATAGATTCAAGTGGAATATATAAAGAGGTGATCTTGTATGAGATCACTTATGGGTTACTCCTATAATTAGACAATTATTGACAACCAGAAAGCACTGAGTAGTTGATTCGTCTTAATATGGTACTACATAGTGTAACAGTATACATTCACAAACACACTATAGAACAAACAGTCAGGATTCTTATCGACTACTTAATCTTTAGACTACTGAGTCAATATATTACATGATCATCATTCAATCTCATTAAGGAATAACCCACACACATGATGTGGTTTCAGTAGATTTCCGGAATTATCTCTTCAAATCAATACCTGACTATTGTGCACATTTGGTTATCCTAAAGATTGGTAAAATGCTGAGTCGATTGCAGTAAATTAAAAACAGTTTCTGTGGAATTTCTGATAACACACACACACACACAATTATTGATCTCATTTTTAAATTTAGATTAATTGTGCAAATCAAATGTTACGTCATATGTCGAAGTTGTGAATGACTGTGTTCAAAAATAGAGCATACGTGTAGTAGTTTAATGTATTCATTTATGTTCAACATAGAATCTGGGACAAACGTGAATCGACTCAAGTTGCCACATCTCAGCATCGCAGTTAGATGAATATCAAATTAGTAGAAATAGTAGCTACTTCCATAATAACAACAAAAAGAGTGGACATATATAAAACAGTAAATGAAGAAAGAATCAGTTCAGGAGAAAAAAGGTATCAAATAAGTTTAAGCTCACAATTTAAGCGAGGACGAAGAGGGAATGCACTTACGCCAAAGTGACCGAATCTTAAATATGTTACAAATAGTCTCGACAATAACCAAGCAGTCTTCATCTATCAACACGACTCAGACAAGTAGTCACTGACTTCATGTACTGATGATGTTTTAGTTTAATTTCCCCTACCTTCCCTTTATCCTACTCCTATACCAGTGAGCATCATGCTTTGAGGTGGGTGGTGATTTTGTATACGTATCACATGTATCAACCACCTCAGTCGATGAACATCTACAATCTCATCAGTAAATTCACCAGCTCCCGGTGTCTAACGTCATTATTACTTACTCAGATAACCCAGGAAATATGAGTGATGCATCGAAACACCGATGATAGAATACCAAAGATCTACGAATATCATCTATTCCTAATGGACTCGTTTCACGCCCATATACCAAGTCAGAATAGAGTGTTGGGAAATATACCTATTGTTTTGTTCAGCGACAGATGCCTGTTATGTATCAAGAAGATAGCTACAATGCCCTTGATAATTGCTAATCAGTGTACGGACACGTCTACCCTGCGACTACCAGTTCTCAATCTGGGATAAAGAAAACAACGACTGAGCAGCCAACAGACAGAATCGAATCGAATTGTATTTCAATCATGCCTTTATATACACAAAATCAGACCACACAGCGAACTAATTAGGGATTTTACAATAATACGAAACAAAAGAGATTGTAGCAGTGAATGGGGGTAACTTGTACACAACTAATTAACTGTAGTCCATAATAAGAGACAATATAATAACAGCAAATATACTAAACGGGAGGATAGGGTAAGAGGAACGTAAGAATAATAGATATGTAATGTTTACACCACTCACGATCAGAATAAATGAATTAGTTCTCTAAAACACAGCTCTGGAAGTTTTTCACTCTTCTTTAGTGGTCTGACATAACAATGTCACGTCCTTGTCGTAGGTGACATGACTTATCGAAAATCAGACGCACTGTTTGTGTGCGTATCGAGATTTCGTCAGACACATAGTCGTTATTGGAGAGGGGAGTGATCAAACCGCTACGATAAGTGAAGTGGTTGCAGTACTAACTTACTCCACTCCCTATTTTAAATTCAAGTGTTGATGTGGATCAATTCTGATGCACCAGTTTACACTCATAGAGGAGAAATGCATCCCAAATATAAATGACTTGTTAATCGATTCTATTAAATGTCCGCATTTTATTAGCGCGTTCATGTAAAATGACTGTAATCTACGTATTCCAAGTCATCACTTGCTTAACTAAATTAAGGCACTGATTATCATAAACTGATTGATTTTTGAAACGTTGAACCACCTAGTAGTTTTCCAAATAATAGAGTAATCAGAATGTTAAGTTGTCATCCTCTTTGAATTCCTCGATGTTGATTAAATTTAGGCTGGGCTCATGCCTAGTTTCAATATGATATTGGATTGATATAGACATATGGATTGCCATCTCCGTTATCATATTCGGAAACAATACAGTTGTCCAAATTGTTCATTCGTTAATTCATGATGTAGAACATTTTACTAAATGTATTTATGATATGGTAGAAATGATTTGTAGCTCAATAAGCTGGTTTTCGTCATAACGCTTTCACTGAGTAGGGTAGTTTAATTACTGGGCTTTCATTTTCATTTTGGACAACATCACTGGAGCAAACTTCTGATTTCTTCTCTAATTGCAAATAATTTAAAAACTAATGAAGAAACTTAAAATGAACAAAAGTTTATACTTATATCCAACATTTTCATTTGTGTCAAGTTCCAGACCCATCTGAATCAAGGGATTTCACTACATACCTCAATAAATATAACGAGAAAGATGTTTTTTGTTCACTTTGTAAGTGAGGTGGTAGAGGAGATTTGTAGCTTAGGCAGTATAGTTTTGGTTATACTGCATTCTCTAAGCGTAATACTTTAATTGAGGTGATTCGATCATCACTGTTGTCAGAAGTTTGCACTGATGAAGTCGTCTAGAATGTCAATGAATGCTCTATGATCAAGCTATCTAGCTTATAGAGCACAATATAATCAATACAAGTGTTCATAGTCGGATTAATTGTAACCATGTATTCTTCACTGTCTGTATACATAATTATGATACATTGTTTGCAACTAAGCACATTTTCTCAGATTGTTATATCTAAAGGAAATAGATAATTCTGAATATTAAATTGAGGTGATTTGTGAAGATTGGTATTACTTTATTTGACTGAATTCGTCACGGATCGATGTTGGCGGGGTACCACTGCAAACCAGGGAGAACTGGAGAGCTATTTCGTCCTAGTATGAGACCTCTCAGAGGTGCGCACACTAGACTCCGAACAAGAGGCAAATCACTGGTAACTAACTCCAGGATGTTCCTGTCGCTCTAGTAAGAAATCATGACTAATGGGGTTCAAACTTGTTGGGAGTGTGACTGTCATCACCAAAGACAATCGATGGTCATCGTGCTATATCACAAATTGATGAAAGTTGGAATTCTAACATTGGATAATGGTTCAGTGGTACAGAGGGTTGGTTATTTGTCAGCCTGAATCTACTGGGGTGGAATTTACAGTGAACTCTATCATGGAAGTATCCCAAATTAGAATGAAACAACTGTCCAATGCTCTCTAGTTTTCAATGGTACGCTGCCAACATCACTTGTAATGAATTCAATCAAGTAAAATTCTGAATATTGCTGAAAAACTTTTTCATCTTCCTGTAGTGTGACAACTTTCAAATAAATAAACATACATAATAGGCATAACTAAGCAACATCATTATTATCATCTTCATCAGTATTTATGGCCTAATTCTAGTTGAATATATATATATTTTACACAAACCATAAACATACATATACACACACAATTAAAATGATTACCCTAAGTAACTTCTTATTATTGACATGTGATGAATACCTTCAATTATTCCATTTACTCGTATATTCATCAACTATACACACACACACACACACACAATGAACATTTATTCTTCTCTATACTTATTCATTTATATAATTTCATTATAGAATTTGTTAATATAAACTAATCTTACTGTTCAATTTTCAATGTATAAATATTTATGATTTCTTTCTATGATGTATGTCTCATTTATAAAATTTAATAAATCTTAATGTTGATTGATTTCATTAGCATTCTATGGTATTCATGTTAGGCAGGATATGTATCAATGAGAAATTGATGAGTACTAGTTAATGGCATAATCTAATGATGCAATACAATTTCTGATATTGGCATAATTACATAGTTATAGATATGGACACCTTTTTTTTTCCTATTGACGACAATATAAATCTTTCTCTACACGCAATGCATTCAATTCATAAATATAAACCTTATGCAATTTATAATGATGCTACAAGTGTAATTGCATTTTTGATGTCCTTTATTTAAAGTATGTATTTTTCAGTGAATGTTTATCATGATAATAGTACCAAAACCTCTCTCCTCCTCCTCCCCTCCGATAAAAAAAATATTGACAGTTATGTTATGAAGTATTGAAATGTGTATATCGTATACAATTAATAAAGATAATCTACATGTTTAATATTGTTTAGGGTAATATACATTAGTTGATAATATAATGTTTCCTTTTCTATGAGTAGTATTCTATTTTTTTTTCGATTAAGGTAGTAACATCAATCAAATGTTAATTTCATGTAAGGTCATTTATGATGAAACATTACTTAATGACAGTTAATAATAATAATAATAATAATAATAATAATAATAATAATAATGACGAAAAATGATGTTAATCAGTATACTGTGTGTTCATGAAATGGTACACAGTTTATTCAGTTTATAGTGTAAATAATTGTAAATAAATGAAATGTTCATAATGATCAAATAAAGACAATACTATGTATACTATGAATAAAGCTGTGGATCATCTTCAGTTGAAATGTTATGTTTTACAGATAGAGATGAGTTGATAAGATGAAACATTATGAATAGGCGGGGAGTGGCGGCTGGGAGGGAAGAGGTTCAGTTTACTTGTTTGTAGTCTGTACAAATTGATAGTAGTTGAGTATCCGTGAAAATCAGGAAGCACTGGATTACTTAGTGGTAATGCATACCCTCAATTGCATCAAGGAATTTATGATGAATACAATTAAGTAAACTTAATACCTATCTCTATAAAACTATTTCATTTAAAATGTTAGATTAGTACATAAATCTATTAACTAATAGTTCAACCTATATTGGTAAGTAAGTGAATACTATCTGGTTGGAGTACTTAGAATAACTGTTCAATGTTATGGTTTTGAACTTATCATTATGGTAGAAATGCTTTCATTCATTACTATTGTCTAGATCTTAATTTCCAGTATTTCTTCTGTCTTCCTTCTTAGTGTTATAATCATTCTCCTTGTAAGTGATTCCACTACGACTATTTTGACCTATTTAATATTAATCCTGTTCATTTCATTTCAAATGCATAATACAATAACTTTGACGAACTTCATTATAACTGAATGATATCTCACGAAAACGTATGATTGTTTGTAATTAGTTGTTTCAAGTACTTTTTTAGTTAAGATAATCGTGTACTGAAGGCTGTTAGTAGTGTGTGATGAGACTCTCAACATCATTATAAATACGCTTGCAGACAGATGTTTTGAATTCTACAGACAACTATCTAGTGCTATTCTATATATATGTATAAACACAAAGTCTTCTTTGATATCAGTAAAACATGCGAATATCAAGATACTTCAGAAGTAAAAGTTCCACCAAGATAAGTTACATTCAATATAGTCTTGACTACAGAATCTTAAATATTACAAGCTTCTTACGAACTATGCTCATTATCAATCCATAAAGCTAACTAAACACTTTATACATTGTGCTAACATTGATTCGGTTATAAAATGAAACAGTACTTTGATGTTTATTAGATCAGAAATCTTCGTACCTTGTAGTTTTGTTTGTTATCAATAAACTGAAAATGATTTTTTTTCTTCTTTCTCAACCCTTGTTATTTTTATGTTTCTGTGTTTCAGCTTAGAAAACAATTCAATACAAGTAAGTTAGATATGGAGATATACATTTCTTTACAGTTTTTTTTAATTATTACTGGGTGTATTATAGTAATTTTATTGACCTAGAATATACAGATGACTCTGATAAAATGTAGAATCACTTCACAGTAATAATCAATAATGCAAGCAAGTTTCTGAATGCATTTCTCTCCTTCCAATTATAAACTGATAATTTAGGAGTGGTCTTTGTCAAAATCTGATCTAAAGACAGGGAATGAAGTAATTGAGTATGTTGACAACTTCACTTGTCTTGAAAGTCTGATTACATCTGATGGGTTGGCCTCTGACAAAATATCAGCACGAATTCAAAAAGCGCATTTAGTTTTTGTCGACTTACGTCATCTATGGCGTAGAGAAGATATTCATCTCTCAGCGAAAGGAACAGTGTGCTACGCTACAGTCTGCTCCATCTTACTGTGTGAATGTGAGACGTTGCCACTCAGAGTAGACAACACTCGTAGGTTATTGCTAATTGAACATCAGTGCCTTCGAAATATCGATCAGGTTGGCTGGGATTACCGAGTAAATAATAACGACGTTAGACACCGGGTATCAAGGAAAGGTGATGAATCAGTCGATGGGATTGTGAATCGTCATTGATAGAGGTCGTTGGGACATGTGTTATCTGTACCTTACACCGCCTATCTCGATGCATGATGTTGGCTGATATTGGAACAGGATGGAAAAGAGTTAAGGGCGTCCAAACCAAAACATGGGATCAATCTGCAAAGTCACTGACTGCTGGTTTGAATTGTCTCGGTAGCTGCAGACTATCTGGTTGAGGTTCAAGTGTATGCCGAAACCAGTGGTGACATGGTGTAAATGTTTATTGGACTCTCTTGAATCATCAGCTGTGGAATTTTTTATGAGATTTAACTAATTAATTCCTTCTTTTGTATTAATCTCTATGTATCCAATTCATATCACTTTCAATGATATTACTACTATTTCTGCTACATCGGTAATTATTTCACCGCACTGATGTGGTATGGCAACTTGGATTGATTCACGTATCCGTCACGTCCCATTATTTCTGCACCCCTGTCTATAGAAAGACAAGATACGAACAGGACGATTTATTCTGATATGTCTTGTACTTAAGCAAATAGATTTCTGTTCCTTAACCACTTCCTGGAATTCAGAAATCATTTTGTCTTCAACTCCCCTAATTCAAAACAGTAGGTAGGAGGTGTGGAGAGAGATTTAGTATACGTATAGTAGACAAATGTATAATTTAGGAATTAGTGAGACGTTGTTCATTTAGAAGCTTCAGAAATTATCCACTTAAGATAATGAAATCACAATTAGCTTTTTTCTAAATCTCTCGTAAAGGCTACTAAAGAACACTGACTAGTCAAGGTACTTTTGATATTTTCATGAATTCTGAAGGAATTATTCAGAGTTTTTATTAATTACATAGATTCAGCACAAATTCGTATACTCAATTCTGAGCCAAATTTTATATATGAGAGGTAACGAAACTATACCTTATCAAACTAATGTTAATGGAATGAGTTCTGAATGTGTAATCTGATGATTGAAAGTTGAACACCCGAGGTCACTAATTTAATCAATGGAAGATGAAAACATGTCACTATTTGCTTATAAGTTATCGTTCGCTATTCTGTAACAATGACATAATTCCTCACCATGTTAATTCATTTTTATTTTTTCTTACCCCGCCTCATGTTTCCTCCCTAATATAGACTTTAGAGTATACAACTTCTTCTTATTTCCTTAATTCAAAACCAACTGATCAAATGCTGGTCAGTACGTCAGCTGGAGTGCATATGAATAAATGTCTTTACAGCGAAAGTGAGTCATTTATCTAATTGTTTTAGGATCATTTTAAAATATTCACATTCTCCCCCCCCTTCCCAAGTAGATATAATTAGTTAACTGAAATGTAAACCAGAAAACAGTAATATAATACCAGGTAGTCTGGTAGTAGTCTACATAAAGCCATGCTTCATCTGGGTTTTGTGCTATTTACCTCTGATTAGGTCCTTTGTAGTACCAGTAGAATTCTCTGTTCAAGTCTAAATGGGAACATATAAATGACTTGGTATAGCTTGTACTGTATTGATCAAAACGACATTAGTCCCCGCCCAATGATCATCCAGTAATAACGGCAGTGGACTGTGAAACTGTTTGTTTAATCTGGTTAACGTTTTTTTTAGCAAGCTTTTTTTACGGGATGGGGATGCTAGCCCTATGCCCAACCCTCCTCCTTTACCCTAGTTTGAGACCGGCAACAACCCTAGAAGAGCTGCAGGGCGGAGTTACTGTGAAACTGGGTGACCGGGAATTTAATCCTCCAAGAAGCATTAGCTTCCCCTCATGATTTTAGGCACAATTTACTGACGAAAGTCAGACAGCACGAAACCTACATGAAACAGAGTTTCCTGTCGACTCTCCTAAACTACATATCATCTCACCGATGTTGATTTATTTAGACTAGTGAACACATTGTAACCAAATCATCGATTGCATTTGCTCAGCACTATGCAACGACTAGACTAAAATAACACCAGCCATCAATCAATCTAGCGATAAATAAAAGTTTGAAAAAACAAAGTGACATAGATATTTAAGCAGACCAATTATTTTCATCAAATTTCTTACTAGCTATTCAATATTTAATTGTTTATAAAGTGATATAATACTGGACATTGAATTATTTTTACCTGATGTGTTACATACTACTCACTGAATACGGAACTACTCGCTAAGGCTTTCACATTACATCTGTAAATTTAATAATAACTAAGTCATTGTGATTATCATACCGCTGATCACATAGATATTAGATCTTTTGCTTAATAAAGTCACTTGGTCATCAGTATACTAATACATAATTTAATTAAAATAGTAATACTACCTATAAAGATACTACTTATGAAATAATCATGTTATTTATCCATCTAAAACGAATACAATCCCATCTTCTTTGATTTCATTTAGACTGATTCTTTTCATCTAACATACATGATTGTCTCTGAATTAAACAAAAAAAGGTACCGTTACACACATTCATTCTCGACTATAAATTATCTTCAAATCTATTCTTCTTTTCTTTAATTCATAGTGTTTTTTTTTTCTTTCTTCAAACAAATGCACAAAACAAACTTGATTTAGGCGCCTTGATTTAATAGTACATAGAATGCATTGTCTCGATCCATTACTCATAGATCTTTTATGTAGAATAGATTAAAAATTACATTATGTTGCTTCATTTACAATAGAAGACATTATCATAAACACTATTCATGTTTATTAATTGAATGAACCAGACAAATCTTTTCAATAGAATTGATAAATAGGAGAGAGTGAAAGAGAAGGGAAAGGAGAAGAAGTAGGCATTTATCTTTATAATGAATTCAAGGATAAGAAAAAAAAATACATATTCAGTAGAACGGAAGCAAATATTTTTGATCTCAACTAACTAATGCATGTTTTTATCATGCCAACACTTAAAGTATATACACAACTACACACTATCTTCACCAACATGTATATGAATAAACAGAGAGAGAAAGAGAGAGAGAAGAAATGAGAAAACAATGAATCATTTAGATATTCAACACTTAACCTACCATATTATACTGTACCGTTTCCTCTACAATCTTCTACTAAACATTATCATATGTCACGTGTCTGTAAGAATATGAATATTTCTCCATATGTTTATCTCATACTTGTAATATAATAAGGTACTGATATTGTGCACTAAGATATAGATTCAATGGAATCTGAACTATTCACTGTATGTAATTTATCACCATTTTTAGAATACTTCATCATTCCTATCTTTTATTCCCTCAGTAATTTTTATTCTATATCTATGTGTTTGATTGAAATTGGGAAAGAGTTTAATAGTTGAAGAAATTTTCACTATAGATTTTGACAAAAGTATTTTAAGAGTTCAATAGTAGTACAATCGGTTCTAATGTATTAGTCTTTAAGTAGATTAAGTAAAATTAGATAGTAGTATGGGTTAGTGGTGGTAGTGATAATAGTGATGAGGGGGGGGGTGAAGGTGAGGTAGATGGAATAATGATTAGTCTACTATAAGAAAGAAATACCTTTTTGCATCAATGAATATCAAATAAGGATGTGTTAAAAACTAGTTAAGTATTCAATAGTAAAGTTTTCTAATTTTCAGTTGTTTTTATTTAGTATTTGTGTGTATGGCCTAGATATTTTAACATATTTGCTATATGACTAGTATTTCATCCTATTTGGGAGTCAGTCAGTTATTCAATCAGTCAATGCCTGTTACCTCATGCGGAACATAAGCAGCCGATCCAGCCTTCTCCAGCCAACTGTGCCCTGACCTTTCCTTTCCATTTCTCCCCAAGTGCTTGTTCATTCTCTTCATTTCTGTCTCTAATTCCCACAGCAATGTGTTCTTGGGTCTTCCTATATTCCTTTGACCTTCAGGATTTCATGTTAATGTTTGTCTTGTGAGACAATTTGGAGGTTTCCTCAATATGTGTCCTATCCACCTCCCCTCCAGCGTCACTTCCTAATTTCTTCCTTGGCTGGAAGATGGTAGATTTGTTCTCTGTAACAGAAGGTTATTGTTGATGGTATCTGATCAATGGATCAATTATGACTAATAGCAATCGGAAATCACGAATTACTATTAGAACATTGAAGAAAAGATATTTTATCTTAGTAATTGAACGAATAACTCACTGGGCTTGTGAAGTCTCAGTGTGATTACTAACTATACAATATAACTATACAAAATAAGATAACTCCATAACCATTAGACGTTTGCTAAATACTGCTATGAATTAAATCAGGTTTGTGACATCTGTGTATAGCTACACAACAGAATGTAAATGAAAATCAATACAATGTCAAACCCCTCATATCTATTTAAGTAACAATTCTTATATCGACTGAGATAGTCTGTTACTTCTTCAACATTCATTAACTATCTCTTATTCAGTACCTTCGGTAATGTTTGCATTCACTCAATGAATCAGTACTGCATATCATTGTAATGTTTATTTCGAACTGTCAACTATATACGTGTCCAATATATCGCAGCTTTACAATGTAAATCACATGTGTAATTGAATTACACTTTAATGATACTCATTTACTTACTTATTACAAGAACCAACAACAAAAATAGTTGATCTACATTATTGAATACTACATTACATTGAATATTGAAGATATTTAAGAAATAAAACTTCCGTCTTAAAAGTATGTAAGTAAAAACAGTTGATCATCTGATCAGAAAGAAAAGTACATAGAGAAGACTAAGAGAGTGAGATCAACTTATTGTAAATAAGTGTAAATAATAGGAGAACTTATATGAAGTGTACAGATTACTGAATTAAACTCAAATAAATGACCTTTAATTTGTAATAAGTTTATCTATTATTATTATTATTATTATTATTATTACTAAGTATTAATAATGTAGGTAAACTGTTGAGTAAATTGTACTCTTGTCTAAATTATTTTGACCTTCTTCTATGTCATATTATTCTCAACAAAGAATTAACATTGAAAAGAATGACACCCGATTAATACAAGACAAAACGAATTATATTAAATGCATAGAGGAGGTCAATTTAATGTTAGAAGCAAGTTGTATCCTGTTTTAGTTATCAAGAAATGTACTGGCTATTTTTTAATTATTTTAGAAAACATTGAAAAAAAATTATAAGTTGATTAGAAAGAGAGAGGTTGGAGGGTTGGTTGGGGATGAGGAGGAGATAAAGGAGTTTGTACTTCCAAATAGTGAAACATTCATATTAGGTATATTGACTAGAAAAATATTTTTTTCCTCTCCCTTCAATTCAATAGTAAAAAGCTAAAAGAGAACACCTACGCATTATTAATAAGATAAATGATGAATTGAATATGTCATAGATTGTTTTTAGTAGGGTACCATTGAAAATCAAGGAGCACTGTACAGCTGTTTAGTTCTAGTATGGAACTCCATAGAAATTAGCCATCTCACTTGAACTATAATAATGAGCTCATTTGTGACTAATTCCAGAATATTCCTGATGCTCTAATGAGAAATTGTGACTGATGGAATTCAGATTTGTCGGGAGTGAGATAGTTATCACTAGTGACAACGGATGAATGTTGCACTAAATATCATAAATTGATGGAAGTGGGAATTCTACCATTAAATGCCGACCCAGTGGTGCAGATGGTTAGGCGTTCACGATCAACCTGAAGCCCCTGGTTCGGAATGTGGGGTGCGCATTGATGAGGAGTTCCGCACTAGAACGAAACAGCTGTCCAGTGCTCCCTGGTTTTCAATGATACCCTGCAAACATCAATTTGTGACACATTCAGTCAACTAAATAACCAATTTCCACAAAAATATCCATCCCAATTGAATGATAAATTGTTGATTGCATTGAAAAATCCTAGGTAATTATGTACTGAATGTGATCAGTAGAAGCAATTTATGCTCAATACTTATAATAATATAGATGTTTAATATTCACATAGAAATGCTATGAAAGTGGACTCATAGTTGGAGTATTAGCAATTTCAACTGGATATTTAAGTTAGATTGTGATTCGCAAGTGGAATCTAGGAAGCGCGCTTCCGTGTTATCTGGGATTATTCAGCTGGTTATACCTGCATCCCAATGTTGATGTTCTCACTAGGATTCGTAATTCAGTTAGCTTCGTGCCAAACGCCACCGCGTATACTATTCGGCTACTGTCAATCACAATCTAACTTAAGTGATAATTGTGATTTATATCTATATCGACGGCAATCCGCCCAGGATGCACATACAGCAACAGATAGCTGACCAGCTTCAGTCTATAACAAATTATCCGGGAAGACTACAAGTTCATAATAATTTCAATTCGATAGTTTAGCAACAGTGACGATGATTAATATAATGTGTACACCCATCTGTATACTCAGCTTCTGAGCTACAGTATTTGTATAGAGTATGGTATGAACTAACAATCTATGAATTATAAAGTAAGCACTAACTACGAATCTAGTTCTTTACAATGTTTAGTTGATATGTCAGCTTACGTCACAATCTGACTTCCAGTAAGTACCTGGCAATTGTTTCGTTTAAATGTAGGATTTCTACGGAGGTATTGTGGCGATAAACCATTGCAGTTATCATACACTGGTTTACATTTCTAACTATAACCAAATCACGATAGTGTATGATTATCTTCTGATGTCACAGATGACGAACTGTCTATGATGGTCTAGCTAGCCTATGCACCCAAAATATCTTCTGTCTTATATCTGTATCAATTATATGTGGTTGATGATATTCCTAGATCACTGATTTAATATTTAATGGGTTCTTTAGTAAATGCAATTCATTAAAACTTTCGTTCTGATAGGGTCTTTCATACTGGTTATTTTTTTTGTCGATTGCATCATGTATCTCTCTAGCATCTCCCAATATATCTTTTACTTGTGGCTAAGAATTGAAAATTCACCAGGAATTGATTGAAGCTAATTGAATGATTTGAACATTGAGCTTTCACAATGAGATCTGGTATTTTAATAAAATGGCATCAATAAGGGGTTCAGTCGTAGGATGAAAAAAATCATCTATCAATTGAAGGTTTTCATTGATCATCTAGACACAGTCATTCCTGTGATGAAATATATAGACAGTCTTCCCGATTTGAATGGCTACTCAATGTAATGAAGGTTAAAGGCTCGACTCATCAGTTCAAGGGATTCTAATTTCGAGCTCTCATATGGTAACGGATGCATAGTGTAACTGAGAAATTCTTCTCTACTACGGACTTAGATGTGCAGTACTAGTTGAATTGTTCTATACTAGGAAAAAGTAGTTTTCTAATTCTTCTTGATTTACAATAGTTATCCTTCCTTAATGATATCGACTTATTTTATCTCGTTAAAATCAATGTTAACACTTGCACCCTGTTTGTTTTTGTTGTTGCTATTCTTATTCTATACATTTCTGTTGTTGTTCTCATTCTGGACTCTAAAATTCTCTAGCATAAATAGATCTGCATATGTATAAACTAGTCGTACTTATAATAGAAATCTTTTTGAGAATGATTATATCAATAGTGTACACTGCACACACACATACACATGAGGAACAACATAAACATTGTTCTTTCTATTCAAGTACACACATCTGTTTACACATACACACACACACACACCTTCCTGAACAACAAAATTTATTCGATGTATGTAATTTACGTCCCTTTTTTTCTTTCTGTCTTTCTTTCTTTCTTTCTTTTCACTCGTCTAAGAAATTTCAACTCCACCAATTTATCTATTGATGCCAATTTATGTGCAAACACACGACGATTATTTAAGATTCGTTTATCAGTCAATCAATCATTGATTATTTCTACTGATTATGTTGTATATTTATTAGTTCTGTACGATTTCATCTAGAAGTAGAGTATTTACTCGTTTTTATCAGTCAGTGTCTTGTGTGTACTCTTTTCGAATTGTATAAAGTATTAGAGATACGTGTAAGTCTATACGTTTAGTTGTGAATAATGTAAGTTTGATTGTATGTGAAAACATTGGTGAATGAATAAGTCGGTATATCTTTATCAGAAAATGTCATGTTTTAGGCAAAATGGCACAATATACGTGTGAAAGAAAACAAATATGTACGTTTAAGTGTGTTAGTCTGTATCTGTATGTGTGTGTGTGTGCATTTGTGCCGAGAGGTGAGTGAACGAATGAATAAAAGACAAACAAGATTGATATATAATGCAAAGAGCCATTCAGAGTTTGCTTCAAGGCTATCACGATATATATATTGATGAATCGATGTGTTATCTACTCGACTGATATATGTACCTGAACTGTGAACGATTCTTTGATTAATATGATATTTTATATATGGATTATAATTTGATTCCAGATAAATCATCAAGTACCTTAATGAATGTGGAGAATTCACAACATACTGTAGACAGTTCAGTACATAGTAATATTAGTAGTAGTAATACTAGTACTAGTGTGAATACAATGAATACTGGAAATGAAGATGCTGATGTAACAATGTGTATATGTCCAGTATGTGGTTTCTCAGCCTCATCTCCACGTAGACAAGATGAACATATGGAATTAATTCACGGTGAAGTAGTTTGCAATATTATGACATCTGTAACAACAAATCCAATTTTATCAGTCACTACAGAAAATTCCAATAGTTCACCATTAATGAAATCTAATAAATATGACTGGCCTAGTTGAAATGAATAATTCAACATTTGATTTACTTCAACATCCATCACAACAAACTCATCTTCCATTATGTAATCCACTGACATTACAGGCATCATCTACTCCACAACGTAATAAGTTATGGTCAACTGATGAACAAATTAATTCGTTATTGACAATAACTGAACAAATGCAGGTAAATAAAAAGTCAGATGTTGTATATAATAAAATTTACACTACTACTCGTACAACGGATACTACTCTTAACCTTAAATTGAGTAGTCCTTTTACGAATATTGGTACTACTACGACTACTTCTGTAACTAATACAAATAATTCATCTACAGAAATCTTCAATAAACTTAAAACTTCACAGTTAACTAATGATTTGAAAAAACCTGAGAAAACGAGCGTTTATTCACCGGTGAAAATTAGTAAATCTAATATTCAACATTCAATAAAGAGAAAACACAAATATTTATCATCACCATCAATATTGTCATTATCAGCCTCATCAACATCATCATCGTCATTATCATCATCACCATTGTCAATGACAACGACAACAACAACCACGATAGCAGCAACACCTAAAACATTGAATAAGTCATCATTAGTTGGAGATGATCGTTGCCAGCCTGTAGCGAAGAAAGTCGATTCAAGGAGACGTTACCGGTATGTTTGTAGATGTAATTAATCTATTAATTTTGAAAATTACTCAACTATCTTTTAAAAATAAAGACTTTCCTATTTATTGTAATTGCAAATATTAATGTGAAGTAGTGTTGACTGAAGTAAGAGCTTGTAAGTTGGAAGATAGCTCAGAAGTGAACAAAAGAGAAAGGGGCATTAATCCATTAAGTCATGCCATTCTAATCGAAGCCATGTTGTTTGATCCAGATAATGTGGTTAGAATCCTTATAACTAGAGACATGTTTGTAATATAACTCAGGTGGTTTCATTCTTCATATTCTCATTGATACTGACCCTTAAGATTGTTTTATCAATCCTCTGTTTCATTTTTAACTAACACTGATGCTATCACAAATACTTTAGTTTTCATATTGCTGTTATGTTGTTATGTGACGACTGGGTAATATGTACCAGCTTCTTCGCTGCTTACAGCTGAATATTTAATAAAAGATAGCACTGAATATGATAAATCAATATCATTCCGACATTTTTAATAGTGAAGTACACTATCGTTCTGAGCTAATAAGGTTTCAAGAAACTGTTTCAGTAGAACTAAACTATAGTGCTAGATCAATTAGATTTCAGCAACAGTTCTTGAGGTTGTAGTGCACAGCTAGAATTATTGTAGTGGTTCTATGAAATATAATTTCTAATTTAGATAAATTTATATTCACAGCACATCTTTGAGATAAAAGGACACATAATAGGAAAATATTTTGAGGTTTCAGGCTTGAAATAGTTTGAAATAAAATGCCATAAGAAGTGTAATTAGGTCAATGTCACTTAAAGAATCACCCCGAAGCGGCACTACAGTTTAGTCCTACCATAGTTTTAAGGTCGAACGAGCGTAGTTTATATAAGCACGTTGATTACTTGATAACATTGTTACTCATTTTGACTGAAATTCAATAGGCACTGTAGATACTTCGCGTAATTACGCCTAATCTAAACTAGTGAGGAATCATAATAATCAAGGATTTAGGCTAAGATTTAAGTCCAGTACTAAGCTCTAGTAATCGGAGTAGAGTTTATAGTTTTGGTAAGTGTATACCATCGACGATATAATGATACAAGGCACCTTAAATTATAACCATATTCCTGATCTTTAAACCTAACCTTAAATCTGAAACACTCTTCTAAATCTATTAGAAATTAGTCAGTTTCATAAAACTATTTTCTGATTGGTTATATACAAACTCACTTATCGAGTGACTGTAGTTCATCACAATACTTTAAGTTCCACCATAATACATTTACGAGATACAGACTACTTTAGATCTCTTTGAGTTACATTCTCAGAGTAATGGGAATCGAAGCTATCTGGTTTCTGATACTGAGACAGGTGGAGTGAAGTTTGAACCTGGTAATTATAAGTGATTGAAAGTCGAACATTTTAACCACTGACCTACTGCTCCGCTGAATCATTATGTAAATATACTGTGCACAACGTCCATTTCATAAGTAACTTTCTATTCAACAGGTTAAACTGTGTTATTATAACCACATAAGTTAAGTGATCTCATAAGTTGTGCAACTTTATTTATATTAATCACTCTACTTTGACTGCAATAAGTCAGGCTGTCGATTGTCAATTATCTAATCAATATCTTCCCCATAAGTTGGATGTGTTTACATCCCCTGTGTTTATGTTAACAGCGGGACTCTAAATCAATCCATTCCTATTAGTTGCCATTTGTTTGCCCTGTGAGTTACTAAGTTCCAGTCAACAAGTCAGCTGATGAGTTTAAAGATAAGACGAAACTCATGTCCTAAATTTTACTCCCTGGCAGCATTTCAACTCAGAATGCATATATATTAACAGTAAGTCCATAACAACATAAACTTTATAATGCGAATGCACCGAAATGAAATATTTCCCACTATCTACAGCATTTACATTCATAGTAATGCATAAAGGTAACGAGGTTAGGTTCAGTCAGTACTGTTGGATAATTTCTCAATACAATAAACCGTCTTTAATTTAACTGAAGAATATTACTTTCATCGTTTACATAAATTACTTCCCTTAGTATTATGTTCTGATGAACAAAACAATTAGGAGTTTGTAATGAATTGACTATAAATAAAAAAAAACTGAAAATAAAAAGTATTCTACAACTATTTGATCCTCTTCAATGGTGGTAAAGTTTTACTGCGATCATTCCCCTTGAATTTAGTGGACTGTATTCGTAGCAGATTGATATCGTTTGGGTATTACCGAAAACAAAGAAGTAATGAACATTTGTTTCGTTCTAGTATGGGATTTCTGTGTGACAGTTAACACTATTATTGCGTCAGGGAATTCAACCCAGAGCCTTAAGGTTAGTTAATGCTTAATCCACTACATGACTGAACCGGTTGGCGTCTAATAATAGGATTGTCACTTGTGGATTTAGCGTGAATAACGTTCATTATCACAAGTGATATCTGTCTCGCTTCCTATAAAGTCAGAATTCCAACAGTCCAACACACTTTATACCCCGAAGTTTCAATTTGTTCTATTCCTACTATTTGTGTTATGACCTTAAAGATAGCTGTTATGATGATGGAGATATGACCAGTTGGTGTATGTAACCTTGTACGCACGAAGTTACAATAGCAAAAGCCAATAAGAGCTTAGCTGGTCCCTGTATATTTCCCTGATGCTCACTCAGTTCCTCACCGGAACAGAAAGAATGATAGGACGATGAATCAACCAGACAAATCGTATTATATTTAACACATTCCTTTGTATAAACATAAACCAGATCACACAGTCAATCAATTAGAAAATTTATACCAATGCAAAACAAAGGGGGACAGTAATAGTGAATTACGGTAACGTGTACACAATCAATTAATTGTAGTTCATAAATGCAACTTAATATACTGATAGTAAATATACTAAACTGGGAGTGGGGGGGGGGAGGATAGGGTAAATGGAACGTAACAATGGTAGAAGTAAACTGTCTACTTTACACACAACTGAAAGCAACTGAAATAGTCTTCTGAAACATAATTCTGAAAGTTAATTATTCTTACTGAATCATCTAACATTACAAATTATTTCAACTAATTCATTTGAACAAGAGTTTTAATTGATTTAATCATTAATCTTTTGACTAGTAGATTATGTATTCGAATTCATACTATAATTTTATACAGTCATATGATATTATAAACATCAGTATAGTATATTTAAGTTGGATTGTGACTGGCAAGTGGAATCCAGAACGCGCGTTTCGTCCTATTTGGGCTCATCGGCTGGATGTACCTGCATCCCGAATGTTGATGTTCACACTGGGAATTCGAACTCATTCCGCTTCGTGTCAAACTGCCACCGCGTTCACCACTAGGCTACTATGTCCACGCAGTCACACTTGTGCAACGGGTACATATGTAATTCAGAATAGGCTTGTATCTTCCCGTTGATTTTGTAATGGACTGAAACTGGTCAGCCTCTGTTGCCATATGTGCATCCTGAGCGGATTGCCTCTATAGCCTATATAGTGTACTACTCAGCTCAGGCTGACCACTTTCAGTCCATTACAAAATCAACGGGAAGATACAAGCCTATTCTGCAATCAGTATAATATGTTTAAAAGATGAATGACAACAATGAATGTGTACCTAAGTTGTTATATTCTATTACCTTTTCTTTGTAATACTTCAATTCGATATCATTCAACTTGAAAACAGAAATCATCATTCAAGAATGTGACATTTTCAATAACATTTCAATCAGTCAATCAATCAATCGATCTATAATAATGATTTCTTATGATAATAAATAATTGCTACTTTTACATTTTTGTTTATGTTATGATTAGAAAAAAATAAAGTGATAGTTCATATCGAGAGAGTGAGGAGGGAGGGAGGGAGGGAGGAAGTGAGAGCGGTAATCTCAAAGCAAGAGAGAACTATGTTTATTCATGAAGTTCATGACCTTGAATTTGTATTCATACATCTGACCTTTCTTGGTAATACACCTAAATTTAATTGACTAATTTTGTACTTTCTATTTGAAATGAAATGAAAAAAAACGTATTTGTACTCGTCAAGTATCAATCCTTGGAGAAGTTATTAGTTCTGTTTGCTGCTAATGAACATCAGTCTTTTATCATCATTAACTCCTAATAGTTGTGTAATCATGATCTGTACTTAATATAAATGAACTTGATTAAACTAAGATCCAATAATGAACTTTATATTTCAATAAAATTTTATTACAGCGACTATGTATAGTAGGTAATTGTAAAATTGAATTTTTGTTAAAATTAAAATCTAGAGAACGTATTTCATTTGAAAGTGATTACTTAATCGTTGCTACTACTGTAACATGGTGTAATGCTTAACTGTAGTGATGACCTAATTATTGATATACTGGCTGAAACAATCACTCTTTATCGTCCTAACTTGCTAGTCTGGTTGGCTAGAGAACATTAAGGTTAGAATCAGAGAATTTATGGTTTGACGGTGAAGCTGTATTGCTGGCTAAACATACATACAATGGAAGTATGGTGTCTCTATCAGCAGCCATTATTTCACTGATTCTGGCTTCCTACAAAAAAAGGTAGGGGTTAGAAAGGATCAACCATAAAATTGGAAACATATCAGTACTAAGGAATTTCATCTTCGGAGGTAGGGTCGTAACAAGTCAGGTATCAACACATCAAAAACTAGTGGCCACGTGTGGCCAGCCCGAAACAGTTGTCTCCTGGGTACTGAGGCCACTCTCCTAAGTCAATAAGATTGACTTCAGCCTAATTTTTATTTCATATACTCCATAGGGAAGAATACTCCTAAAGTATGCTCAGCCTACAAGTGATAACCGCCCTGACATCTATAACAACACATAAGATCACTGTATAGTTTGTTACATTGAGACTTAAACTTATTACCTATTGTTTCGAATGCTACGATATTCAGATTTCTATTGACTTGTTCAAGGTGATCAACTAAGATCTTTGAATTTAACAACAGAAAAACATGAATACTTAAAAAACATTTACATATCAGACATCACTTGATTATACGATTCTATTGGCGGTAACCACAGATGTGAATTTTCAGTGTAAACCACTTTCAGTAGGTTGATAATACTTTTTTCCTATTAGACTCGAAGTTTAGTATGAAGTGCACATAACTAATAGTAATTGAAGAGAAAGCAAATACATGGAATTGGGTTTAGTTGAATTGATGTGAATTTGTGTTATTAGGCTGGTAAAAACGTAAATGATGATATTTAATTCTCTTAATGTGAAGTATGCTAAGATTAGGTATAAGAGGCTAAACAGAGTTAGCAGATCAGTTGACGAGGTTATGATGTCTGGAACATGTGTTACATCCAAGTCTACGTAGAATAATATCTACATACTATGTTTGTTGAAAGAAATTTAGTGCCAATCAAGTAATGACAAGCAAGCAATTCAAGAAGTCATTGATCACTGGTCTGAGCTATGTTGGTAAGTGTCGACGGCCTGTGTCACTGGCTCAGAATTAGTCTCCATATAGCATGCATATTTGCTCATTATCATCCTCTAGATTTCAAGTGTTAGTCTTCCCACTGAACTCAACTATTTGGTCTTCTAATGATATATACCTTGATTATTTGAAGTCATTTACCATTTATTTCCTGAGGATATTAGTATATGATCATGGACTAAAATATTTGTCAGGATTAAAGTTTTCGAATGTCTACGGAATTTAATAATAATGTGCTTTGATAGAAGGACTATCTAAAAGGAAGTCGCTTAGGATACCTTCCTTGATACAGGTCACTTACTATTTGACACTTAGTAACGTGTCCTACCCGAAATATTAAGAAAACTGATACTTCGTAGGAAGAGTTCATCTCATATCACTCGGTTACGCAGTCTGTGACTAATAGTACTGAGTTATTCCGGTTGTCAATTGATCAGCTGTGAAGTGAAGTAGAATGAACTAGTAATAGTTTTGTGTAACAGTCATTTATTAAAATTATAGTTACTATTTATAGTATCAAAAATTCATCACCTTTCTACTCATTCAATATTTTTTTTTGTTTATATCATCAGGTGTAATATTTGCCCAACAACATTTCCATGGCATGGTGATCTTACAGAACATTTACGTTCTGTACATGGTATGCAAAAATCACGTGAAAATGCACGTAATGGTAAAGCTGGAAGTTTTTGTTGTAGTCATTGTAAATATGTAGCAAAATATCAAAGTGAATTAAATCGTCATATGAGATTACATTGGGGTGTTAAACCATTTATTTGTGTATTCTGTCCATATCGTAGTGCATGGAAAGGTGATTTAAAACGTCATATGGAATCACATCATAGAGAACGTTTTACATGTGAAACTGAATTAATTAAAATTATGTCACAATTTAAAAATAACGCTGGAACAAGAACATCATCATCTTCATCATCAACTGGTGAACATCAATCTTTATTACCAATTACACAATTTGATATGACTATGACAGAAAGTAGTGAAGGTGATAATACAAGTGATCGATATAATTGTTTACAAATTGATGATGATGACGATGATGATGTTGAAAATCCTCTTATTATCTCTACTGTTAGCACTGCTACTACTACTACTAATAATAATAATAGTAGTTTTAATATCGACGTTGAAAATTTAGACAATAGTTCTAACGATTATGAAAATACAATGAATCCTATAACAAAATCTTATACACATGAACAATCATTAAAATCTACATATGAACAGAATAATGTAAATATTGACAATAATATAACAGATAGTTACAATTATCATAGTAACATTATAAATGTTACTAATACTACACAATCTAATCTTATTGAAAATTATCTTCCTCAAACTAATCTCCCTATAAGTTTATCTATTAATAATGAGAATCATTTAATCTGTTCTATATGCTCATATCATGCACAAAATCAAAGTAAATTTAAAAATCATATGGCTAGTCATATAAATTTAAAACAATTCAAATGTCCAATCTGTGGACAACGAAGTAATTATAAATGGGATATTACAAAACATATGAAAAAACAACATCCATATTGTAGTCAGTTACCAATTGCAATTATTAATGATAAAGAAACAATTATTGATGAACATTATGTGAATATGATAAAGACATCGATTCCATCAACAGTTTACCCTTCATCATCATCATCATCATCATCGTCATTATTATTATCAGCGCCAATGATGATACCTTCACAAATAAAATCATCATCATGTCTACCAACTCATTCATCAATAGTTTCATTTATTCCATTTACACAACAATTAACATTATTCTCTCAACCACAATTAACATCACAATCTACAATGATTGCATCATCATCATTGTCATCATCATCGTTGTCGTCAATTTCACCGAAAACAAATGAAAGTTTATCATTATCAAAGATTCATATAACTACTTCATCAAATGAATTCAATGCATCAAATGATCCATTGAATTTAATTGCTTATTCATCTATAAAGCATTTATCATCATCACCATTATCAATGCATCATTCTTTATTGATTAATGATGATGATGTATCGATGATGAATGATTCATTGCCAATGGATCTTTCAACTGGATATCTTCATAAAAATCATAAACAAGATGAAATTAAGGTAAAATTTAATAGTTATGCATTATAATCATGACAATATAAGTGTTTTTAAGTTGAAGTAGTTTCTATGGAGATTAGTATTAAGTTTAGTTGCTTGTTTTCATCATAGACTGATGTTGATTGAGTACTACTGAAAATCAGGGAATACTGGACTTCTGTTTCGTCCTAGTATGGCACTGCATACCCTTGAATCAGTAATAGTTAAACCCTACTCAACCTGAAGGTTATGAGTTCGATCCCCTGGATGGAATTGAGAGTATACACTTTCATGCGAGGACGAAATAGATGTCTAGTGATTCCTGGTTCACAGTCATATTCAACCACCATTAATCTATGACGAACACAAACATCAGTGAACTTACTATCCCCTTATTTATAAATAGAAAATTTATACGGGCTAAACCAATGACTAGTCAAGGAAAATACTTTTTCAAATTAACTCGACATTTAGAGCACAATGACCGCTATCTGCCCTATGGTATTCAACTATACAATGATTATGATGTGGTTTGAAAGTTAGATCAAGTGAAATACTAACTACTTCTAATAAAGATTGTTTCTAATACATGAATTACGTATTGAGTATGTAGTATATACTTCAAAGTTCAGGGAAAAATATTCATTATGTCTATCAATCTCCTCCATACAATATTAATTCACTGATATTGAATGCTGTTAAAGAAATTGTTTCATCTATCTAGATCCTGATAAGCCTATAATGAGGTAGAATTCATCAAAGGAGTTCATATCGACTCTATGAAAACTATGCAGAGTCGTCTTTAACATCATTTGCGGTGGTACGGTAGTAACATAAATAAGTGCTTTTTTTTACTGAATGTTTCTTTTTTCATCCTATAGGGAGGGAGTAAATTGTCAAACAAAAAATGCAATAACTATGGTATAACATTATATTCATCGTCATTATCGCTCGACGTCAGAGCCGTAGTAAACACCTATGTGCTGGTTTCTTATAAAAACCCCTATCTATTTTAGTTGTATATCTGAATGTTAATTAACTAGTGGCTCTGTAAACGATGTCCTACTTCTTCATGACACAAAAAAGCTTTATATGCTAAAATACATACGTAATTACATATCAATTTAGTTTTTGTAGTTGCTAGCTACTTTTAATCGTTACATAGAGTTTCATAATGTTTAAGCTATTTGAATTCTAACAACAATGTTACAGATTCGAATCTTGTTTCGTATACTGCTGTTTTAGTACTCAGGTTTGTATCATTAACTTTCACGCTTTGAATATTACTCTGATTAAAGTAAACAAATCTATACCTAGCAAATAAGAGTCTAATGAGTTTTTCTAACGAATCAGAAATTGTCAGACAGTTTAGAAAGTATCAATCTGATTCTTGAGTGATTTGTGTATTAATAGTTGATCGGTGACGACTGATTATCGTAAAGAGAAACTTCATATCATCTATATTGATCTGGGCGTTTCTTATGATATCATCAACATTCAGAAATAAATTAGTAGCTCACTCGAATATATGACCATATAATTATTAAATGACATAAAATTAATTAGTGGTTCCCACGACTGGATAACGTCTTCGTATTAATGTAGGATTCCTTAGCAGCACGTATCCACAACACTGTTTGATATCAAGTCTACGACGATTCTGTTTCATGAATGAAGCTTCACCTTCAACCTAATGAGTTATTATCAATTGTGTATAGATGAATAAGTCAATAATGACTATAACCATCCAAGCTATTTTAGCCTAAACATTAAAGTCAATGTACTGATGAATTGAACTGGAATTACTAATCAACCATAAACCCTATTTGAATTATATTTCTGGGTTAATGAACCCATGTAGAGTATCATTTTCACTGATGTTAGTAGATATTCTGTCAGTAAATGAAGTTATTGATTATCGAGGCTAGAAACAATGAAGATTCCATCAGATAGAAAGTAAAACACATGTATCACATGCATAAATCGAATAAGATTGTTCTGATTGAGGAGGACTAAAGAAACAGTACAAGTTTTTGGAACTGTTAATTTAATCTCGACATAAGCTGAACCATCATCATCCTATCAGGAGACTGTTTACGAAAGTGGTTAATCTTATTGTTAGTAAACTACCAAAATGTATAGAATAATTTTACATGGTTACTGGATATTTTCGGGTTATGATAAAGTAGTAAACTGTAAAAATGAAAGTAACTTCTATGTAAGCACTAATCCAGGTGAAAATAAGCCATTTATCCACTAGTTTCTTTATATTTCGAAATACAAATTTTTAACCTACACCATATCGACTCTATATTATTTGTATAAACTCCGGTAATAGGATCCATGAAGCCACCATTGAACGACGGTATGATGATTGTATCCAAGTCTTACAAAGTACTTGTAGGAAACTAAATTATCGTGACATTAGCATTATCATTAATATCTTTGAACACCATTATCTGTAATGGTGTCACTTCACTGACATTCACCATGGTTGGCTAATACTACACTTAAAAATGTCTCTAGTTATCACTACATTACTAGAATCATTATTTATCAAGGAATAGTTTCAGATCAAGTAAATAATGAACTCAATCTAATGGATTTCTATCAACGTATTTAACATCAATATATATGACATCATCCCGTTTTTATAAACATTTCTTCATCACACAGTGGCATAAACAACTTCTTCAAAGTAAAATCTTTCATTCTGTTTTTTGTTTAGTCAAAATTAACTAGTATACAATAAATTATCCTCCATTAAACAAAATACACTATGATCATAAAATGATGGTTTACTTTCAGATCATTTAATACTGATCAAATTACTAGTTAACTTATACAACAACACCACCACCACCAACAACAACAACAACAGCATAGTGTCATATCATTTTGATTATCAATAAGAAACAATTTACTTATGTATTAAATTATTAATGTTTATTTCAACTTTTAGGCATTCATTATGCTTATCAGAACAAGTCAGTTGTACTTATTCGTTATTATTTTTTGATTATTACGTAATGTATATACTCATTCCTAACACTAATAAATAGCAATAACAATAACAATATTATTATTGTTTACATACAGAAAATATTTAATATTGACAATATTAAATTAATGTATACCATATACATTTGAATGAATGTTGTCTTGGTTTCATTTTTTGCTTGTTGTTGTGTTCTGTTGTGAAGTTGACTTGATGACATAACACTGTATTATAACTGCATCTTATTTATTGTCGCACGAATTTATTTTGTACAGTTTTCTGACAAGGTTGTTTTGTTTCTTTTTTCGTTTCGTATCATTGTCAGTGCATAGTTTTGTTTTTGTCCGTAATGTTGATGCTAACAAGTTAACTTTAACCTACACAGAATTGTATTGATGAGGAGATTTCTTCTTGAAATGTCATGAATGCAATGTGTGACTATTTTATATAATAACCGGTTTATATCAACTATGAGTAGAATGTATACATATCTTACTAATGAAGTTGAGATCTAATAGATTATTGACAATATTTCAGTGTGAAATGTTGATCTAGATCTCATTCTTGTACATACGTCAGAAAGATGTATTGATTCATCCTTTGTGATCTGTACCAGTGTCACTTATGTTTTACAGACTGACATGATACTGCTGAATTGCAGTAAAAGTGAACTACTGCATGATTAATATTGTTTTGATAACTTTAAATTCATAGGAGCGACTATAAAAAAATAGTACACACGATGGTTGCAATGCACTCATTCTACCATTTTCTATAATATTCCAATTCTATTCTACTAACTTAATTTCAGTCTTAATATTTTAATGTGTTCAGTAGTAACTACTGAAAAATAACGAGTAGAATGTATATACATTAGAATGTAATTAGATATTTGTTGCATATGTTCATCCTGAGAGGAGCACGTTTGGAACGAATTGGACGATGTTCAAATCTAGGTGTGAACATCAACACTGGGCGTCAGATAAATCCGGCTGACGAGTTCCAAAAAGGACAAAATATGCGTCCTGGATGCAGATTGCCAATTACAATCCAAATCAAACAAGAGAAATATGTGTATTCACATTAAATAAATATACCGTAGACTATAAAATTAAAAGAGACACTCGTAATGACACTATTTTCATCACAAAAGCAAGAATTACAAAACTGTAGTTGTGTAACTAAGTTGATGATTTGATGGTAACTGTCAACCTTGCCTTATTCAGTTTGGCGATCAAACGTGATTTTTCTTTCATGTGTCTGAACTACAGCCTATACAATCAACGACCAACCGTTCGAACTGTACTGATAGATTCATACTACCTAATAGGTGTTTTTAGACGCGGTAAGTATGACCAGTGAACGGTGAAGTTAGATTACATGAATCAGAAGTGATCAGTTTTATTAGTAGATCATGAATATATTTTCTTTCTATCTTCTAGAATGATCTTCTCATTGTTTGGTCATTCTTCTTATCACTGTCACTACTGTGATTCCTTTAAGTCGTTGTCTATTCACCTTGTTAGTTTCATTTCCTCTTGTTGATGCTTTTCTTGAGTTCATGCATATTTCCAAAGCTGTAGCTTAATCTGATAATGGTAAAAAAACTTTCTAATATAAAATATCTATTGCATGTTTATCTCTATGGAATGTATATTATGATAAGCATAGTTTATGAATAGTATACCTAACTAAGCACGGATAGGAACCTACTTCATAAATGCATGTTGTTATGTCATATTTCTTATTGATAAATTATTAGTTCCTTTTGTTACTCTTCATTTTCCTTTTTTTTTTTTCATTTATAATTAGAACCCAGTATTACTTGCAAATACATTACATTCAGGATCACTGTCAAAATGTTCATTAGATGATAATCAATATCCAGTTTATCCACTTTCCTCTAATGAACTAAACAACAGTATTTATTCAGGAGTATGTCTGACATCAACAACTACTACCAATGCTACCACAACAACAATGGAATCAAAAGTGAATTATCCTATTGTAACTTATTCTTTACAAAAGAATACTACTAATAGTTTTAATAATAGTAATGTATCGGTTATATCACCATATACAATTGGTTCATTAATATCCGATCCATTGAAAGGTAATAATACAACTACAAATCCAGCAATTAATTTACTTTTCAATATACAACAACAAGTTTTAATGTCTGGTCTCCTGCAAACCTGGCAACAACAGCAAAATCAAAAGTATCAAGAATTACATCAAAAAGATCAAACAATGCATAATAACACCTGTAGCGGAATAGTATCATATTCAGATGCAGTTATTAATATGACATCGCCAAGTATAACTAAGATATCGTCATTATGTTCACCTAGTAGTTATGCAACACAGACAATTACCCCTTCAACAGCTATTCCTAACAATACACAATATAATACAATGTTTAAACCGACTGGGAATCACCAGTTAACTGGATCACCAATTGTTACAACTACTCAGTCACCAGTGGATATAAATTTAAATACTGATGTTGTTAAAACGAATAAGATAAATGATACTAATTCAATGAATTGGGTAGAAACACAATTCACTTCCGAATGGTCTATACCTACAAATCTAGATTCAACTAATACTGTTGATAAACAAAGTCAATCACATCGACCTCATCAACAGCATCAGTTACAAATGAATCGATTTTTCGCACCAGGTAGAAGAAGAGAATCACATCGTTTAGTAACTAGAACTAATATTGGACGTAAATCTGCGCCAGTGACAACTAGTTTATTCAATCGTCATGTAAATAGTCCTGGAACTGTTAGTAATACAAATAATAATACTGCTAATTGTAAAGAAGAGCAATGGAAACGATTTCAATGTTCAGGTTGTGGTCATCGATCCAACTGGAAATGGGATATTAATAAACACATTAAAGTAGGTTTGCATGATGTATACAACATGGGCTAATTGGGCATGTGTATGTTTGTAAATAGATAAACTTGTATATTTATTATTCTCTGAACACTTGCCAGTGTCATGTTTATCTGGTCGTTAGTTTGCTGATTTGAATCTGGCAATGAATCACATTACAATGTGATCACCAGTGTAGATGACTGGATACTGGGTGCACTGAGTCATTAATACTTAGTGGTTGAAATTTTTCGTAAAGAATACCTTGACCTAAAGAATATGAATACTGACCTGAATAGCTCAGTGGTAACATTGGTAAACTGTAATTCTGGGATAACTCAGGATGGGATCGTCTAAGTAATATCAATTCCTGTAAGACTGTTGTTGCATCATGATTGTGAGTGCTAAGTGGAACGAAAGCTGAATCAAGGAAGATTTCCTCGTGACTACCTCCAACTACTTAATAGATTAACTTATGAATACTGTTCTTAAACAACAGGATTATATGAGAAATGATTTCATCGCTTGTAGATGTATTGAATGCTGAAACTTGTAACTTTTGTTATAATTCTTTGCAGAATTTTTCAAAAGGTTGATTATGCTATCACTATTGATATATACGTTAGATTCAATGAAGATAGATTAATTTTTAGTCGATATTTGTCACTAAGTACCATACGGTTAGAGCTAAATCTGAATAGCTGTTTAGTTGTATTATGCATACTCATAAATGATGAATCATTATCGAACATCGTGGAACTTATCGACAGTTCGAAGTTGGAAGTGTGAACTATTCAAATATTATCTCAATGGTCTGAAAGTATTGCGTTCACCAAATGACTTGAAGGTGATTAGCTTGAAATGATACTTCATACTTGTAATAATCAATAACACTGCATTGTCATTATTAACTCCACATACTCATTTCTTTTTTCAACAGGTAGCACATCCAGAACGTACAAATATTGTAACAATCACATTAGATTTAGAAGATGCTAAAAACACGTATAATGAATATATGAATCGATTGAAATTATCACGTAATCGTTATTTGTCTGAAACAATTCCAGACATTTCAACAAATTCTAATTCATGGACTGGTACTGGATTAACTGGAAACACTGGTGAAGGTTATTATAGACCATTTAAATGTTCTGTTTGTGGTCATAGGTGAGTTAAGTACCTAATTTATTCGAATAGTAAAAAAATTACAAATTGTTCTAAGCCAAAATATGTTAAGCATAAACTATCTGACTGATAAGTTCATGTGAGTATTATGAACGAAGGTTAGAGAGTTTAAGTAACATTGTTTAGAAGTGGTTATAACACCTTAAAGCTATTCACTTTTCTTCTTTCTTTACATTTTAAGTTTCAAAGTTATTTAGTACATTTTATTAAGTGAATTCATTTTTTCATGTATCTTATTTTCTGTTGGATCTTTGTTACTTCAACGGAAAAAAAATCACCTCTACTTTAGTATTCATCTTGATTCGTTCGTTTCACCATGCTGATACGTGGACTAATGCATATAGGTTCAACGTCGTCTGTTGCTAATCAATAAATGACCAAATGACAGCAAGGTGTCAATTATTAGAGAATTCATAAGACGTTGACAGTTATTTATGAAGATATAGTATTGAATAAAAAGATGTTTTGTAAATAGATCAAAGTTTTTTAGTGACATGTATAAAAACTGAAAGAATAACTGATAGTTGATCTTCGTGAAGAATCATACCGGGCAGTTAGCATCTATTAACTTGGTTCAAGTTAATAGTCAATGATTTCCGATTTTCATCATCTCTTTGCTTACTTTCGATATACTCTACAGCCTAACTTTTGCAGATTTTCTAATGTTTGACGATAGACAATATTGATCAACTCTAACCTGATTAAAATAAATTTCTCTTAACTGTTTACGCGTTTCTTTCACATACATTTTTTGTTTAGGAGTAATTGGAAATGGGATGTTGGTAAACACATCAAACAAATTCATAATGGAAATGGTGAAGTACAAACATTAAGTTTAGACGAAGCTAGACGTACTATACATCAATATAAAAATCGACGACGTCAACATCATCGTCATTCTGATTTAACAATTAAATGTGAACCAAGTTTTTGTAGTTCATCTGAATCCAATGTTAATCTATCACCGGTATCATTAACTGTTGGTGAAGGTAACGTTGATCTACCTGTTTCAATATCATCATCTTCCTCTTCTGCTTCTTGCTCTTCAACATCATCATCTTCTACAAGAATGTTAAATATAAATAATGATGAAGTGAAAAATCATGATACTACTAATAATTTTCATCAAATTAATCAATATTCTTTATCTTCAGAATATTGTCCACTTAATTTATCAATTGATAATTCTATGATATCAGAAAATTTCTTAGAACTAAAAAAGTCACCTCAAACTATGATTACATCACAATCATCGATTCCTCTTAACAAATATCGATTACAATTGAAATTTAAGTGTAAATTTTGTACAATGAAATTAAACTCATGGAAATCTATTATCTTTCATACATACAGTAAACATTATCAACAATTATTACATCATCATCATCATCATCATACATCAGGTAACATTGATAATCATTATTTAATCAAATGGTTATCATTAAGACGACAAATTGTTCATAATGTTAATTATGTGAATTCTATTTATCATAGTTGTTGTTATGGTAACAAAATGAATCAGAATATACATTTATTGAATAGAAAGAAGTTTAAATGTACTGAGGTAAGTTATTACATAGTAACCAAATATACTATATTAGGTAATATCTTTTGGTTAACTTAACAATATGATTTATTTGAAAGATAAATTACTATGATGAATATCAATTCACTTACTACTAATGTTGTAGATTAATGTCAATAGATTGTTTGTTAAGATTATATGTTTGTTGCTTTTTAAAGTATCTATCAGCATAGATGATATAGTTAGTCATATAAACATATTGTATAATGTGTAGTAGATTGTTTACTCTTTAGCTGATTGAATACTATCAGTTAAGTTGCACTTTAGAGATTAGCATAAGTAGAATATTACCACGTAGTGTTGGGTCGTTGAAGGTAGCTAGTTACTAAGACATCCTATTCAACTTAGCTCAAATCGGATGAGCAAAATGAACCTTTCCAGATTCTGACTTTAAATGCTAACGCGGCCTCACTTGACCTCATGTAAATCTTAGCTATGTATTATGATCGATAATTGAACGGTGATGCTTACTTTCAGTCAAATTCTATTGACGAATGATCCTAACCTTTTAAGTAACAGTTAAAATTCGATAAACTAATAGGGGCAATATCTTTCAGATTTTTGTAATTGCCATCATCAGTCAATAATTTTGCTATGAAATTTCTGTCTCTTCATCGACTTTGTTAACCACAACATTATGTACAAGAATAAAACAGTTATTCATCGTTCCTCAGGCTCCCAGTTGTAGCTATTACATGACATGATGCTTAAGTTACTTAAGCTCTTCAGTTACACTCTCAGCTCATTTGGACAAGCATCTTTCCAGATTAGTTTTGCTTTTAATTACCTCCAAAAAAGTATCGTTGATACAAATAACTGTGTTGTGATAATCATATTTATAACTTTAAATGATCAAAGTCGCCTGAAACATCCAGTATTTACGTTATTCACAGTCTTGTGACATAGTTGAGAATTAGTGACAATGATACAAATGTATTCACACTTTGAGTATCATCTGCATCTTAAGGTTCATTATTGTTTTGTTCCCTTATTCCTTAATGCATTTCTTTTTGTAAACTTATAATGTTACGTTTCGCTAATGTGGTAAGACAACTTGGACCTATATGCATATGTGCCATGTTTAACATTGTTCATGACTAACTGACTGACTGATGAATAGTCTCATGATATTCCAAGTCTTGTATCTTAGTTAACATAGCCTTTTATATGGTTTTGATATTGTTTCTTTAATAGATAACTTGTGCTCAATTAGATCAATTTTCCATTGGAAAATCAATACATTCATTACAGGATAACAACAACTGTGATAGTAATATCAACGATAAACAATCAAATCCATCATCATTGACATCTTCAAGATCAATAGCAACTCAAAGAAAATTGAAGGAATTCACAAATTTCGCCCATCGTAATTCATTAAAATGTGAAAGAATTTTAAGAAAATATCAAATTACTCATATGAAGTCTAATCTTTCATCTAATTTATTATCAACAGTGAATGCCAGTGATCATCATCATCATCATCGGCAGCAGCAGCAGCAACAGCAGCATCTTTCTTCACCTCTTCGTCAACATCATCATCAATCTAGACCATTTCGTAATTTAATTTGTTCAAATCAAGTTAATGACTCTGAATCAACAAAGATAAATCCATTATTTAATCAATCAAATAATAATCGTCAAAGAAGAAAACTAACTAGTGGAACAATTGTACAATTAGCTAATCTATTAGATGAAGTTTTAAATCTATTCAAATCACAATTAAATATGAATCAATCTGAATGTCGAACTAACTTAATGAAACATCATCAACAACCTGAAGATGATAAAAGTGAAACTGTTAAATACAACCGAAATGTGTTAATTAATCAAAGTGAAGAAAATAAATCTCATCATCATCAACAGCAACAACAGGATAATGATGATGATGTCATCACTCATCTAACTGATATGATACATGAAACTGTATCAAAAAATGAGAATCTCACATATACTGATCAATTAATGCTGATCTCAATGAATTCTAGTACAAGTTCAAATGAAGAGAATCAAGAAATTAGATCAGATAAACATATTGATGAGTAAGTTTCAGTGAATATTTCACTAATAGTTTTCTATATGAGCTAAACAAATATTGACAGTATAGACATTATGTAATCAGTAATTAACTAGTATATTTCAATTCTATGAATGGTCAATCTGAGTTTGTAGAGTTGAGTAATATTAGTCTACAACTAAACAAAGATCATTAATTACTTCAAAACTCCATGTATGATTTGTTGATAAGTACTGACCGGCAAGAGACTCAAATTGAATAGAATTTCCTCTAAACTACTTTTAAATCACTTAGCCTCCGAGCCAAATAAGCTTAGTTTTTATGAAGGTTGGTTTATGATGAATTATTTTGATGATTTAAGTCATTGTTTCTTTCATTACTTGAATCACAAACTTTCACAGATTTGCATTTCAGCTCACTAAGAACTTGCCAGTTGAAATTTTAGCCTTTTTATTTGAAGAAGTAGTAATCTTTACTTAGTCTTATCGTAGATTTTTAGGAAATTTCTTCAATCTTGTACTTATATTCATCAAGAATATGTAAAAATGCCGTACTTTAAACTAAGCAGTGAATAAAAGAATGTTGCGTATGAAACCAGTATTCAGTCTTCTCCAGTTGTCAGAATTTTTCATAATCATGCAGAACCTTTCCTATTCTGATTGATGATTGTTTAGTAACCAACGTCATTCTTGTCTAGTTATCATTGTGACTTAATATCACGTTCACATTATGTTAGATAGTTGGAGGTGGTTGATGCAAATTATTAAATCTACCATACATCGTTCTTTCTGTCGAAGTTCCACGTACACATCTTAATGGTAAGTGCCAACTCGAATGAATCTTCATCATGAATTAGCTAATTAGTGACTACTTTCAATTATATAACTCTATATTTTTCTAGTAAATGCATCGTAATATTTATAATAATAATCATCTAATTTCATGAATTACTTCCCATTCTCTCTCCCTTCTCCCTTTATTTTTCTTATCATAGATCAACTTGTTATGATTCAATAAGTAAAATTGTAAAACATCCAGAAATTGAAAAACGATTTCTTCATTTAGCAAATTTATTACATCATATATCACATCGAAATCAATAATATTGACATGTAATACCATGACAACAATAATTTGTTCAGTACAGTAAATAATCATTAGAATATTGAAATAATTTCATAATTTGTTTCATGCATTAAACTCGAAACAGAAGAAAATCTAAGAAGACAATCAATATTCAGTTAATATGTAAATAAATGAAATCAACAATTGCAATTTCTTTCATTCTTTGACAATCTCATTACGTCATCATCATCATCATCCTCATTCTTATAAAACTGATTATTTGTCATTTCATTCTGATCATAGATTCTATATAGCTCTATTGTAGTCACTTACATAATTCAACACATACACACACACACAAGCAATTCTTCTAAGAATGACAGAACGAAAAGAGAGTGGAAAATTTTTTGAAAAAAATGTGATGATTTCTTTCTTCGAAAGAAAAAAAACATTATGTAATCATAAGAATTTTTTTTGTATTACATGGTCTTCTTTTTTATCTTAAACAGTACCTGATTGATCTTATTTGAAAATATACATGAATTAACTATCTCTAATGCTTCATAAGTTGAAAACAGACTAGCAACAAAATCTAAAATCAAATCAATAATTGGCATAACATCATATTCACTTAATTGTTTACCAATTTATAACATTCACCTACCACTGCCCCCCCATTGTATTATTTGACAATATTGATTATTGTTCTTCTTGTTATTATTATTTTCAGTTTATTTCTTTGTGTTATTTTTTTTGCTTCTAACACAAGTTTTTTTTCTCGTTTGTGTTTTGTTACAATAAAAAAGAAAAGAAGAAAAAATAATCGCATAAATTTTTTTGTTTATTTCGTTTTTTCTTTTTTTTCATTCTTCTGACTTTTATTGTGTTGGTGTTGAACTCATGAAGATAAAATAAATTAAAATTGGCTAAATTAATTGCATATTTTTCTAGTTGCTTCTTTTCTTTTCAATGTAATTAGTCAATAGAAAAAATATCAATTAGAAGATTTAGTTACTTATAAGTAGTATAAATAAGATTTGATAATAAATGAATTAGATTAAAGAAATTGGTTTCTAGTGTTTAGAGGTACATTTGAAAATGTAATAATGATTACTCTTCATTGGAATCTAAATAAAATTTGCTAGTACTTAATAGAATTCCTTAGAGTGAAGAAGTATGATACAGTGATCTTCTTAATGATTACCTGGAGGAAGCTAGCCAATGGGGCTTGTGCTATGACTATGATCTGAAATGATGATTTATTAGCATTATGCCTCAACGATCAATACATACCTCAGAGAAATCGATGCAGAGAACTAGCACCAACAAGCAGGGGTCAAAACCTAGACGTTGTACCAAAATAAAAACAATGGTTTTCATATATCACATGCTAGACCAAGCAGTAACAGAAAATACGAAATACATTAAAGATTGGACTAATACAGTTGTGTACAGAAATTAGGATAATGAAGTCATAGTGAGACTACAATAACTTGCAAAAGAAGACAGCTATGACAACAGTTGAAGAATCTATGATAAACGCAATTTAAGGAATACACAGCATAGTTACTGATTATTCAATAAATATTGTGTAGGAGTAAAGTTCTCGATGCCACGAAGAACGGACTCTATAGATTGGGATTTAGATAATTTACCCCATTACAACAAATAGCAAAATTAGTGAATGCTAATTAGCTACGGTGATTGTTCATAATGAAGACGAAATACAATGAAGAAATTAAAATAGAAGGATCAGACAACTACTAAAATACATGAAGTTGGATGTGATGGAGACTGATGAATTTGAATTTGACATCATAAGTTAGGTGACAATTGAAGTCAAAGAAATGACACTGAACAACTGTCGCGTCTGAGTACAGAATTCCTGATTAGTGTGAATACATACGCGGGGAATGCGTAACCTTAAGAACAATGAACTGAGGTTAACTAGCTATTTGTTTACACGACTTAACTCATTGATATTGGCAAGTAATTACCAAAACTTGATATGACTGAGCTCCAGAAATATCAACCACTGGTTTCTAGCATACTTTACAGTCTGACAGATAAGAGTTCTCAGCAAAATCTCAAGGTCATAAGTTGGATTTCCTGATGAGTAGTAGTTACTTCTGAGTTGCATCACGATAGGTTGAAACATTTTTCAAGTGTTGGTTCCTGGTTTTTAATGGTTATATAATTGGAGACAATTCTTGATGCTAAATCAACAATATAATTCTTTTGTATTATTAAGGAAGTAGGATGAAACTTAGAGTATCTTACTCTTGTTTTGATATTTCCAGTAAAACTTGCAATATCGGGTGGAGTGGGCGGGGAGGGACATTTTAGTTAGAAAATTAAGATTAGCGCTAGGAAAAATGATTGAATTACTTGGCCACAGTTCTAACCGTAATACTTATTTCAATTCAAATTCTGACCCAAAACTTCGACTGCTTCTTTGTTTCTCGATAATTTTCGACACTTTTTAAATGTCTTCTGTGAGAAAACATAATAATATAAATCTTGTTCTATTCCATAGACTCACTAATCGTGTAAATCGTAGTTCATTTCACTTTCTGAGGAGTCCCATACTAGTACGAGACAGCTATCCAGTGCTCTCTGATCTCTAATGATACCTAACCAACATCGATCTATGGCGAATACAAATAATTAAACTTAATAAATATCTCCATAAGACCATCATAATTCGGTTGCAATATTCAGGTTGCTTGTGACTAATTCCAGGATATTTCTGAAGTTTTAGTGTGAAATATTGACTAGTGGAGTTCAGATTCTTAGAGAGTGAGATAGTGGGTGACATTATTTTATCGTCAAACTACATCACAAATTGATGATAGTGAAAATTTTACCAGTGAACTCCGGCTGGCAGGTGATGCAGAGGGTTGTGTTCAACGTGAAACATAAAGGTCCTGGACTATGTTCTCTGGAGAAACCAATGGAAGGGCATTACTTCGGAGGAGTTCAATACTAGGACGAAATAACTGTCCAGTGCTCCCTGGTTTTCAGTGGTAATCAACTAACATCAGTCTTTGACGAAAACAAACAACTAAAAATAAATGGTTCACTTATACCAACTGTAGTAAGGTTACCTAAAGACTGTTCAAGATCACTGAAATTTGCACAAATTTATCAGGAAAGTGTAGTTCTGATATAATACTTCAAACTTTTCGAATTGCATGTACATGAGATTTCCACTTCTAACTATCATAGTGAATCCTTGACTCAACAAACTGAATTTACCTACACACTTTTGAATTCTGATCCTTAGCTTATTGTCTCGATTTGATCATTCCTAATAGGCTTTGAAGGATATGAATTTGAGTACATTCAACTGAAAAAAGTCCTATGTTCCACTGGTAGCCATAAAGCATGTATTCAAAATCAATAATATGTAGCAAACAACTTAGTGTAACTTTTTTTATTACGAGAAGTGAAATGTAAATGATCAATCGATAAGAAAGAGTTGAGCTGATACTTCATCAACTACTACTTACAAAATATAATCTCTTTTAATCAAAATTATAATATTGAAGTCAACAAATTTATTGATGGTATGGTTAACAGATACACCGAAGAAGACTCAATGATGCTAAAGACACTTCTTCTGATAGCAAATCAGTAGGAGTTTGGCATGAAGTCATCGAAATGTTCTATGGTATAATTGTTTTCTCGTAGACTGCATAAATTATAATATGGATTCGTGGTTAGTTTAAAACTAACAAGTTATTGTCTATAGTTATACACATAGTCAAAAAGAGTTTTCTTCTCCTGTACAATCATCTAATTTACAATTCGTGAGGATTTGTGATTTCGATCTTAGAGCACGCATAAGTATATCGTAGACTTAATTCACCCACGTATGTAATATACGTGAATTATGTTACAAGTGAATATGTATCATCATGGTTCACTGGAATTACGAACAAGTGACTAAGTAAATTGAAGTATGATCACTAAATCTTCTTGAATACCTATTAGTTTATCTATTCACTAACAAATTCACTTATTAATAAGTATAGTACAGTGTTTGTTTGGTTCAAAGATGAATAAAGACCCTATTAAACAGTATAAAGTAGAATGATTTCGAGCACCATATAAAAGAGAGTCTTCATAAACATGCTTTGATTGAAATAAAGCATTGAATATAGAATTGTGTATCATTCTATCTAGTTAGGACCAGAAAGCAATAAACTATTGTATCATATACGGTGAAACATCTGAGTAACAGTATATTTCCACATCCTCAAACACCAGTCAATATCACTGGTTCCTAACTATTTTACACCTTTCACACCTGAACTTCATTGGTTAGTCATTTTATTGAAGCTCTGAAATTTCATCCTAAAGTCAGTCTTTTGTAGGCGCATAATGGTTATTAACTGTTATTATTAAGATTGTTGAGTTGAAGGTTTCACATCACTAAACAATAATCTCTACAACACTTAATCTTAATCAATATCAGCTCACTAGTGACTAACTCCTCAAGGTAATTCCTGCAATTCTAGTGTAAGGACGTAATCGGTAGAGTTCAACCGTATCAAATGTGAGGCAGTTACCCATCGATGCCAATATATGAGGTAACACAAACGTATTACGAATTGACTGAATTCAAAATATTGACAGTCGGAAGCTAACTCAGTGGTTTAATGAAAAAGTGTTTCCCGTGGAGCCAGGGGGTGGTGGATGCGTACTGATGATGAGTTTCTTTCTAGAATGAAATGGCTGTCCAGTGTCAGTTCCTAGTAATCAATCGTTGTCTAATTCAGACCAATTCGTGATATCAAGATGACATTCAGTATTCTTCACAACACTCAATTACAAGGTTAATTATACAGTTAGTCACTGAAACGTGATTTTTGCAACATAGATTATTCATTATTATTCAGTGAACGGAAAACCGGAAAATGTAGCTTCTTATTTACAGAACAGACGAATCGCTTATCTTAACTAACAACAGCCTCTATTTAGTTACAATTGAAGGTATACAATGAATATGAAATCTGAAATGTTAAGTAATCAATCTAATAAACATGTTCCCGATAATGAAAGTACAAATAACTTTCTTGATATGAGGATATCAGAATAGAATAGAGAAGGTGAGTCGATTGGTACTTACTACAAATCATCAAGGCAAATTTTAGGATGCTTTTCTAAAACAAAAAAAACTGATATTCTGTCTATCATCATACTTGTTGATCAAAATAAATAATGAATGAGTTGGTTGAGGTTATTCATAAAAGATGCCGATGTTAATAATGAATGCTCCATTGAACAACTTCAATTGTTTATTTTTATTTAAATACTTGATTCGAGCTGAAACTTGAGCTCTTTTTATATTGTCTATTTAGCATCAAAAGGCTACCTACATTATTTGTAGGCAAAAGCAAGATTCATAGATACAAAACGATGAACTACAAAGCAATTACACACGACGGAAAAATTCTACAATTGTGAAAAAACATACGTACCTCGGCAGCATCCTCGATTAACAACCAGGATATGATATGATGGAGATGTGAAGGCGTCGATTAGCAAAGCAAGATAATCGCAACATTTCTACAACTAAAAAACATCTGAAACTCGAAACACCTATCAATCAACATCATAGTCAACATTTTCAATGTACACGTCAAAACAGTTCTATTGTATGCAGCTAAAACTTGCATGACGAACTATGAAAAGCATCATTGAAAAGATACAGGCATTTATAAACAGGCATCCACTCAACATATTTCGGATCTGTTATCTAGACGCCGTCAGCAACAATGGGCTACTATGGTAGAGAATAAACCAAACAACATCCAGTCGAGGTGGAAATTAGGAAGGGACTGTTAAGGTGGATAGGATGCACATTAAGGAAATCCCCAAACTGTATCAGGAGACAAGCACTAATTTGGAATTTTTGAGGCCGGAGGGAAGAAAGAAAACCAAAGAACACGTTGCCCCGGGAACTGGAGGTAAACTTGAAAGGAATGAATGGGACTTAGGAAAACCTGTAAAGAATAACTGACAGTAGATTTGGTTGGAGAATGTTGGTCGTCAGTTTATGCACCACATGAGATAACAGGTATTGATTAATTCATTGATGCAAGATTACTCTTCTTTGACATGTTCATAGTAAAAAGTTTAGAATGAATCCATTGTATGCAATGAAATCTTTGAGTAAGGTCACATTCTAATAAGTATCACTTATCCACTATACGAATGAAAAACTGACTGAAATTCACTGAATATAAAGCATTTACTGAACATTACTAGCGTTATAAATAAATGTAACCTAATCAAGCTTGAGTATAAGGACGAGAAAGATTATTTTAAGAAGTCAGAATAGACTTTGTAAACTTCACTGTAGAAAAGAGCCAACCAATCCCATGAATTTACAGTCAGTTTTTATCCAATCGAAAGACAGTAATCATTAATTTATATTTTATTGGCAGAAAAGATAATATTTATGAATCATGTACAGATCTTCCATGATTACTTTAATTATTCACACTTGTTGTAAGCTTTTCTACCTTTAGATTAAGAAGATAACTAGATCGTAACTGGTCCATATAGTTATATAATACTCATATTCTATAACCCTTCATTTGTACTTTAAATCGGATTTTGTATACCGTTGGACCGACAGTCTCCTAGGATTCACGGTAATCGTTATGCTACGGCTTAATTTAAGTTAGTTTGGTTCAAGAGTTTTGGTTTAAGTTTTCGTGATAATTTGTGTGATACACATTGTTCGGTGCATTTAACACCGAAATGTTTACTCTGTGTCAAAAAATGAGTGCTTATTATTAATATGTCTGTTAGTTGTTTTTATTTATGATAGATTGTTGTTGTTTGGATACTACTGAAAACCAGGGAGCACTGGACAGTTGTTTCCTTCTAGTATAATACTTTCTACCAGTGCTCACTCTAGACTCCACCAAGAAATCCAACTCTTAACCATCCTCACCATTACGCTGGTTGATGTCCACTAGTGGGATTTCCACTCCCATCAATTGCTGATATAGCTCAATGATTATTCATTATCATTAGTGATAACTGTCTTACTCCTGAAAAATTTGAACTTCACGTCACCACTTCTCAGTTTTCTGGAGACAAACATAAGTATTACAATAGGCGACCTCTGATTGATTTCAGAACATTTAGATCATCTCTGATTAGCTACAATAGCTATACTCCTTGGATAGTTTATGAATCACTCCAACACGCGCCTTCACTTTTTCCTATGGTCAATAAGTTACTTACTTACTTACGCCCGTTACCCCTCTCGGAGGAGCATAGGCGGCTCACCAGTATTCTCCGTTCAACTCTGTCCTCAGCAATCCTTTCCAGCTGTCTCCAGTTACTGTTCATCCTTTTAATGTCTACTTGCAATTCTCCACATAGTGCGTTATTTGGCCTTCCTCTTTTTTGTTTTCCAACAGGGTTCCAAGTTAGTGCTTGTCTCGTGATACAGTCTGATGATTTCCGCAATGTATGTCCTATCCATTTCCAACGCCATTTCCTGATTTCCTCTTCAGCTGGAATTTGGTTTATTCTCTTCCAAAGTAGGCTGTTGCTGAATGGTCAATAAGTTACTAAACAATAAACTCAATATGATGCTTATAAGTGTTAACCAATTAGATGGAAGAGGTCAAAAACATGTTAAGATTGAAAAGTTAAATAAACCAATAAACAATCAGACATATCTAATAAATATGACTAATTAACTATTCTTTCTCATTGTATCAAACTTCATTTCATCGTAATTAGCTAACACCCGACAACCGAAAGTTCACACTCCTTCAAAAGTATTCAAAAAGCAACCAACAAACTCCGTGGAACAAGTTCTAATTAGAGAAAGTTAAATATGAAGAAATGGTAAGTTTACATCCAAACATCTTAATCATACATTTCCTTACTTATGTATTATGAAAGAAGTAAGTACAATTATATTTTCTATTCGACAAAATAACCATTTACTATAGTTCTGTAATTATATATATATATATATATATATATATATATATTCATTTTCGCAAGATATGTTTCTGTAGAAAGAGATTACATAATAGGTTAATTAGAAATTTCAAGTTTCAAAAAGTACAACATGAATGTTATGTAATTGCCAAGATGACAACGAAATGAAATTGATTTACAAATTGGAAGAATAAGCGATAATTGCCCACCTGATTAAGATAAGTATCGAGGATAGTACTACTTATGTACAGATAGAAGATGAGGTTTGTCAATATGATTCGAAATTATAAGAAATTAAAGAATCATTCTGGTAAACCTTCACTTCTATCTGCATATAATTAGTACTATCCTCGATACGTGAACATTTATCTCTTATTCGTCCAATTTGTAGATTATACTCATTTCTTCATCATTTTGATAATTACATAACACTCGTGTAATATATTTGAAATTTCTAAATAACCTATTATGTAACCTCCTATTCTCCACAGTTAAAAAATATCATATAATATACAACTAATATCAAGTCATTAGTGATTAACTCCTCAAGGTAATTCCTGCAATTCTAGTGAAAGGATGTAATCGGTAGAGTTCAACCGTATCGAGTGTGAGGTAATTACCCATCGATGCCAATGTATGAGGTAGCGCAAACGTATTACGAATTGACTGAATTCAATATATTGACCGTTGTGAGCCGATTCAATGGTCTAATGAAAAAGTGTTTCCCGTGGAGCCAAGGGACATGTATTCTATCCCTGATGAGGTCATGGACTCGTACTGCTGAAGAGTCCCATACTAGGACAAAATGGCTGTCCAGTGTTAGTTCCTGTTGATCAATAATTGTCAGTCAATTCGTGATAGCAAATTAACACAGTAACCTTCACGATACCTAATTACATCTTATAAAAATCGCTATGTATGATTGCACACCTACAATAAACGGTTCTTTTGTCTAATAGAGAAATATTGTTTGCTAAACTATTAACATTTACTATACAACATGCCAATTTTGTAAATTTATTGACTGTTTGAAGTGTAAATGAGTTTCTTTTGTGGATAGAGACTAATTTTCATAACTGTTAAAAACTTCTTATTGAGATTAGATTGGTTGAACATATTACACTTCAAGACCATTACATAATCTTTAATCAAACACTTGTTTACATTTGTATTCAGCTTAGGTCTATTCAGTTAACTAATGACATGTATCATTTCAACTGTTGTGTAGATCTATTGAAGTTAACATTAGATACACACACACACTAATTATTTTGTAACTAACAATTTTACTTTGGTAACCGTTATGAAGGCATCGATTGTTAGTCATTGAAAGTAATCTCTGCTTTATATTATGCTGTTCATTAAATCTAATAGTTAATTTTGATTTTTGATTACATAATCTGGTTTGATTATGCAACTTACAGAAGTATAATTCAAAGAATGAATTAGCTTCACTTAGATAATGTATAACAATACAGTTTCGACTATGTTTCATTTCATTTAGGATTTCTTATCTATCTGACATAATTTTTAGGTAACTGAGATGATATAATATCGGACCATACAGACTACTAGACTATTTGTATGGTTATTAGCTTCAATGACTATCGAAATATGACGATGACACAATTCGATCTACATTGTTTAAAAAATGTCTCAACATTTTGTGATAAACTACTTTGATTCTTCGTAAAATATGATCAGATCTACTCTGTATGTATGTATGATCAACATAGAACCTGGCAAATGTGTGCAACGGTCTAAGTTGCCATACTTCCAAAGCACACAAAAATAAACATCCTATTAGTAGAAATAGAAGTTGCTTAAATGATATTAGTGATAAAATACAAAAACCACTGAACATATAGAATATAGTTCAAGGAGGAAGCAATGGAGCGTGGAAAGTAAGTTATGAAATAATTTTAAGCTTATGATTTGATGGAGGAAAATGAGTGGATACATCTATGCCACTGTGACCAATTCTCAGCACTGTCAAGTTTCCAGCCACCTGTTACAAAATTCTCGCGGACCCCAACCAGATAATCTGCAGCTACCGACATGACCCAAACAAGCCTTCAGTGAGTTAATAAACTGATACCATGTTTTAGTTTGGTCGCCCCAAACTCTCTTCCATCCTGTTTTTATATCAGCCAACATCACGCGTTGAAATAGGCGGTGATTGGGAATACGTAGCACATATCCCAACCACCTCAGTCAATGAAGATTCACAACTTCGTCGACTGATTTACCACCTTTCCTTAATACTCATCGTCTTACCTCGTTATCGTTTACTCAGTGATCCCAGCTAACGCGAACAATGTTTCGAAGACATTGACGACCAAAAACTAATAACCTTCGATTGTCGTCTACCATTAATGACCATGTCTCACATTCATACAGTAAGACAGAACAAACTGTGGTGCAGTACACTCTTCCTTTTGTTGAGACGCAAATATCTTGCCTACGCCATAGGTGACGTAAGTTGTCAAAAACCCGACTTCATCTAAAATACCATGAACTGCTAATTGTTCTCTTCCCCAGTAAATTGACCACCAATATCCATTAATACTTTAAAACGTGTTACTTGGATACTGAAAAACATACACAGTGTAAAAACATAATGTTTTTCATTTCATTTTATATTGACTAATACCATCTATCGTGATTTACGGTCCAATTAAGTTCTTCTAATCGAAAGGCATGAACTGCATATTTTGGTGACACTTCAATACAATACGTCATTTGTTTACTTATAAATCAGTCAACTATAAACATAGTTTTGGCTATTTGTCACCAAATGTTGATAACTACGATGACTATCCAACCAACGATAACTTGATTTGGAATAAATTCTTAGTCGATGTAAATAAATGTACACCGAATTATGTAATACTACCTTCACGATTATTACTATTCATCATTAGGAAAAGAGGCAATATTTTTACAGAAATGAATAATTCGTCTACCCTTCTAAAACTAGTGAACTGAATCTAATTATTGTTAATTTCTGTTTGATAAAATTGACTCAAAAGGTAGGGCTAGAAAAGTAATGAAGAGAGGGTGAGAAAAAATTGTTATGTACTAATGAACTATCTAGTTATCTTGTCATGACTTCTCTCTGAATGACATAATGGACATTGTTCATTAATTATTTACTTATCCCTGACGAAATAGGCAAACTCCAATGATTTCGAATATGACATCATTAGGTTACAAGATATTATCTTTTTACTAACTAGGTGTCTATAGTAAATTGTAGGAACGGTTAAAGAGACACGCATGTGTATGTAGTGTAAATTCTGAGGATAAGTGTAACCAAAATATACTGGGTCTGATCTTTAGAACCGTTATGAATATGCAAAGCTGAAGAGTACCATAGTAGGATGAAACAGTTGTTCAATGCATCCTGCCTGCTAATGGTTGTTTAATTTAAACAAATTCATAATATCGCACTGAAATACTGACTAAACGAATCGTTTGTTCAAGAAATTCATATCTGATATGATTATACGTTAGAACTACACAAGAAAAAATGATGATTTACAGATTGGAATGAATTCATTTCAAATGTCGACGTTACACATCAGCTCCAAACAGCCAACATGAATTTGATATTAACATTATTATTATTATTATTACGCAACATTACATAGACAGTGATCAGTCGATAAGAATAATTTCAAAATTGAACAGTAATTTCATAAAGATAGGAAGTGAATATTAAATATTTGACAAAGATTGTCAAGTATCGGAGGTCATTCATACGCAGTTAAATGAAGAGAGTATGACGTAACAGTTAATTAATAACCAAGAACAATAATAACAAATGAATGATTATGTATAACAAAGTTGATGAAATGACGTCATGAATAAATGTTGATTGAATGAAATTTGAAAAAAATCATGCTATCTGAGCATGTCTCCTGAACTTGTTTTCTCTTACCATGACAATGAGAGGTCATCACATCATACACTCTTCATTTAACTACGTATGAATGACCTCCGATACTTTACAATCTTTGTCAAATATTTAATATTCACTTCCTATCTTTATGAAATTACTGTTCAGCTTTGGAATTAATCTTAACGACTGATCACTGTCTATGTAATGTTGCGTAATAATAATAATAATAATGATAATATCAAATTCATGTTGGCTATTTGAAGCTGATGTGTAGCGTCGACATTTGACATGAATTCATTCTAATCTGTAAATCATCTTGTACATGCGTTGTTCAAATAAAACGTACCTTCATATCGATATATTCACTGAAGAACAAATCTTAGATTGCAATAGTAATTATTATAATACCTCGAAGTAAGGATTATTCACTTATACTAGTCATTAATGAATGTATATCTGAAAGAGGAGGGTAGGGAGATTGTGTTAGTATTTCCTTTTTTTATTTGTTCTTTTCAACACTTCTGATATTCACCATGTTCCTCATTAAATTGTTACTTTCAAGCGTTGAGAGTTACTTACAATTATCTGGTGTGAATATATCAGAGTAGTATAGCCTGATATATACGATGAAAACTACAGATCTAATCTTAGTCTAAAATGAAAATTTGAATGATAATTACACTCTAGTAAATTATAGTATTGACTTGCCTTTTAAATGAAAAAAAACAAGATCAAAAGCGCTCGTCGCGGAGGCAGAGGGTCCTGTGTTCGATCCCCAACAGGGTCGTGGGTGCGCACTGCTGAAGAGTCCCATACTAGGAAGAAATAGCTGTCCAGTACTTCCAGGTAATCAATGGTTGTCTGATTCAGAACAATTCGTGATATCAGGATTGACAACTAACTATCTCCACAACCCCCAATTGTAAAGATCAAAATTGTTAGGTACGATAAAATTTGTGAACGTGGAAACCAATATGTATGCCCATTATCCATTTCAAATAATTACAAACTCAATGCATGAAATGCAACGTATTTACTCAATGTAAACGACTGTTGGCTTACTTTAAATATTTCTAATGTTGATTGGTTTGACCAAACAACCAATCAATGTCTGTTACCCCATATGGGACATAAACCTTTGACCAGCATTCTCCAACCAAATTTGTCCTGGGCTTTCTTTTCCAGATCTTCCCAAGTGCTCTTCATTCTCAGCTTTCATCATAAGGCATCATAAATCTCCGAAATAAAAACCTTCCAACTCCTACAAAAAAGTCAAAATGGTTAAAAATGTTTTTTAATCTAACCAGCCTTTTTTCAGGGTTGTTTTTTTATCGAATGGGGTTTCTAACCTTATACCCAACCCTCGTCTTTTATCCGAGTTTGTGACTGGCAGCAACCGTAGGAGGATTTCAGGCGGAGTTAATGTCCATTGGATAAGTATGGATATTAGATTCGTTGTCTAGAAGTAAAATGAATACATTCATCAGCGAGTCATCGGAAATCATTCACCACTGTGCTATGATGGATTCGCATTTGTAATTAAAATTCTAATTTATATTTATAAGTTGAATAACCTGAAAATAGTGATGCCATCACGTTTAGTATTGAACCATCATATCCATGAAGGTTTAATTTATTTGACACAATAATAAATTGAATTGAGAAAATCATTTGTGGAGATAAGTAAAAAGGTTTGCTTGCATGTATCTTTCACTAATTGACATTAATTAAACGGCATTGAAAACTAGAAAATATTTGAAAATTGTTTTGCTCTAATATGGGACTCCTCAGAGGTACGCACCTTCGATTAATTTAGGCAAACTATCTCAAGGCTTTCAAGACTCACGAAGAACACTTAAAAATCTGCACCACTGGTTCGTAACCGGGGGGGGGGTTTACACTTGTTATTAGTGAGAGAGTTATCGCCAATGACAATGGGTGATTTTCGTGCTAAATAACAAATCGATGCAAGTTGGAATTCTATCATCGGACTCTGGCCGTTTCACTGGTGCAGATGGTTAAGTGTTTGCATTGAGACCTGAGAGCTCTAAGTTCGATTTCCTGACGGAATTGAGTATACACTAGTCAAAAGTTACACACTAGGATGAAACAGATATCTACTGCTCCTTAGTTTTCAGTGATACTCAACCAAAATTAATCTGTGACAAGCGCAAACAATGAATTGTTAGTTAATTGAAACAGGTAATATATTATTATAGCGTGGTGTCATGTATTGTTCAGTTTACTTGGACATAAGTCATTTTATAAAATTTCTAATTAGGTATTACTACGACTGCTTGGTTAAGGATACTTACTTACTTACTTACGCCCGTTACCCCTCACAAAGTAACATAGGCCGCTTACCAGTATTCTCCATTCAACTCTGTCCTCAGCAATCCTTTCCAGCTGTTTCTAGTTTCTGTTCATCTTTTCAATGTCTGTTTCCGATTCTCCACACAGTGTGTTATTTCGCCTTCCTCTTTTCCGTTTTCCAACAGGATTATAAGTTAATGCTTGCCTCGGGATGCAGTTTGATGTTTTCCGCAACGTATGTCCTATTCATTTCCAACGTCATTTCCTAATTTCCTCTCCAGCTGGAAGTTTATTTGTTCTCTCTAATAGTAGGCTGTTGATGATGGTTTCCGGCCAACGAACACTCAGTATCTTAAATATTTTGACATATGTAATCTATTAGACAGAACTTGATTCTGTTATTTGCATGATTCATGAAACATCCCGACTAACGCAAGATGTGTTGCATTTTATTCTCAACTTCAGTATATGAGAAAACGTACATGTATTTTAGTACTTCTAACAACTTAGATCATGGTTGATCTCGAGCGATATCAGCCGAATAAAGGTAATTGTCGCTTTCCGGTTAGTCATAAAATGTTTTTTATTGAGTTATTACCTCTGGTGACAGAAATATATGGGAGTGGGGGATGGAATATGGGATATTTCACTTATCAGACCAGTCTTTCTCGGACCCTCTTCACCCGTTATTTAGAGACTCCATCAATTCATATGTTATTTGCCCGAGGGGAAAAGTCACTACTGTCACATACATATGTTGTCAACAGTGTAAATTCAGTTTCCGTTTTTTAGTATTATCGCTCTTCAACCAACCTGCCTGGTATGGTTGGACGATTGTGCCGGAAAGTATAAGATTATTGTATCATTACAATATGCATTCACGATCACTACATAACGGTAGCAGATAGGATTAAGACATAGATGTGCATTTTCTAATCTTGCATTTATGCGAAAATTGTACTATCTACACATTTGTGATACTAATCCCAAGAATTCTTTAAATACATTTTAACAGTGAGTGTTCATTATTACTGAAAATGTAATCTTCTTCAGGGCGAATCTTGCCCTTTCGAACTAGAATAAATTATACTCTATAGTTCGTTTAAATTGTGCAGAGGAAGTAAACCAAAAACTATATGGGAAACTTTATTGCATAAAACCTGAAAATAATGCTCTTAAACCATATATATATATATATATATATATATATATATATATATATATATATAGTCAGAAGGACAGGAGCCTATACAAGGTACATTGACTTGACCAATAATTCATTTACACACAGATAGTCCACCTACACTTGCCTTTCATCTACGTCATGAGATAGAAATATAATCTGTTAGGTTTTTCCTGCAATACTGTAAGATAGTTCTATTTTCCAACAGCAAATGATGTCACTTTTGGATGCATAATATTTTCATGTTTGAATGAGTTGGAGATAATTGCTTAATATTCTAAAGCTTCTAAAAAATGTCTACTTGCTATAAGTATTGTTAAACTCCTAAACGCTAAGGAACATTGCTGATGTTCGTCACAGATTATTGTTGATGGGATACCATTAAAAACAATGGAATACTGAACACCCCCAAAGATGCAAGCACTCTAGATTCTGCCAATAAATTGAACCCATGGTCATCAGATTTCGTGGTAAACGTTTAACCATCTAAATTTTATCATTAGTCGGTTAGCCCATTTCAGAAAATTCTTCAGAGTCAAAACTAACTGAAAAACAATTGTTACGACTGACTTCGAATCCTTTACACTTAATAGAAAGTAATTATAACTCAGTGTCACATAATTCCCTACCTACACTGAATTTATTGTTTGAATGATTTAAACTATTATTAGTCAATGTAACTATAGAGTGTCAGTAGTTCTTCGTTAGTCCATGCACAAAACTCACATCAGTAGGAAAGTAATTGATTTTTCAAAGTGCATTCAAAATCATATATTATGAAGGTCAGTCAGATGTAAGAACATTCCAGAAAACTAAAGTTTCAATAAAGTTTAATTATGACTGACAGTGGAAACCTAGATACGACTATTGTCTTTCCTATAACTCGTTAGCAGAATGTATTTGTATCCCAGTTAAGATATTGACAATGCTATCACTTTATAAACTAACTGACGACCGACTAAGCTACTAAGTAAGGATATTTACTGCTTTTCTCAATGGATATATAGATAACTCAGGTTCTGTTCATAATTCTTTCTGTTAGCATGGTTAGTCAAATCATACTTCTAAGAAACTAATCTTAGAATCCTATTTTTATTGTCATACAATCCCTTTTATTACACATTCTTCTGTATTAACCTTCTCACTTTATTTATGTTTCCACTCTCATATTCTTCATTAAGTAAAACATCAAATAACGAAATTACGGATAGCAATGTGAATGATAAAATTGCAATGAAACGTCAGCTAGGTTTATGGAGTGGTGTTTCTATTACGGTTGGTTCAATTATTGGTTCTGGTGTATTTGTTACGCCTAAAGGTGTTCTGGAAAATAGTGAACAAAGTCCTGGCATTTCAATAATTATATGGATTCTAAGCGGTATCATTTCACTATTGGGTTCACTGTGTTATGCTGAACTTGGTACAACAATTACCGATAGTGGTGGGGATTATGTATACATAAAAAAAGCATTTGGTAATCTGCCAGCATTTCTACAATTATGGGTAAGAAAATATTTATGCATCTATCTATCTATCTATCTATGACAGGTGAATCTTATTGTCATTCGACCAACAACTATAGCAATTACTGCATTCGGTTTCGCTTATTATATTCTTTATCCAATTTATCCAAATTGTAATCCACCACACATACTTATACTTAGTTTGTCAATTTTATCCATAAGTAAGTTAAAAAAAAGAGTTCAATATGCTAATTCATTATTGTTACATAACTTATTTCTACAGTATTACTTTGTTATGGTTGGTTGACCGAATGTCAGTTAAGTGCGCCTAGTCGATAATTGTGCGTCTGCCCTATAATCATTGAGTCCCAAGCCAGAATAAGAAGAACACAAGCCGAGAGACCAACCAGACAGAATCGAATTATATTTCATGCATTCCATTATATATACATAAAACCAGAGCACACAGTCAACCAGTTAGGAAGCTAACGTTAATATAGAACAAAGGAAACAGTGCAGTGAATAGGGACAACTTGTACGCAACCAATTAACTGTAGTCCATAACAGAAGACAATATAATAACAGAAAATGTGCTAAACGGAAGGATAGGGTAAGAAAAGCTTAACAATGATGGGAAAGAAATGTTTATATTACCCACAGTTAGAATAATTGAAATAGTGTTCTAAAACACAGTTCTGAGAGTTTAGTACTCTTCTTTAGTGCTCCGGCATAACATACTAAATAATAAATATTCATTACCTCCTTAGAGTAATGCCTTAATGATTTAAGCAGTTGACTTTTAACCATTAAGTAACATTTCGTAGTAACATTTAATCTAATTCTGTTTAGATACTTGGCTTAAAGCCAAGTACACAACTCTGTAAGTTGTAGCTGCCATATAACAATTCCTATTTATATACTCCTCGACTTGATGCGAAAATAAGTACGACTTCTAACGATGAATTTCATCATGAAACTACATAAAAGTAGGAACTATTATAAACGACTGGACATAAGATATTTTTTTCGTTTTATATTGGTACTCTGTAGTAGTCTAGACACCAGTATATGACTTAGTTCAGGCAGCTCATTCTGATTTGTAGTTGCATGGAAACTACTAGCTCTTGCCTCAACAGATAATTATAAATACTCTGTATCCTTATAGAGTTAGATAAATATCCACTAAGAATATACTGAACCATAAATTAGTTAAAATGTGAAGGATACTTTATCTACAACAGCTACTGTTTTAGGTTTATTGGGAGTAACCTAAATCTAAGTGACAATTTGATTAAACCTCCTACATTTAAAAAAAAAAGACTTTGTATACTGACACTGAGTTCCAGGAGAATAGTTCTGTGGATATACTGAAAGTGTGACTCACTGAGAAAAACCTTCCATTAGATCGACCTTTGAATTGCCTTTCATGAGTCAATAATGCACTAAAAGTAAACAATCATTTTGTCTACATCACTGTAGCTGACCATTTACTTCCTCAGGTGTAATGGATTATAACAGGTTCATACCAAGAGCATCTACTAACATACTCAGCCTGTCTACCTAATAAACAATGAAAACTAGTCACCAACGATATTTTCAATTATTTTGTTGGTTCCAAGTATGTAGCCTCACCTAACATAGTTTTGACTCTAGATATAACATTAGGCGGTTTCTAAAATAATTCTGATATAGAAACAAATGATTAACTTCAAGTGGTTCAAATCCTTTGACTCTAATCTTTATTGTTGAATATCACAGCATCAAATGATGCTGGCTGGTATATTGGTAGATGATACTTGACGCCCGATCCCACTACAGAAGATAGTTACTATTTTATACATGTGATAGTTAGTGAATTAGTTCGAATAATCGAAATAACCTACTTGTTTAAGTTTACAACTAAGAATATATCTTACTTGGAAAGAGATCATTTGCAAGCTTTTCAGAATTCAAAGTATTAAGATAGATGAATAAATATAAGGACTAATCTACATGAACGATCAGTATTTGCTTATATTATAATTGCAGGATGCAATAACTTAAGATAACATTAAAGAAATAACTCTTCAGTAAATTACTGAAAAGTAAAGAAGAAGCTTTATTGAAACTGAATATGCCAAATTATTAGTTAAGTTAAATGTGTTGCATTACCATGAGCTTATCAGTTTAGTTTTATACACTAATTGTAGGAAGCTTTAAAATGTACTATTGTTCCTAGAAGTATTCTACTCTTTAGCTGATGGCAAGAAAAGTGAAATATGAAGAGTACTTCAATAACATGCAGGGAAGAAAAGGTTTTATTTGTACTAAATATGATCTTGAGATTCCGGTTACTAACAGAAAGCATTCTATAAATGGCAACAAAACCCAGTAATTGTTCAGTCAGAATAATAAATAAGTAATTCGGCGGTTTCTAGAGTTCTCTTGAAAACTTCCAAATAATGATGAGTAGACAAAGTGTTCAACTGACATCTGAACACCTGTTATAAGGAATTATTTGAGGGGGATGGGAGGGGATAACTAACAATATAATAAAGAGATTTGACGGTAAGTTCAGATAAATGCACTCAAATGAAACGAAGCACACGTCTTTGAATTTCTCACCACAAATTGACATCATAAATAATAAAAGCTTAAGCAAATATGATTTATGTTTCTGAAAACGAACTTAAAAACGTGACCTTGGAAACAATCAGCCAATTACGTCAAGATAAGAGAAGTGACTGATGTTTATGCGTAAACCATTTAGATTATAAAGTACAAACTGCTTTTGTGACATTAATAAATTGTAAATACCAATAGAAGGACGAAAATCGTAATACCTGCATCACAATGTACATTTGCATTACAAACATAGTCCTAAACAACTGACGTACTCCTAACCCAAACCTGATTCCCTAACCTAATCCTAACCAAAAATGTAAATCGGTCTTAACCGACTCCTATAATATAAGGCATTATCAGGAGCGTTAATCCGGGAAGTGTTAACTTAGAACAGTAAATAGATGATTCTGTTTTTATAGATTTCTTATTCCAGCAAAGATTGCGACGAATTATCACACCAACTCCTAATTTTCGTCGTTCTTGAACAGCCGTTTCATTGCCACAATCATAAATAAGTGTCATGTATGATAACCCCGAATCTGAAAACAACGTAGGGTACCTTATAGTTCTTTTCGGATTAAAATTACACATCAATCGGTCTAGAATAACAATATCACTTGTGACGACTTCTATTCTTCATTCAACCTTGAAAGCAATAACTCCCCCCCCCCAGTGATTGATCAAAACTCTAATGTTCGTTTGTTAGAACTATAAGTCATGTTAACTAAAACTGATTATTTAATGTACACAATGAATGAATACCTTAACCCTATCCATGTCACTATATTTATTTGTATTAATTTCCTGTTTCTATGTTTGCATTTCACTTATTTGAGCATTTTTAACATGGATAAATGTAATGAAAGTAAAATGGGCGACAACAATTCAAAATGTATTCACAACAGCTAAATTACTTGCATTGATTGGAATTATCCTGTCCGGTTTGTATGTTGTATGCCAAGGTTAGTCAATAACAACTAGAAAGATTCGAACCTTATTTGTTTGTTTCACTTATTGATTGAATCATTTCTATTCATGTTGATAATGAAATAGATGAAGTTGAATGATGATTCTTCTAATAAGAGTAACTTGTAGCTAGATTGGTTGATTATTTTTGAATAGAGAAATGTGGTATTTGTTACTCAGTTGTAGTTTTTATTTTTAAGTAATTGTCGAGAAACTATATTGAGATGATCAGATAGAGATTTATTGTCAATCCTGATATCACGAAATGTTCTGAATCGGACTCTCTGGCTCCAGAGGGTCCTGGGTTCGATCCCCAACAGGGTCGTGGGTGCGCACTGCTGAAGAGTCCCATACTAGGAAGAAATAGCTGTCCAGTACTTCCAGGTAATCAATGGTTGTCTGATTCAGAACAATTCGTGATATCAGGATTGACAACTAACTATCTCCACAACCCCCAAGAGATTTATTGGTTGGTAAATTGTTTATAGAGCGGTAAAACTAAAAGAAGACAACTTTGAAAAATGTCGAACAGCTGGTTGTATAGGACTTTAATCACAGTAAATTGTTACCTTCAGATATTCAGTGTCTGTGGTGACGCTACATTAGCACAACTGTAGGAGAGTGTTAGAAAATTCAACCTTAGAAATATAAACTTCACTTGTCCCGGGGATTTTAGTCTGATATGGCGCGTCAGTAAAAACATTAAAAAATTGTCGAAAAAAGTCTGTTTAATCAGATCCACGAAGTTTGCCGATCAATATTTTCGATCTATGGGTAATGTACTTGTAATGAAGTATGAATATCATGAATCCAGTATTATATGGCTTACAGGTCAGCATTGATAATTGGTTCCATAATGAAATAAAAGGGTTACATTATAGAAAAGAATCTTTCGCTGGAAACAAAGTAAAGGGATTAAACAATCAGTAAACTACTTTCCACTTCTATTACAAACTTTAGAAAGGAATGATTTTTCCCTTAGATAACATAAAAATGCATGAAAACTACGACTGTATAGTGTTCAGAACGTTGAAAGTTGTTGGGAAAAGTTTATTTTTTATTATGAAGCAAAATTGATGATGTAGAATATATCAAATGAATCCTTCTTCTTCTTATGTAGATTGAAACAAATAATGGGAACCAATTTACTTTGCTTATATTAAGCTTCTATTACAGTTACTTCATTACTGATTCAATGAATAACAGGCGAAAACAAAACATACATTTCGTCCGGCGAAGAAATCTCATTTCAGCGACTTCGCTTGCTTAGCGGTTAAATCATATACATAAGCACGATGTCAAAATATTATTACAAATGGTCAAACATAAGAACAAAAGATAGAAAGTGTATGATAAAATGATAACCACGATAAATCGAGCATTGTAACAAAAATGAATAGTGACATTCGTATTTAGACTATTCGAATGAAGACAGAACTCTTCGAAATCAGGTTAAATAGACAATAATATGGACACTTCAGAATAATACATAATGAGTTTAGGATAAGTAGATCGGAAGGAGTAATCTTAAAGTTACGTTACGTAATAAAATAAATTAGAAAACGAAATGTTTCTCATAAGTGGATGGAAACAGAAGTGCTTTCACTAGTAAGAGAAAGCGATTAATATAGAAGAAAGAGATAGCATGTAAGAATTTCGCGAAACAAATAGGGTAGAATCTAAATATTAAATAACGAACAGTGTGTAAGATATTCGGGTTTAATTCATAATAAGGTTTTATCTGGTTAGTGCTTTTTTAGTAAGGTTAGCTTTTACGGGATTGGGTTGCTAACCTCATACTCAACCCTCCTCCATTATTCGGGATTGGGATGGGCTATAATCCTTTGGGGGATTCCAGATGGAGTGAGACTAAAGGTTGAAGCAATTTCTACTGTGTGTATAGTTCTGGCTTTTCTTCATGTATGGTAACAACTTTAATAATATATCGAATGTGAAGACTTACTGATTTTGGTAGATTCCTATTTACCATGTAGATAACTTTGAAAAAAGAAGTCGAGTTGATTAAATGATCAGTATTTACAAAAATGTGTATAATTTAGATTTTATGGACGATGATGAAGTTTCCATGGAACTATTTACGACTACAAGAATAGATTCCAAGATGGACTAGTTGATTATATTCATACTAAGATGAATAAGCTTACTTAATGACATTTCTGTAACAGGAATATTGCAAAGCTAGTAATAAACCTTAAAGAAGTAATAAACTCTTTGAATTCACTACATTAGCTTGATTAGGCTTCACTCATTTCATTGAAAAACATTTCTGATTGATATAAACTCATTACTCATTAGTTAGCAAATACAATTTCAGTAGTATGTAACTATCTCAAAAATCATTCAATCTACTAAACTTTTACAGATTTCCATTATTTTAAAATAGAAATCTAACTTCATCATTATTATGAGACTCATTCTGTTAGCAACTGATTTAGTGTAGTGTTTGATGTATACAAGTTGAAATATAGTTAAGGCTTATATTATGAAGTTTAAGTTTAATCATACAAATGGTTCTCTTCAAAACTTTCAATTATAATGCAAGAATGAATACATTTGTAGATTATTTAATTTGGATTGTGACTGGCAAGTGGAATCCAGGACGCGCGTTTCGTCCTATTTGGGACTCATTGGCTGGATGTACCTGCATCCCAATGTTGATGTTCACTGTGGGATTCGAACTCAATCCGTTTCGTGTCGTACGCCACCGCGTACACCACTAGACTACTGAGTCCGCTCAGGATGTACGTATAGCAACAGTGACTGACTACCTTCAGTCTATAACAAATCAATGGGAATATACAAATTCATCCTACTATTTTTAGATTACTTTAAATTCAATGTGTTTCGTTGCATTCAGTCTCATCAGCTACATACTGGTTATTGACTTTAGATAACTTAGATTCTTATTACACGTGTTATGTTAATTGAAATGTTTAATAGATTATCTAGAAAGTGAAATTGTGAAGTATTTATAAATCAATCAAGTGAATATTGTAAGGTTTAATTACGTAACATGAAAAAAAGTTCAAAAAATAACCCATAGAGTCAGGTAAAAATGAGAGTTCCAGTGTATAATTGAAAGAATTCGATTACATAATTACGAATATGTATTTATTATGAATATATGATCCAGTCTTCGTTACCAAGTAGTGAGTATAGAAAGTCGATGGGTTGTATTCTTGTATTTCTTCATTTATTCATAAGAACTACGTGTTCGTAATTACGTAATCGAACCTTTTCTTTATTATTCACTTAAACTTTCATTCTTACATGACCCATTGAGTTATTTTGTAAACCTTTTCATAATATTACGTAATTAAACATTAGAGTATGAATTTTACTTATTTAGAAACACTGTAAATCCAACTTATTTACGGTTTTACTATCTAAACATTCTAATGTTACGTGTTAAGTATTCCAATTAACCTAATTAACATGTGTATTCATATTTTGAATCATCAGATATCACCAGCATACATGTAGTTGATGAAACTAAATGCAACGAAATCCATTGAGTTCTAAATAGTCTGTAAATGTTGTCGTTCTTGAATTATTCATTTTAACTCAATTAAACTGTACTAATTTGTTACATTCACTCATGAAAATTAAGACTAACACAAACAGACCATTCAGTAGGTAGTTAAATCTAAGTTAAATCATTCTTCTTATTATGGAACCAGGTAATAATAATGTTAGATACTACGGCGGTTAAGACGGATGATGTTGACGCTTACTTACTGCCTGAAGTAAAGTTAAGGTAAGTAAGTTATACAAATTTAAATCAGTATAATTGTACGTTAAAACTTCTAGAGATCAGTAATATGGTCATTTTGTAAAAGTAATTGTGTCTTCAGATTTTGAGTAACTGGTAGATGGCTACTGCCATAATGATGTCTAGAGTTCGAACCGGTGTATACACAATCAGCTGCTGCCATGAGAAAAGTGGACCAACGGGACATGTGTTATGACTACAACTTGATGAAATTGAAACGATGATTGACTGGCATGATGCTTGAGTGACTAAACCTTTCACAAAGTTATATATGGAAAGAACAAATACCAGAGAACCAAGTCATTTACTGATTAAATACAATGGCTTTTATATATCATATACTGGGTCAATTAATAATAGGATCTACATAATACAATTACGGTTGAATTGGTGAGAGAAGTTATAGAAAGGTTTCGGGATAATAAGAATATTATAACATTACAATAATTTGAGGAGGAAGATACATATGACACTCGTTAAGGATTTTGAAAAGATCACAATCTGAGCAGTACAGATATAATAGTTACTGAATGTTAAAGCAGATGGACTTTACCAGTAAGAGTTACGAATGTACGAAGAGTAGACTCGTTACATTATGATTTTCAGTTCTTTTCCCAATCTGACGGTATAAATAAACGAAGTTTGAGATTGTGTATGGATACCAAGACTCTCATAAGAACTAATTTATACAATTTCACTATGAATCATCTTAGAAGTTACTTTAATCTTACATAGCAACAGATGATGAATTGTTAAAATGAATAGTAAAACGTGACCTACTAAATAAGGGTAAGTAGTATAGACGAATTTGAAGAAATTAAAGGCCGAATGAGAATATATGTAATTTTATTTGTACATTTTTTAGGTAAATTAGAAAATTTCCAAGATTTTTGGCAACCTATTCAACCTCTGCATCCATCACGTTTAGCTTTAGCACTCTACTCTGGTCTATTTGCTTATGCTGGTTGGTAAGTCATAAGAATTTTTTAGTAAAGAAAATAGAAAAGTCATTTAGACATTTTCACTTTCTATACTAATTTATTTACTATATGAAAAACATAAATATTCTAAAAGGGGAAAGGAAAGATACAAAATGACAACCTCATATTTGTTTTGTAATAGTAGTTGTCATCTCAACATCAATGAAAGTATATGACATCATCTATTCACTTAAAGTATAGATTACCATCAGGTAACAACTAGATGTACAGAACTAACTGTGATAAGTGGCCTGTTGTTACTATTCATATTCCTGTAATGACTTGAAAAATCTGAAAAAAACTTAAGATACTAAGAATAAAAATAAATGAATGACGTAATATAGAATTTTCTATTTTTATACATGGAGATTAAAACTACAGTACATAAGTTGATAAAATCTCTGTGTGGTAAGTGAGTTTCTAATTGGCATTTACTTTTCGACAGTTCATTTGATTGTTTGGTTGCCTTTAAGTGTAGTTTCTAATAAAGAAAAAACAACTAAAATTTATGAGAAGGCTTAGAAACTAACTATTAATTGACATTTAAAGTCCTTTAAACAACTAAAACATCATTTGAGACTGATCAGGTATAACTTTAAGATATACAGAATTTGAGCATGTTGTAACGTACTAGAATTTAATATCATGATGAAGGTACTCTGTGTATATCACTCGTAACATTTTACTGTGATCATAAAGATATTATTTACTAATTGAATCTTAGTAATTTTGAAAATAAAGTACTCACCGTGAAAACTGAAAGCCACTAGGTCTATCAGTATCTTATTAACAAAAGTTTCATAAAGCATCAACCCATAGTAGGATGAATTTGTATATTCCGATTGGTTTGTTATAGACTGAAGCTGGTCAGTCACTGTTGCTACATGTGCTATATCGAGGCAATCCGCTCAGGATGCATATATAGGAATAGAGACTGACCAGCTTCAGTCTATAACAAACCAATCGGAATATACAAATTCATCCTGCTACCAATTCACCCATTGCACAATTGTGACTGTCGGGACTCAGTAGTCTAGTGGTGTACGCGGTGGTGTTTGACATGAAACGGACTGCGTTTGAATCCCACTGTGAACATTAACATTGAGATGCAGGTACATCCAGCCGACGAGTCCCAAATAGGACGAAACGTGTGTCCTGGATTCCACTTGCCAGTCACAATCCAAATTAAATGATCATTGACCCATAGATTTAGTAACTAAGCTAGTTTGAATGACTCTTATATCGGCCTTGAAAAACATAATTCCATTCAACCAATCAGAAAATAGAATAATTTATCAATTCATGAAGAATTAAACGAATATGGTCAATTATATAGCACTACTCCTCCCTCCGCCCATTCTAATGAAAGTCTTTAATAAAATGCAAAATTTTTCTCCTCAAGTGACGCAACACTAAAGTTATGTATAATATGAATTATATGAGTAAATATAGATATACACGTAGGAGTGAAATTAAAGGTTAGAATTATTTAATAAATAAGATAGTTGCTATGAAAAGACAAGTAAAGAAGGATGATTAGGTTTCCTAGAACTATTCCTCAGGAACTATATATATATATATTCTAAATGAATGCTACTGTTACTATTGTTTTCATATTTGCTTTCTCCTAAGCTTTCACTTAAATCATTGACTGTAACTATAATATCTACGATTCACAAACTAGAGCTAATCACCTATGAAGCCATTACTTTGATGTTGTATCTTTAATAATCCTTTTTTATATTGATGTTATTACTTTAACTGTATTTCTGTGTGATCTGGAAAATTGTGTGAATATATTTATGGAACTGTTTGAAATAGATGAAAAAAGTGATTTAGGACTGGTTTACCTGACTTCATGTATTCTTAACTCCTAGTTGAGGTTAAATATTTGAGAACATTTGGTTATCGTTGGTGGTTTTTAGAACTGTCGGTTACATATATTGTTCAAGTATTATTGTCTAACTGATGTCATTATCACTAATTGTGTAACTAAAGGATATAACAATAGTAATAATAATAACAGTCGCAACCAATAACCCCTAACATTAATCCTAACTCCAAATTTTAATTCTAAGTTCATACCATTCTCATCCATATCAGGAATTTTTGTTCCTTTGCCTTCCTCCAAAATTGTATGTTTTGATAAAGCTAACCCTAAACTACTGCTAGTTTAATGATATTTTCCTGATTAAAATTAGTTAACAACATTCTACGTTAGTATATGCCCTGTGATAAGTATTAAGTTTAGTTGATTATGGTGGGTATCACTAGATCGCATAGCCTAGATATCCGAATTGCTTAGTCTATCACTATTGTTCATTATGATATTCTACCCAGTCACACCTAATTACTCAACTCCTAACGGATAAAGTTTATGTATACGCCTACAATGAATTCCAGAAAGATACAAAATGGATTGTATGAAAATGTACATGTTACATTTAATTTGGATTGTGACTGGCAAATGGAATCCAGGACGCGTGTTTCGTCCTATTTGGGACTCGTCGGCTGGATGTACCTGCATTCCAATGTCGATGTTCACAGTGGGATGTTACATGTTTATTTTAATACTGAATTAAAATGAATATTAGACTGTAGAATTTCTTTTAAGAAATAAAAGCAAACATTAAATAGTATTTCCTACTCTAATAATTTAAACGCACAATTCAAACTTAATAATGCAGACTGTTAGTTCATAACATTGAGTTATGTTAATCAAGAAGTAGATTTCACCACCTAATATATTTTGTAATTGAACCTTGACATTGACCTGTTAACCACTTCCTAGTCCTCAGAAACTAATCTTCTTTTTAATATGGGTTATATAGAACGAAAGGCCGAAGTATAACATATGCTTTACTTTGAACATAAATATATGAACATGAGACAACTAACTCTACAGGTTTATATATAGTCTCCAAATTGAATATACTTCTAGGTAGCAAAATCGGTTATTGTCAATTATGAAAAATGGAAACATAACTCACCATTTTCTAGGATTTTCTATGAAGGTTTCTAGAGAACATTGATTACTCATAACAATTTCAACCGTCTTCTCCTGGCCACTGAAGACTATTCTGAAGAACCGTCAATGTCTCTCTACGCTAACATTCACATATTTCATTTAGATATGCAAGTCACGTAACCAAAATGACTGATTCTTTACATAATATCTAGAGCATTTTGAAATAATAGTGGGGACTTATTATTCAGATTAGAAGTCTTTTATGGTAATATTGCTTCCTCTTAATAAGCTTTCATTGACATCTTGGATAAATACGACATCATAGGTTACAACTATTTGATACAATTTTGTCTACTATCTTGATTGATGCTATCAATGTGTTATATATTGGTCAGATTTTGCTTTTATTTTTCTCTTTTGTGGTTTAGGAATTCATTGAATATTGTCACCGAGGAACTTCAAAATCCTGAAAAGTAAGTGAAAACATTCAACTGTTTTTTTCTTTATGACATGAAGACTGATAATGAAAGAATTGGAATATGATGTAAACTGTCTTAATTTCTGACTATTTGTAGCTTCAGTTCAAGTCACTTCTTCAGTGAATAAATATCACAGGTTTAAGTAAAACAGAGAAGCAAATCGCATATCAAGTTAATGTGGTTTGGTGGAAATTGATTCAATCCTCTCCCTCCTATTCGGAGTTATGGGTGTGTACTAGTGAGGAGTTAAAATCTAAAACAAAATAGCTGTCTAAAGCTCCCTGGTTTTCATGAGGTGCTTACATGAGGTTAATCTATGACATAAGTAAAATAGAAACAAATCAAATATTAATTCCTAAGTAAAAACAATGATTAGTATGTTTATGTATTATGCCTTGAGCTTGATTCTGTTAACACTGCTTACAACTTCAGCCCTGGAACCCTCATAGTCACAAGATCAGAAGATAAGTAGGAGAGATATCTGTACTCCAGTAAGTGACATATATGGTACGAAATACTACTGTATATGTAGTTTTTAGTAAAAATAAAATCTTCATTACATTTACTTAACCTATATGAAGTGATTTTCAGTTACTATCCAAGTAGCAATCTATAAGTCAAAATTCTGGAAGGTTCTTTCAAAGGGTAACTGGATGGGATGTTGCCGACTGCTTTAAAGCCTCTGAAAGTTTCACCGAATTTTCTCGCAGCCATCCAAACATTATGCACATGTCAAATAAGTCAAATATGGGATAAGTTCATATTTAATTGTATGAAAGAATCTGATCAGGAATGAAAAATGTGAATTTTGTACAGTGAAAAAGTAAATTTAATTTGTGAAGACGTTAATGGTGTAAAATTTTTTTAAAGAGGTTCAATGTATGGTTGTACGGAGAATTATAAGATCTTTTCTATTCAACACTAAGATCTTACAAATAATTCCAACGCTTATTCTATTGCAAAGTATCAAATTCACTCTTGGTAACGATATCAAGAGTCTAAGTTATTGATTTTATAGTTGTTCCACTTTTTCCTAGCTTGATATGATATTGCAGGTTATGTGTGAAATTGCCTAGCGACTAACAACTAACGAAATCTCAGAAGAAACTATTCTCATGTACATATGATTTACTTCATGAATCCACTTCAACTGTAGTACCAACTTTTTAGCTTCTTACTCGTCTCTAGAAAACGTCTAGATCAAAAACTTGAATATAAAACAAAAAGGCAAGAAACCCAAAAAGAGAATTTACTTCTATGGTTAGTTTAGGTTTAGAAGGTAAAGGTAATTGTTAAATTCGATATGATGTTAAGAATCTAGTGGCTAAAGCTGTTAATGAGAGTTGATAATCGTAAAATCAGTCAGCTTCCAAAATATTCTGGGAGTTTCTAAATAACATTAAATTATTGAAATGTATCCAATATTTTTCTGGTTCCTGAAGACTTTTACGAAGAGTCATCGAGGACTTCCAGCTCAGTGAAAGTCAATCCATGTTGAATATTATCTATAAATAGTTAGATTGTGTCCTCTGGGTGTTACTGTTTAATTGCGGAACATTTATAGTTATTATAGACGAATTCGTCGGTGTAAACCTCTGATAGTAGAATGATGATGAAAGCTGTTCAGTTAAACCACCTAGCTCAGGGAACGCAATATAATTAAAACCAGCTTCCTGAGTTATAAACTATCTCTATCATTTCACTTACAAACTGAATAAATGCTTACACAACCCACTTCCTGGTTATATATACTGCACTTTGCAACTATGTTCCTTTATTCAAATAGGTCCGGGACTTAAAATAATTGACAACGTTGGACTGAAGTAAAATTCTTGTTGATTTTCACTTTTTTTATTAGTTTTCAAGTGATTTGAATAAGGCATCTGTACAAAGGGCAATGTGATGACTAACTTGGAAATAGTATCTTTTACAAACCGAGGCCAGACCTTGGTAAGGATAGACCACGAATTACCTGAATTCAAACTATGCAATCTATATGCAATGATAAAGTACCTCGGGTGAAAAGTACTAGTCGTAAAGTTTTGCCTCAACCTCATATGAATCAGGACTAAATAGTCTCATATTGATCTCAAACATGTAGTTCTTTTGAATACACATATCCATTCCTGAAAAATATTGTGGTATATAGGTGGTTGGATTACTTCATTTAATTCCTACAGATAAGCATGTTAGAAGCTTAATGCTAAATTGAAAAAGAAAGGACATAAATTTCACCTTTTCACCTGTGAGATACACTACTATAACTGATCACGCCTTCTTGAAATAGCGACTGTGCCTGGCCGTTTCTTCTACCTTGAAATTGTGGTCTGGAATGTCAGTCGTGATAAACTAATAAAGATACTCTGAATACAACATTCGTTCCTTAGACCCTATCACGTCAAGTAGGTCAATTAATGATGGGTAAATCTAGGAGTGGTAGACTCAAAGTAAGAAAACGAATTCATACTTTCGACTATTAAGGGATGTGACTTTAATTAGGTGCTTCCCTCATGCAAAGGGCACTTGCAACGATGCTGCCGTCTCATAACGAAAGGAAAGGGTTTAAAAATGTCGAGGAATATTTCAACACATTTTACACTACTATATAGTTATTTTATAGCCGAATGCAAGATTTGAAAAGTATAAAGCCATTAACAAAGAGACCGTTTGTGACTGGCCTTAATCGTTTTCCTCTTGCGAATTGAGGTCACATTTTCAGGTCATCAAGACTACATTTATTTTAGTTCCACATTCAAGTATCCCAAGAAGAAATATTCTTTTATGTTGTCAGCTGTCGGAAAATAACAACCAACCAAGCAACTCAAACATTTCTCATGTCTACTTTAAGCTGCTTCAAACAAAGCTTAGTGATAAGCAACTATAATGCAAAGTACCGGGATCTATTTTTAAGAGGCTTACTTCGAAAATTCTATTCTGATTATTGATTTTCATCTTATTCAATGAATAAATTAATTAATTCAGTTTAAAAAGAAGTTGAGTCCAGTTAAACAGGAACCAAATACAGATTGAATCCTTAAGAAGAATTTACCAATCTGAACATGTGTACTAACTTGTTCAAGTAAAATTCAACTAATAGATTTGACATTTAATTAACAGTGACTTAGTTATTCATACAACTTTCTGTAAGTTCTCTTTAAAAAAATGTTAGTTAAGAAAGATCTTAGAAATAGGATAATTACTATTTTGAACATTAAACTGAGAAATCATCAATAATTAAGATGCTTAAGTAACCACTGAACTCTTTACAAGTGAACACCTATGACACCGGCAAAGATCAAAAACGTGACCTTTAAGGTTTCATTGTTTGTGAGTTACCTACAAACCAGTTAGCCGGTTAATTAGAATGAGTTTGTATCTTCCCGTTGATTAGCTATTGACTGAAACTGGTTAGCCGCTGTTGATATATGTGCATCCTGAGTGGATTGCGTCGATTTAGCTATTAATCACAAGTAGTATTTAAGTCGGATTCACTTACATCCAACTGACGAGTCCCAAATAGGACAAAACGCGCGTCTAGGATTACGAATACGATTCACAATTCAAATTAAACACTACAGTGAGCTAGTCAGCTTATATTTTTAACTTATCTCAATCCATTCAATGTTGTGATTGCTTTCTTTCTGTATGCAAAATAAAACTCTGTAGCCTTCTCAGTTAAATTTTGGTGTATATTGTATGTGGTTAGCAGTAGAATTTAGAGTGCAAGTTTCACTCTCTTTAGGATTCGTTAAATAATTATACCTTCCTGAAACCCTAATCAGTTACTAATCACATCACTCTAATTAAGATACGCATATAACAACATAAATTCATCAGCTGTGCTTAAATCCTTTAAACTCCGCCCTGGAAGGCCTTTAATTCGAAGAATTATGACGACTCATAATGAAAGCCGGACTTCTTAGGAAATCATGAGGCCGCTGCCTCTTCTGACAACCGGAGTAACAAATAATATAGGTGACTGATCTCAAACAGCTATTCCTTAGGCACTGTGGTCATACTCTCAGATTATCATGACCTCCCCTAATTAAGTTTCTTTCACAGGCCTCTCAAGAAGAAGTCCTATTTGATGAAGTTGCTGATAATATGCAGTCTCCTGAGCACCTTGAGTAACAATGCAAACATATTCGGGATGCACTTCTCCCCTTCTAAATGCAAAATTTTACTCCAGGACGGGTCTGCTTCTTCACCTAGATTAATGATAGGGAGTCAACTAATTAAGTACTCTAACCACTTGATTTATCTTGGAAGTCTCACCACCCCTAGTGGGCCAGCGTCTGTCAAAATCTCAGCACGGATTCAGAAATCCCGATTAGCATTCTCCAATTTACGCCACTTGTGGCGCAGGTCAATATCTCATTCATCACTCAACGAAAAGCCGGGTGTACTGCTCAGCCGTCCGCGCCGTCCTAACACATGGCTGCGAAACGTGGGCCATGAAAACCCAAGATATGCGTAGAATTCAGGTATTTGACCATAGAACTTTTCGTAGCATCTCTCGTATATCGTGGAACAGTAGAATAAGTAATATGGAGGTTAGACAAAAAAGTTCTTGTGAAATATGGTAAATCAGTCGAAGAGGTCATTAACCTTCATCGACTGAGATGGCTAGGACATGTATTGCACATGCCTGACTGCTGCCTGACTCGTCGAGCGATGTTGGCTGTGGTTGAAGGAGGATGGAAGAAGGGTAGGGGCGGCCAAACCAAAACATAGCATCAGTCCATGAAGTCTTTGACTGTTGGTCTAAGCCATATTGGTAGATGCAGATTACCTAGTTGGGGTCCACGTGATAATCTCAACAAATAGCTGGAGACACTTGGAGACATGGCTCAGAATCGGTCACAGTGGCGCAAGTGTATCCACTCTTTAACTTCATCTAAATCTTGAATCCTATCATTAATTTTCTGCACACGATTACTTCACTCTCTCCTCTCGTATTCTGTTATTCTGTTACCTCTGTTATCTCGTAGTGTTAATGTGGTATGAAAACTTGAACCTACGGGCGTATTTACCCGGTTCTACGTTGCTGTTGTTGTTGATGATGATGATATCAAGAACATGAAATTACAAATCATTTATCACTATTCAAGTAAATGTACGAAGTATTAAGTCTTTGCATCTGTATTTATCAATAGATTTCATAAAATTGAATGAAATTAAATAGATGATTCTTATTTTTCTATTCTTTAGAAATTTACCACGATCTATTTACATAAGTATTACACTAGTGACAATTGTTTATGTATTGACAAATATGGCGTATTTTACTGTACTACTACCATATGAAATTATTCAATCGAATGCAGTAGCTGTGGTATGCATATTAATCAAATTATTTTCATTGTTCTATCTGCCAAAAGTGTAAATCTCATGCACATTGTTCCCTTTGTTGTTTTCATATAACAGAAAGAATAAATATTTGTACAGAATAAGATGATAATTGGTTTCGTTTCGTTGGTACCTCATCAACTGCTTCATACAACCTGCAATGATACTCTTTTGCATTACTTGAAACAAAGTTTAATATACTCAGGAGAATGGTCGTACTTGATTGAAATCACAATTATGTAGACATGTTAGATATGTAAAGATAACTAATGTGTTGGAGAGAATACTGTAAATGTACATATCCGATACAAAAGAAAGTATCAGAAAGCAAAATAGTGAATAGAGTCTAAGTGATTAAACAACAAGAAAATTAAGAGATGATTAAGAACACTTGAGAATGATGTGAATGAAGCTGAGTTATTGGACTGAAAATGTGTAATGAAGACATAATTAAATAAGTTAGACTTAACAATGTGAATATGGTGATGCAACGAAAAAGTTAAATCTAATCTGAAGAGAGGAGTTATTGATGCAATAAATCGAATTTATAGAAGGGATAATAACGATGAATCAATGATATAAAAGTTAAGGTACCAATGTAAGGAAAGGCTTATAAGTGTTTCTTTTTGGACACACAAGTTTAGTTTCAATCGTTTAATAGCAATTGCTTCAGCTTATTTTAGAAGATTTGAAGAATTTTGTTTGTTTAACACTGAAGGATTTAGTGATACCATTCTACTGTCCTAAGTCAATCAGCTGTTTAGTGATTTCGCTGTTAAATGTTTCAATCCTTTGAATGGTAGATTTTGGGAACATGTTCATTAAAACGTAAGTAGGCCCTTTTTTTCTGTTCTACTAATGTAACTGTCTTTGTTAGTACACGTAAATTTCTATAAACAATTACCGGCAACATAAGAAGGATATTTGTCGATTGAAACCAAACTTGCGTGTCCAAAAAGAAACACTTATAAGTCTTTCTTTACCTTAGTATCTTAACTTTTATATCATTGAATCATCGTTATTATCCCTTCGCCATATCCGATTAATTGCATCAATAGCTCTTCTTTTCAGATTAGATTTAACTTTTTCGTTGCATCACCATATTCACATTGTCAAGTCTAACTTATTTAATTATGTCATCATTACACACTTTCAGTCTAATACTTACTTACTTACTTACTATCACCCGTTATCCCTCACAGAGGAGCATAGGCGGCTCACCAGTATTCTCCATTCAACTTTGTTCTCAGCAATCCTCTCCAGCTATTTCTAGTTTCTGTCCATCTTTTTAAAGTCTGCTTCCCATTCTCGACGCAGCATATTCTTTGATCTTCCTCTTTTCCATTTCCCAACCCGATTCCAAGTCAATGCTTGCCTAGTGATTCAGTCTTATGATTTCCGCAATGTATGTCCTATCCATTCTCAACGTCGTTTTCTTATTTCCTCTCCGGCTGGAAGTTGGTTTGTTTTCTCCCATAGTAGGCTGTTGCTGATGGTTCCCGACCAACGGACATTCAATATTCTACGTAGACAATAGTTAATAAATACTTGTACCCTTCTGAGGATGTTTGAAGTAGGTCTCCACGTTTCAGCTCCATACAGCAGAACTGACTTGACGTTTGAATTGAAGAGTCTGCCCATGAGGTTGGTTGACAGCTGTTTCGAGTCTCATATCCCCTTGTTTTGCCAATCCTCGCCTTTACATGTGCATCTGATCCTCCTTGTTCATCGGTGATGTTTTCCAGGTACATGAAAGTATCCACTTCTTCCAGAGTTTCACCATCAAGTTTAATTTAGGTTGGTGCTAAATATGTTGTATATAAGGATTTCGCTCTTTTCTTTATGTATATTCAGGCCTACTGATGCTGAGATGGCTGCTACGCTGGTTGTCTTTACTTGCATTTAGTGATGTGTATAGTCTAGAAGGCCTAGATCATCAGTGAAGTCCAAATCATCGATTTTCATCTCACTTGTCCATTGAATTCCGTGTATCCTCTCAGATGTGGAGGTTTTCATGATCCAATCAACCACTAGAAAGAACAGAAGAGGTAAGAATAGTCAGCCTTGTCTGACACTGGTTCTCGCTGGGAATGCATTTGCCACCTGTCCTCTATGCACGATTTTGTACTGTAGTCCGCCGTAAGAATTCCTGATGATGTTGATGAGTTTCTCTGGTATACCGTAGTGTTGAAGAAAATTCCATAACGATCTCCTGTTTACACTGTCAAACGCCTTCTCATAGTCAATGAAGTTGATGTACATTGACGAGTTCCATTCAATTGAATGATCAACGATGATCCATAGTGTTGCGATTTGGTCTGTGCACAAATGATCCTTAGGGAAACCAGCCTGTTGATGTCGAGGTTGAGTATCCACAGAATCTTTTATTCTGTTGAAGACTTTCCCTGGTACTCACAATAATGGGATCTCTTTGTAATTCTCACACTTGCTCGAATATTCTTTCTTGGGTATCTCGATAAGGCATCCTTCTTTCCAGTCTGCCGACACTTGTTCTTTCTCCCAGATCCTCCGGAATAGAACGTGGAGCATCCTTGCTGTTATATTTATATCTGACTTGAGTGCTTCAGATGGTATATTGTCAGGTCCTGCTGCTCTTCCACTTTTGATCTGTCTGATGGCCATCTTGATTTCTTCTATCGTTGGTGGAGTGATATCGATCGGGAGATCTGCAGATGCTACTTCGGCCTCTGGAGTTTCAGTGGGGCTGGCCTATTCAAGAGTTCCTCGAAATGTTCTACCCATCTGTTCCTTTGTTCGTGAACCTTGGTGACCAGCTTTCCATTTATGTTCTTGATCGGTGGATTTACTTTACTGGATTTACCTGCCAATTTCTTCATTGTGTCATATAGCTGTTTCATATTTCCTTCTCTTGCAGCTTTTCCGCTGTAGTCGCAAGGCTTTCGATGTACTTCCGTTTGTTGGTCTTCTTTACTTGCTTATTTGCTTCTGTGTATTCACTATGTGCCTTGATTTTCTCTGCTCTAGTTCGGCTGTTGTTGATTTCTGCCTTCTTGTTCCACTTTTGTTGAATTTCGCCCAGGGTCTCAGTGGAAATCCATCCCTTATAATGGTGTTTCTTGATGCCCAGAGCTTCCTGACACGTTGAAGTTAGTGCCTCTTCGATTTCTTCCTAGTTGTTCTCCATACTGGTTTCTTCTTTTTTTAGCAGATCTTGTAAGGCTTGAAACCTGTTGTTGAGAGTTATTTCGAATTCCTTGAGTTTGTCATTATATCGAAGAAAGGCTGTATTGAACCGTTGTAATGTTGTTACTCTAGATATCCATTATTTATTAGCTTCAGTTTCAATTCGGCAGCTACCAGGTGATAATCTGAAGCTACGTCAGCCCCTCTCCTAATTCTCACATCTTCCATTGATCTCTTGATTTTTTGATTGATGCATATATGATCAATTTGATTCTCTGTAGTATGATCCGGTGAGATTCATGTAACCTTGTGTATGCATTCGTGGGAGTATACTGTACCACCTACAACCATTTTGTTGAAAGTGCATAGATTTATAAATCTTTCAACATTCTCATTACTTTCTCCCAGTCCCTGTTGTCCCATGATGTCTTCGTATCCGGCGTTGTCCATTTCGACTTTGGCATTTGGGTCCCAAATCAGGATTGTCAGATCCTTTCCTGAACACTTCGCTATAATTGACTGCAGCCTGTTATAAAAGTGATCTTTGTCCTTGTCTTTGCCGTCGTTGGTGGGTGCATAACACTGGATAATATTCATTGTAATCCCCTTCCTCATTGTCTTGAAAGATGCTTTGATAATCCTGGGTCAATGTGGTTCCCATCCTACAAGTGCAGTGTGCAATTTCTTGGACAGCCTCAGAGCAACTCCTTGGGTGTGGGGAGCCTTATCCTCTTCGTGACCGGAGTATGGTAGCATCTCTCCCGTAGCTAATGTTTTTTGTTCAGTTTGAGTCCAATAGGTTTAGCTGATTTCGAACACTGTCAGGTTGTATTTCTTCATTTCTGTTGCTATCTGATTCGTCTTCCCGGTCTTCCACATTGTCCGAACATTCTATGTACTTATAAGAATTTTCGCTCTGGTTGTAAGAAGGAGGACGTCGGCCTCGTGACTTCCGAAGAATCTCAGCTTTCATCATGAAGCGTCATAAACATTCCTTCCACTCCCAGGGCAGAGTTTAAATGGTTTGGTTTGTTCAATCTCTTAAGCGTTCTTTTTAGCAGGATTGTGTGTTACGGAATGGGGGTGCTAGCCCTATGCGTAACCTTCTTCTTTACCCTGGATTGTGACCGGCAGTAACCCTAGAAGAGCTGCAGGCTTCAGTCTAATGACTTAGCTTAATTTTCATCATTCTTAAGTATTCCCAATCATCTCTTAATTTTCTTGTTGTGTAATCACTTAGACTCTATTCACTATTTTGCTTTCTGATACTTTCTTTTGTATCGGATATGTACATTTACAGCATTCTCTCCAACACATTAGTTATCTTTACACATCAAACATGTCTACATAATTGTGATTTCAATCAAGTACGACCATTCTCCTGAGTATATTAAACTTTGTTTCAAATATTATTCTACGTTGTGTAGAGTAGTTGATGAGGTACCAATGAAACGAAACCAATCATCATCTTATTCTGTACAAATATTTATTCTTGCACTTCTGAATGTGTATTTTTAATGATATTATTAGTACTGAGGATTTAGTATTGTGAATTGCGATCATAAAATAACATAGCAAGAACTTAGTAGTTGTATTAGTAGTATTGTGGTGTATTTTTAAGAAGTAGAAACATAATCAAGTCGGGAGGTAATCTGGTTAGGAACCTAAATCAAATCATATAAAGATAAGCGAATGAGTGGGGTGTCGTATGGTGAGAATAGAAACACCAGTGATATGCAGGAATATGATAGTTAAATTAATATGCTACACCAATGTGACGTATTAAAGGAAATGAATAGAGTGACATATGCATACTCATATATAAGGAGGAATACATTTATTTTATCACATAAAGGTGCAGTTATGTGAACATCAAGGATTAAAACACATTCAAGTTAAATGATTGTCTGAGATTTACATGGACTGATAATTAGACAGTAATTTACGATAATGATTTTATTTGGAGTGTCTAGAATTATTTTTCGAATCATATCTTCGCTCCCTAATTTTCTGCATTACTGCTAATACTTCTATTATCGCTATCACCCTTGGATTTGAACTGACGGTTGCGTCCCTGTGCTGATGTGGTATGGCGACCTGAACTGATGTACGTACGTACGAAGTTCTGCGTTGTATCTGTCTGTCTAGAATTATTGGAATTCGTCTGCTACGAACGTATCAGTGTGATGTAGCTCGATATGTCCGAGGAAAAATACACGAATATTGGAAGTTACACTCTAATTTGCAGCACTCACCTACAATACTAACGGGAAATTTCCACAGTTTGTTGAGGAGAACGCACTTAATGCAAACGATGAGGATGGTCTTAGACTATATTACTAATTTGCTTATGCTTACAAATACAAGACGACAATGCCTCCTAAGTAATTTGTTAAAATATGAACAAAACTACAATGATTATAACACGGATTCGAACAGTGCGTTTGTAATTTGAAAATGGAAGAGGACTGCTACCTAATGATTACAAACATTTGGATAATGCTAACCTTTACACATAACTTCATACTCGTTGAACAAGTTAGTACGTAACTGAACATAGTAGATTATTAGATAACGCGTTGGTATTTGTAACGAATGATTATGGGTCTGAGTCTTACTATGAACATCGGTACCGATAGAGAAGGTTATCCTATTAGATACATCCGAAATAAGACACAATATACATTTTTTGAATTTCACTATTATTAAAATTATTTTGTTTTATTGTTTACTGATTTATGAAATTAATGCACAAGACATTTGCTGACCGCTTGTTTGGACAATTTTCATGGTTCATGTCAATATTTATTTCATTATCTTGTTTTGGCGGTTTAAATGGGCTTCTGTTTACATCAGGCAGGTTAGTTTAATAATGATAATATTAATAACAGAATCTTTGAGTGATTCATTTCTCGACGATATCATGTAGATACAAGTGCACTGTTAGTAGGTCTAAGTGATCATGGTAGTATTTGAGAGATGAGGATGATTGTGATTACTTGAGATGATATAACCAATGCTAATAAGTAGTCAATAAGTTTAATGCCTAAGAAGCTGTTATTCGACTACTTTAACGTTGGTTGACTGGCAAGAAAAACGAATGACCAAAGACATCTAGGTGGGAAATAGTAGATAAAATACACTTCTCAAATAAAGAATTATCTAGTAAGTTAGAATAACTACTAGACCATTTCGTATGGCAAATGAAAAAAATAATGAGGATGAATTAGGGAAACAAGATAATACATTCGTTGTAAGGCTAATGTAACCTGTGAATGACAAAATGGCAAGATGACTGATAATAAATCTATGCGAAGGTTACATTTTAAAGAATACAAAGATTTTATGAGTAGTAAATACAGTTTAACAATGCAAGACTATAACAACCAACAGGTGATAAACCAGAGGTTAACGTTCATATTCTACAGGATTTAGGATTCTTTAAATTCACAGTCTTATTATTTCTGTAAGTGCCATAATAATCTAGACAATATACTGGATTGATCAAATACCTACGTCATAATCGCTACGAGTTCCAGAAAACTGTCAACCTTGAACCTTATAAAGAAAGTATAAAAGTAATTTTGTTGCATTAATTGATTAATGAACAAGCAACAGGAGTGTTCACAGGATTATTCATAAGATTTTAAGAAATTCTAGAACGGTGCTGACATTTGTAATGTATTCGGATACTGTTTAGTAAAATTAATTGAATATGATCGATTGTTTTTCAGAATTCTCAAAGAAATTTCTTAAGAGCCTTTCTTATCCGGAATAGTTTCAAAATTCTCCAACTTTTTAGAACTTTTTCAATCAATTACTGAAAGTCGTCGATTTTAGTTAGTGAGCCAGTTCATTACTTATTCTTTACCTTAATATTTATGTTACTTAATATAATTAAGTAGTATATTCTCAGTAAAAGAAATGTTTCTTTCACCATTAAGATTTACGTCCTACTTATTATTTCAATCATTTTCAAAATGTGATTGTATTTCTTTGACTTCACAAAAGACTTCTTCCTAGATGTTTAAAAGTGAGACTGTATGTTTCTGAGATTGTACATGTTATGTTCATCTTAAGGAACTTCCGGAGATCATCTTCAATTTGATATTACTTCTTAAAAGTTATTAGGCGTAATCGAAGTTCTTATTCGAGGATATAGGAAGTAAATTGTATGAAATAGTTGCACCTTATAGAGTAATCAAAAAATATCCATGACTTGTAGAATTCACCTTTGTCAAGTATTAGTCCAATATCCCACGTGGTAACTAATGATATTAATACGATACTATCGTAAATTGACTGAAATTAAAAAGTGATAATCATTTGATGAAAACTCATCACTCTAAACTTTGACAATTCACTTGGATACGTGAATTACAAGAATTCGCTTTCATGTGAAATCATAACTGATCATTGTTAAAGAGTTCTATATAATAATTCGTGGCTTCTGGTTCTCACTGAATGTTTTTTTTTTTTTGAAGTCAATTGATTATAAATACGGAGTAAATACAAAATGATTGTAAATATGAACTAATCATCATAGCATGATAGAAACTAAAGGAATAAGTCATTCAGAATAGGCTTGTATCTTCCCGTTGATTTGCAATGGACTGAAACTGGTCAGCCTCTGTTGCCATATGTGCATCCTCAGCGGATTGCCTCTATATAGCGGTATTACACAAGTTATATTTAAGTTAGATTTTGACTGGCAAGTGGAATCCCGGTGTGAACATCAACATTGGGATGCAGGTACATCCAGCCGATGAGTCCCAAATAGGACAAAACGTGCGTCCTGGATTCCACTTGCCAGTCACAATCTAACTTAAATAAAGGAATAAGTGTTTCAACGGAGATAGTTCCGTTAGGTTATCATCATGAATAAGTGGCATCATCATACCAAGATTACACTTGATGTTAAGAAACATGAAGTATTGGATTAAGAGTTACTATTTTTCTAAAAACAAATGCATCTGATTAAGTATAATGCGATTCAGAAGTTGTTTTTTTTATGCAGTAGACACTGAAGAGATTCTCACATCTATTATCTTTTTTTTTTTAAATATTACTTAGACTTAATTTTGTAGCAGCTAGAGAAGGTCAACTTCCTGCATTATTGGCTACAATCCACTCGGAACGTTTAACACCAATACCAGCTATCCTGTTGAATTGTTTTCTAAGTTTAATTATGTTGATTATACCAGATTTATTTACCCTAATTAACTATATGTCATTTGTTAAATGGTTATCAATTGCAGCTAGTATTCTAGGTATGTAGTATCAATCATCAATTGTTACATTCATATATTTAACTGTTGATAATCTTAGTTTACTGACATACATGTTAAATTAAAATATGGCATCAGTTCATGAAGTCACTGATACTAGGTCTCAGTAGTGTTGACAAGTTCAAAATAACTGATTAGTTTGAGGAGGATATTTGTTAACAGTGATTGAAGATATTTGATAATACTATGGATTATTTTGTAATGTATTATCAAGTATTGCTTTACTATGTAATAAGTTTACTTTACTTATGCCTGTTACCCCTGTTGGAGGAGCATAGGCCGCTCACCAGTATTCTCCATTCAACTCTGTCCTGAACAATCCTTTCCAGCTGTCTCCAGTTACTGTTCATCCTTTTAATGTCTGCTTCCAGCTCTCGACGCAGTGTGTACTATGTAATAAATATCTTGAATATTACGGGTCTTAGTTCAAATGTACCTAATCCTAAATTGTAATCTCTTATATCAGTATAACAAAATATAATTGACGAGAAGTGTACCAAAGAAGTCGAATTAAGAGTAAAGCAGCAATTTAAAATGTGGTTCTAGAAAATGAAATGAAAAGAAGACATTTGTGAAGGAATACTGGAACTTTAGGTCTACACCACGATAAAGTATGAAAAGTGTATTCACTTATGTTAGTGATTCTCAGGCATATCAACCAGCAGCTCTAATCAATGACCACGGTTATCGTGAAGACTTGAACCAGTTAGTTTTCATTTGTTTGTATTGCTCAAACCAACAGTCAACGATTTCATGAAATGATCGCAGGTTTTAGTTTGGCTGTCCCAATTTTCTGTATACACCAACTACCAATATAAACCAAGGTACGCTATAATTAAACAAATATAATAATATGCCAACCAGCTAAATCGATGAGGCTTCACGATGTTATCAGTAGATTTTCTATCATTGGCTAGTATTCAATATTTAACTTTGGTGGTGCCAACATACATGAACAGTACTTTAAAGACAATCAGAATCACATACTATTTAAATGCGAACGCCCTCCCCCCATACTTTCAAAAATCACATCTCGTCAGAGAGTTAAATAACGAGGACTGCTGCTCAGTCTATCTCTTCTTTATTTGGCATATACAGATCTCGTCTAAGTTCGATAGGACTCAAGTTGATAAAAAAAACAGCCATTAATCTGTCAAAGCTAATAAGACTTTCAAGATAAATGAAATAGACGACAAGTTCAATAATTAGGCTGTAACTAAATATAAATCAGTTTTGTAGATACAATTTACATTTAGATAGTGGGAAATATATTCAAATAGTAAATTGTATTGTTGTACAAAGTAATCAAAGGATTCCTCATTTACTTAAGAAGGTGAAATTGAGTTATTCTCCTCATTTTATGCTGTTGTTCAAAACCAAACGAACTATGGAATCTTGGCAACGATGAATAATCATAACGAATCATCAAAGAGATGAACAAGTTTCTTTACATTGAAATAGTATTTTCTTAGTATTAAACATGTTTATGGAAGGTGAACATACTTCTATTCAACATTCTATTAATAGTAACTTAACTGTTGAACTTAATATTAATTCGATAAATATTGTTTGCCATGGTGACAATTTCTAATATTATAATTGATTTTTTTTCCCTTTTTGTACGATTTACTTTAGCAATGTTACATCTTCGTCATAGTCGACCAGATATAACCAGACCATTACGTTTACCATTGATAATTCCTATAGTATTTTTATTTGTTTGTGCATTCTTGTTAATTTTACCGATATTTCATAAACCAAAAGAATTACTTACTGGTATGGGTATCGTATTATCTGGTATACCAATTTATTTGATTGGGATGACATGGAATAGAAAACCAGATGTATATAAACAAAAATATAGTAAGTAAAACATAAACAAGAAGATCTTTCTTATCTAGTTATATTAGATAAGTTTTGTGATGTTACCTCATAACTGGATTAGATGATTTAAGTGTACTGCCTTCATTGACTTTCTAGACAACATGATTAACTATAGATAGTTCAGAAAAAAATATGTGCTATAATAATCCCCTTGAAAATCTTCTATTAAAATCCCATTTTATATCTGTCGACATCATTATTTTGATTGTCGAGATTATTATTTAGTTGATTAAACACTCGTCAAATATTGATGTTGGCAGGGCAGCAATAAAAACTACGAAGTAGAGGATAGCCACTACACCCTAGTGGGGAACTCCTCTATGGTAGTATATTCAATAGATCTCACACCAGTGGCTTCAAGTTTTCGGAATCCCAACCGTCTATAGTACTCGTTCGGCACCCAGTGCAAAATTACCACTTCCAGATATTATCATCAATATAACAGTTATCACCAATGATAAAGGATAGTTATAATGCTATATCACACATTGATGAGAGTGGGAACTCTATAACTGAATGCCGACAGACTCAATGGTGTAGACCGTTAGGCATTCGTCAACTTGATGTCCACGGGGAGAAATCTAGGGAGCGCACTGCCAGGGAATAGTCTTATACCTGAACGAAACAGCTGTTTACTCCTACATAATTTCTAATAGCACTCTGCCAACATCAATCTATGACGAATTCAATCAATTAAACTTAATTCTCAATTCGATATTTATTAATGTCAAGTTAATATCAATTGTAGAAAAGTTGATGATGGAAAGACTAGTGCAGAACAATAGTCTTATGTTTTAGTCGAGTGGATTGTTGATAATTTTTCAGTATGGACTGACGTCAATTCTCCTGATAGTTATTGTTGCCTTAACATAGTGATTGGGCTTACCAATTGTGATGAACCAATTGAACTATACTGACTGGAACAATGGTTTCTTACAATGGTTTCCTACACTAGTTGGCAGATTGGTTGAGAAGAGACAAGATTGAGAGAAACAGATTGAAGATCCGAGGGTGAACTTGTATTGATTATTGCAAAAAAACTTGACGGTAGTAATATATTTGCTTAAGACAACCAACATAATAACTGAAGTACAAGTGTTGGGATTGAGGAAGATCGAACCTAGAACACACATTTTTACTTCATTACATGGATTTATATCTGAAGTGGTGAGGTAAGTATGGAGCTAATCACATCAAAAACCATTTGTAAAAGGATCGTATGTGACCGACGTCGAATAATGACCCCCTGATTGTCCCCTCTAATCTTTCAGGTATTTATTCTTAATTTATTGACTGATTGATTGATCGATTTAGATATGTTCATCGGGTGTCAAGTGACCTAAGTATCATATTTTTAAGAATTTCTTAACTTTACCTTTATCTAATCTGTTCAAAAAATCAAAGTTTTCTTGTTAGAATTCATGTTCATAATTGTCATTATTGATTAATATGAGTAAAGGAATGTTGTAGCATTTAACAAATAATTCATGTTTACGTAGACGAAAACTATGATGTAAATCATTTTGTCCTGGATCATTAAAGGAAAACTTGATCTGACTGATTCAACAAAGTGTTGCATAACATACTGTTTATGAGATTTTCAGTCAGTAATGCATATATTGTAAGAGGTAACTAAAGTAAACGCTAGTTGTAATTGGGCCTAACAGTTAGGCGTTTACGGCGAAGTCTAGTAGTTTACGGGCTTGATTACCTCATGTTAGGAGGGTCTAGAATGCTCACGACTGCAGAATCTTACAGTGTGACAAAACAGCTGTTTAGTACTTCCTGGTTCTCATTTGTTGTTCAAAACAGAACAATTCGTGATATCAAAATAGGGCTCTAATAATAAACCGCGGTAATCGTTTCAATAAAGAGGTATATGAAGTATTGAATCAATTAGTTAACATTATGAGCTCCTTTTAAACTTCACCACTTATCATGGTAAAATTATGAATATTTTTTAGATTGATTGATATCAATTCGCTAATTAATGATCTGATATAAATGTAATCCTCATTTAACTTAGTAACTGTTACTTAATCAGAATGATTAGAGATAACTTTTTTCAGTTACGGTTGATTTTCTACTGTATGCCTGCCTATTGTTCAATAGGATTCATCGAAGAAATGAATCTCCAACATCTATTCAACATAACAATACAACAATATCGTTTCTTCTCAGCTTTACTTTATATTTAAGCTATTTTATTTGTTATTTGTAAGTAGTATATACACTACAGTTCTGTTATCAATTCTGTGACGGGATGGAAAATCATTTTTTTTTATTCAGCAGAGCTTCATTAGTATTAGTGCGAATTACTTTACTGTCAACTAGATGCTGAATAATAGTTCATCTATTGATCTGATTCCAAAGTAACCTTATCAACAATGATGAATTGTTTTCAAAGGAAAGTTAGGTTATAATGACAACTTTATTTTAAGTAGAAGTTGACTAAAATACATGGAGCTGTTCTGAGAATGAGATCCAATCATTGGTCAGTAGAAAGAAGAGATAACAGTCCACTAAAGGTAATGACTATCATGTAGATAATTTTTCATGAAGTTTTTAAAGGAAATGGTGACCTATCAGGTTAGAGGAGTAAGGAATGCTATTGAATAGTCAGTGATGAGATCTGCTACTTGTCGGGTTCTGTTTTAAATCAGCTGACTTCTAAAAAATTCGCTATTAGTATTGTATTAAGTAGAAATATTAGACATATAAAAGTCTTGTTATATTTAGATGAATTTCATAATACTCCTTAAAAGTTACATATGAGTCGATTGATTCGTTATACCTAATAAGATTTCCACAAATGGAACTTCTAACTACTCTTGTCTCACCTAAGTGAAGTCATGCTAAAATGTGTTCATATATGCAAGTTAAAAGAGTATACCGGTTACAGCTTGTATGGTTTACTCTAAAGAAACAACTGAGCTGATAGATGCTTATTAAGGTGATCAAATGTAGATGACTGTCGTGTACAGACAAATGAAATAGTTTTTAACTTGTAGAAGTTGATCATAGTTTTTCTGTTTAAAACATTCTGTTAACTACTATAAACAAACAATAGTTTGGTCATCTTTAAATTCAAGACTTATACAAAAGTATTTCTAGTGAGAAGAAGTGACTGGTAGAGTTCAGAATTTATCGGTAGTGAGAGTGCTATCACCAATTACAATCGATGATCGTTACATTATAACACAAATTGATGGGAGTAGGAACTCTATCACTTGACGCCTATCAACCTAGTGGTGCCAGTAGTTAAGCGTTGTCTAACCTACAGCTTTCACGTTGAATTCCCTGTCGGAGTCGAGTGTGAGCACTGGCGGGGAGTCCCATACTAGGATAAAATAGCTATCCAGCACCCTCCTCCCTTAGTTCTTAGTATTTCTCAACCAACATCAATCTGTGACGAAAATAACAGACTAAAGTTAACACCTATGTCCATGGACCACCTCAATTCAACTTTTATTGTCCTTATTCTAACACTCTTTCATGTTTTCGTCCATAATGTAGTTTAAATATCCGTCTACAGCTAACATTAAGTTTCCTGTTGAAATCAAGTTCTCATAAATTTTGAAAAAGTTTCCCCCATGTTCATATTGTCACATTATCATTTTCCTATCTTCTGCTTCTTCATTTACATAGATTATCTTACCATTCAATGTCAGAAATTATTGCATGTAATCTATCCAACTTAAGTTATGCATACAAATGTATAATCAAAGAAAAATGATACCTACACCCATTTTAACAATTCAAATGGATTGAGAAAACAACTATGAAATATTCTACTACATTCTCTTCTAATTAGTGATTAGTAAATATTAAAAAAAATAAGTCAATAAATGTTTTCCTGAACATGATCGTTTTATTTCTTATTGAGTACGGGGTTTACCATAGATATTAATCATAGTCATTATTTATTTGATTGAACTCGTCACAGATTGATGTTGGCAGGGCAGCATTAAAAACCATGAAGTAGTGGATAGCCACTACACCCTAGTGTGGGACTCCTCTATGGTAGTATACAACATAGATATCGCCCTCTATGGTTTCATGCTTTCGGACGCCTAACACTCTTCATACTTGGTCGGCACTCAGTGGAGAATTACCACTTCCAGACATTGTAATCAATCTAACACATGTCACCAATGATAATGGATAATAATAATAATAATGCTATATCACACATTGATGAGAGTGGGAACTCTACAATTGAATGCCGACAGGCTCAGTGATGTAGACAGTTAGGCATTCGTCAACTTGATATCCACGGGGAGGAGTCTTGGGAGCGCACTGCCATACAAGTCTTGTACGTGAACTGAACAGCTGTCGACTCCTCCATAGTTTATAATAGTACTCTACCAACATCAATCTATGACGAATTCAATCAATTAAACTTAATTCTCAATTCGATATTTATTAATGTTAAGTTAATATCAATTGTAGAAAAGTTGATGATAGAAAGACTAGTGTAGAACAATAGTCTTATGTTTTAGTCGAATGGATTGTAGATAATTTTCAGTAAGAACTGACGTCAATTCTCCTGATAGTTACTGTTACTTCAACATAGGGATTGTGTTTACCAATTGTGATGAACCAACTGAACTAAACTGACTGGAACAATGGTTTCTTACAATGGTTTCCTACACTAGTTGGCAGATTGGTTGAGAAGAGACAAGATTGAGAGAAACAGACTTAAGATCCGAGGGTGAACTTGTACTGATGATTGAAAATAAACTTGATGGTAGTAATGTATTTCCTGAAGACAGTCAACATAATAACTGAAGTACTATTAACAAGTGTTGGGGTTGAGAAATATCGATCCAATAACACACATCTCACTTCATTACATGGATTTATATCTGAGGTGGCGAGGTAAGTATGGAGCTAACTCATCAAAAACCACTTGTTAAAGGATCGTATGTGACCGACGTGAAACACTTTTTCCTTGGGCACTTCGGTCACAAACTCGAATAGCCTGGATTACTTCTGAATTCGTTTCTTTTTCAGGTGCCTCACTAGGAAGAACTTTATTACAGTGTTAGTAAAAGGAAATTCATAAACCTTCTCCCCATTTAGTCATACTTATAGTAGCAACCAAAACCGTCAATTAATGAGACTATCATATTCTAATTTAGTGGCTTTTTTGGTAAATCAATTGATGGGGTTTTGAATTTTCATAGATTGAGGTGTTTGGGATATTATACTTTGAATGCCTAACCATAGCCAATTTAGGCAGGACATAAAAATCCGTTAGAAGATGCGACATAATTAGAGTTCTCGTGATAACTAAGATTAACGATTAAGGATATGGCTCGAAATCGATCATAGTGACCTAGATGTATTCACTATTTGTCTTTTAATAGATCTGGATACATTTTTTATTTGATATGTCCATTATAAACCATTGGTTATACAATCACTGATACTACTTCGCTTTTCATCTGTCGATGTTGATTTGATGTAGTAACTTGAACTTATTTACATTTGTACTAGGCCTTATATGGCCTTTAACTGGTTGACAAAACTTAGACTATAAAGTCTTATGTTTGATCGTTGACATGGTTATATCCATACTGATTGAGTGTTTGAAAATAGAACCTATCCTGTGTTATTATCGCTTCATTTAAACTTCTGTACAGTACATAACTTACGATTATATCATCTCGGAATATAAATTATTAAGTCGTAAAACATTCCTGAAACACTTCGCATGTAGAGTGAATAAATTGATTATGTAACTAAAATATCTCAAATATTAACTGAACTTTCCACATGTCTGTGATGCAGTTTAGTGAACAGTAGATATTTATGATATTGTTAACCTTCTTGAGTGACAGATTGGAAATCATCAACTTCGTTAATATGTGGCTGTGTGTTATTCAAATATAAGTTAGCATAATAAGTGTGTGAGTATAAACGACACATTTTGTCATGCATCAAGTGACATCGGTATTACGCTGATTGGGAATTAAAAAGCATTTTACAAGAATTTCCTATCCTTCATGCCGCTTGGGTATAACCCAACTAAGCGTCATTCTTAACAGCTTAATGGTATAATTGGAAGTGTTGTATACTTTCAGACCACTGAAAAGTATATCAGTTGTCCATATTTTGACAAAACAGTGGTCTAACACCCAAGTATTTGGCCAAAAGCTTGAAGATTCTCTGCTAAATTTCCTAGTGACATAGTAAGCGCTTATTACTGAAGAGTCCTATACTAGAACTAAATAGCTGTCACAATACTTCTCAGTTTTTAATAGTTCTTCATCCTGAATCACTTCATGCTTTCAAAATCAAACTCAACATTCTACACAACACCTAATTACAAAACAGCATCATCTTGAATAAATTACCTATAATTCATTTTCATAAAACAACTTGCTTGTTCATATTTGATACATAAATCATAGAAGCAACAAGCAGATGAGGTAGAAACCAACATATTTGTCACAGATCAATGAAATATAAATCAATATCAAAGAGCAAAGGTTAATTGGAGCTGAAGTATTTCTACTTGAAATTTTGGATCAATGCTACTTCGTGAAACAACCTAAATATACACTACTGTGTTATTTCACCAATCAAAACCAACTAGCTGTTTGTATTCGCCTACTGATTAATGTTGATTGGGTACCAGTAAAAGCAGGAAACACTGAGTAACTTTTTCGCTCCAATATGCGACTTCTCAGCAATGAACTTTAATTCTGCCATGGAATCCGTTTCTTCCAGGTTATTAGTGGTACACAACCAACACCATTCTGTGACTAATATGAACTTAATGCCTATCTCAACAAAACTACCCCAATTTAATCACTAAACCATTTAATATTTGATACTTAAAACTGTATACAAACTATGGTATTCTTCCTAACAGACCAGGCTTTTATCTTCAAATATTCTGTTATTCAGTAAAGCCTTACGTTCTACTGGAAGGGTAACAACCGTAATGATTGTTTTTAAGCATGAATCCACTTCGTTTAATGTAGGAAATCTTCTCTGTAGTATCTCAGTAATTTTGTCTCATAAATTCAAAATTCAACCATTCGATTAGTGCACATCTTCTGTTGCTGATTTGCTAAGAATTCGTGAGTTATGGAGTGACACCTCGATACCTCACGAACGTAAGACCAGCGACACAATGACAGGAAGCTAAGCTAATCCGCAGCGCCCCAGCTAACTAGAGTAAGAAGTCCAAAGACAGCAAGAAGCGTTCGATTTCACAGACAGCCTGTCAGATGACATCAACACACACAACTCATGCGCATATATACAAAAAAAGAGCGCCTCCTTGTAATGTCATAAATAGAGTACTAAAATAAAAAAAATGAACCAATAAGATTCAGCGTCTTACCAAGTGGTAAACACGAACTGAAGATAAGAAGGGAACTTTTTGGCGCGAAAACAGGAAATTTAAATCTACACAATAAAACCACAAAAATAACAGGCTTGCCAAGTGAGTTTTGGGGATCTAACATCTCCAACATGATTACGTTAAAATTTAGAAGTTGCTCTGTAACAACCAAGAAAAAGATGTTTCGTAACATAAAAAGAACTCATCATTCTATTTTAAAGTATCACTTCAGCTAGAAAAAGTTCAAAATTACAAGGAATGATGTCATTAGAATTTCAAATGTTTACATTATAACGTCTGAAAAGGGTATTATGATGATGGGAGAGTATGACCACTCAATATATGCCCACACACCTGCCCTGTGATTGCTAGTCCTCTCTCCAAAGCCGAGGTGAATAAAATAAGACACTAAGCTCACCACCAAACCAGGCGTTCCTTTACATACAAACAAATTGGAGCCAGTCGCATTAGGTGCACTGTTATATTTGACAATTCAGGAAGGACAACCAAGTGACGAAACTGTGTTTTCGAAGACCATTGCAGTGAATTTAGTTGTGTGTAAAGTAAGCACTTTATTTCTATTATTATAATGTCTTTCTCCTGTTCGATCTACTGACTATTAGTGTGTCATTTTTCATTTGTGAACTACAGTTAATTAATTGTGTGTAGGTTACTCCATTTTATTACCACTGCCTCGCTTATTTTGTATTGATGTTAATTTCCTAATTGGTTACTGCATAGTCAGTTTTTATGTATACACAAAAGAGTGCCTAAAAATAATTTGATATGTTTAGTTGGTTCATCTTTCGTGTGTTCCTTCCTATTCCAGCATATGGCTAAGTAGGTCTCAGGATAGGCGTTAGGCATCGACCAGACTGTAGTATTTGTCACTGGTCGCTGTGATTTCGCGCGTATAAAGTCACATTAGCTAATCTACCGTACGTTCCTGCCATAACAGTTCAGCGACATAACACTTACGATTCGGTAAGTTCATTACAAAATTTCCGAAAATCCTCTAGCATGGTTAAGAAAAAGACAACTATATCTAGCAAAGACCTCTATATTAGCTCACTTAAATTACATGTAACATCAAGAAGATTTGAAGAGTGCCTTTAAAGTTCTTCATCCGAATCCTATCACAATTGTCGTACATATGTAGTTCGCATATAACGCAAGGGAAGTAATATCTGCCTTTTTAAACTAGACCTACTTGTGCATAAAATATTTGTACAACCTCCTTCACGAGGGTTTGAAATTGACATGAATGTAGAATAATGAGTCGATCATAACTATGGAATTAAACATTACCTAAGACTGTCATTTATTTATAGTTAAAATATACGAACAGTTTAATAGAGAAAATCAGTTGCACCATAGATACATAAATTTTTCTTAGTGACAAACAAAGACGACGTCGTAGTTTATGTAATACATAAGAAACAATCAACTAGATGATTATAGCTCAGATAAGGAAGCGAATATGTTGAATTATTGAGGACCATCTAAAGAAAATAGTAACCACATGATATAATTAGAGAAAGAGATCACTACAGCAAAGTAAGATTTATAACGGTTTTTTCATTTACACAGGTTTTGAATGAAATGCATCGTTACGTAATAAGTTACAAGTTCTTTATTTATTGATCATCTTAAAAGATTTGCATAGATCAGTTTCATGTCCATAGTGAAACAAGTTTCTCACAATTACACTGTTGCTCTTTTATTCTCGAATTTCATGAAGTGTGATCAAAACTGCATACACTAATACTTCTTTCCTGTTTTCTCAGTGTATTCTGCTTTGAGACGTACATATAAATTCGTCTTGTAAATCACGACTAACTTTGAAGCTGGATAAGTTATTTTAAGCATAGACTGTAAACTACTTTCAGTCATTCTAGATATTTTATCATCTTTGAATCTAAGTTTCACTAATAACAGGGCTCCTTTTATTACAATGGAATGATCTGCTGCCATTGTTCTAGTCTTGCCATACTTTCACACCAACAACGTATATTCCATTTCATGTACTTAAACTTCAACAGCTCTTACCATGTAAGGTTTTAAATGAATTTCAGTTAGAAAGTTATTTAATCATTCACGTAAATTATAATCAGAGGATAGAAGTGAAGGATAATTAGCTAGAGTTTGAATAATAATAATAATTAGCATGAACCTGTTCATTGTCTACTCTCAAGATCTCAGATATGGAACCAATAAAGTGTATGGATTAAGAAAACTATGTTATCATATGACAGTCATAAGTCAGTTAGTTAATCGTAGTAATGAAGGATACCTATGTTATGAAACACGTCAAGGTTATCTTGTGTTATAGTTAACTTATTGTTAGGCCGGACCACAAAGAAGTGTAACAAACTTTCCGAACTGTGTTTTGAGAACACTATTTCCAATTATTCTAACTGTCTGTAATGTAAACATTTTGTTTCTATTATTGGTACGTTCCTCTTACCCTATCCTCCTGTTTAGCATAATTACTGTTATTAAACTGTCTCTTATTATGGACTACAGTTAATTAGTTGTGTACAAGTTGTTCCTATTCACTACCACTATTTTCCTCGTTCTGTATTCATGTTAATTTCCTAATTCGGTTTGCTGTGTGGTCTGACTTTATGTATATATAAAAGAATGCTTGAAATATAATATGATTCTGTCTGGCTGATCTATTGGCTCTCATTCTTCTTATTTCGGCTTGGGACTAAGTCGGCACAGGGCAGGCGCACAATTACCAACTAGGGCACAAGTTATTTGGCACTAATCCAACCAATCACCCAATTTCTCGCGTCATAACACTTATACAAATAACATTTAATAAATACCATACTAAACTATAGTATTAATTTAAAGTTTATCTTTCTAACCAGTAGAGTAGAGATTTGATAGTCATAGTTGTATTGCATTCTCTGAAAGAAGTAGTGTCATTACAGAACTTTCATTGGGACAAAACTTCTGATAGAATTAAGCTATGAGACACTCTCCACAAGTGATTTACAGCTTGTTCAGTCGACACTTTTCATGTCATTTTTGCACATTTATTTGACATTATCTTATCTTGTGACTTAATTCATGGTATTGTAGTTATCTATCAGTTTTCTAATTTGTTGATAAAATTCATCCATTTGAATACGTTTATTCATTGACAATTGAACAGGATGTCAAGCTACTGAAATTTGTTTTTTTTTTTTGACTTTCTTTTTATTTCCTCTATCTACAACATTAAAACATTCTCTCAGTCAAATTATGTGTCAATAATTGTCAGTTTATATTCCTATGAGAGATGTCACGATGTTTGACGGTTAACTGATGTTTATGTAGGCGATAAAGAGGTCAACATTTTTGTTCGATTTATTGTTTGTTACAGTTGGTAAAGTTTAGTTTACAGAATAAGCTACTAGTCATTTATAGAGAATATCTCATAGCTCACTTCTCTTAGAAGTTTGTTCAGTTAAAGTTAACTAGAATGATAATGAAAGCTCAACAATTGAACAATCTAATTCAAACAACTCAGTATAACTATTATCAGTAAGGTATTAACACAATGAATACATGAATTGATCCCACACTTAAAATGAAGAAGTTTGTTAGAATTTAATATTCATTAACTGTGTGGATGTTGAATCACTGTAAGGGTTATTTTAATATGTTAGCTAACATTAATTATAAAACTGAAGTTCAATTAGCTTATAAACTCTGTAACTGGATGAGATGTGTTCGAACTCCATAAAGAGTATCAATTCTTTCAGGATTATAGAAGTATAGTTTACTGACAAGTGATAACTAATAAGAAGCTTAGATTAAATAAGATTTTATACTGAATCACTTCACATCAATATACAGTGAAATAACTTTTCATCTAATCGACTTATTCTTTCTCTGTTATACTGAAACAATATAGTTTATGCTCACATAACAATAATCTATTATGCTAACACCTACTTGTAAACACAGAATCACTATTGTAAACTTTTTATCTGAATATCAAGAAACTCGAAACATACATAATGTAGATCAAATGACAGATAACAATTATCAGGAAAATAATCGAGCACAATGTATACATGATTAGAAGGCTAGTACTAAAAGATCTACTTATATGATTTATGTTGAATGCAAAATTACCTCGGTATAGACCAAGATATGATAATAATTAATAAATCAAGTAGAAGTATACAATTTAAGTAACAGAAAGACTTCATTAATCAGTCAATCAGTTAAGAACAAAGTAAAACTTGATGTACATGCATATGGGTCCAAATAAGTATACCACATTAGCATGACCAAATGGAGTTTACAAGGTTAACATGATAGTTATTATTCAACAGAAAGGAATAATACAAAAGTATGCTTGACAGAATAATGAAACTTGAGATCTAGAAAAACATAAACAGTGAATACATTTGATACACTATGGCCGATTCTGAGCCATGATAATCTGTGTCTTCAGCCACTGATCATGATTACCAAGCCTAATCCAACCAGATAATCTTCATCTACCAACAAGACTTAGACCAACAACCAATGAATTCATAAACTGATACCAGGTTTAGGTTTAGCTGTCCCTATCTCTTCTCAATCCTACTCCTGCATCAGCCAGCTTATTGAGACGGGGCATACGCAACATATGACCCAACTGTCTCAATCAATGAAGGTCTCCTACCCCTACGATTGATTCGCTATGCTTTCTTAATACTTTGTATCTAGCGCCAATATAGCTTATCGAGTCATTCCATGATATGACGGAAATACTTCGATTATTTCCATAATCGAAGACCTGGAGTCTACGCATATATTCTATTTTCTTGGCACACGTTTAGCACCCATAGATGAAAACAGAGCAGACCGATATACAATACACTCAGCAGAAGCCAAGGAAGCTTCCTGAATTCGAATCAAGAACTCGACACATATGATCTACCAAGGCTGATGAGATTTCCTAAATGGTCTACTCACTCAATTACTTCACTTCAATTATCAATGTAGGCGATTATACAGATCAGTCTTAAATTAACGTTTTTCATTTAGAGGAAGAGAAGCATATTCAGAATATGCTTACATTGTTGCTCAAAGTGTTCAAGAGAAATTGATTAATGTCAGTATCTGCACCGAATAGGACTATATCGTCTGCGTGTTCTATGTCCACTAGCGGGTCTCCTGAAAGGAAATTGGTTCCTGAATGTTAGATGAGGAAAGTGTGACTTCTATGAATTGAATACAAGGGGTGATAATGGGAAAGCTGAAGTACACTACTTAAAGTTGATAATTTCTGTAACATTTCCCCATAAGCTCTAACTTGACCGCTGGTGTCTGAGTAAAGAGTAATCAAAAGACTTGTGCACATTTGAGGTAAACCTTTTAGTGATAAGCACTGTCACAAAACCCCTCAATTTACGGATTCTAAGATGATTTGAAGAAAGATATCATTGATGGAAGTGTAAATTCTACCGCTGAGTACCGACCAAGTGGTGAATAGGGTTGGACTCTAACCAACCTGAAGCCCATTGCGCGGAATCTAGGGCGTGAATTACTGCGTGGTCCCACACTATGACGAGATGGCTGTTAAGTGCTGCCAGGTTTCGAATGGTACCCAACCAACATCAATCTGTGATGGATTCACCAACCAGTATCCTGTAAACTCTGATACTAATAACAGTAGCTTCATGCATTTGTTATTTACACTTGCTTGTCTCATCGTAGCATATACTTCAAGAGATTTTGAGCTACTTAGACTGGAAGTCAGATTGTAATGTTATTGTCACAATTCAATCACTATTACAAAATAGGTGTAAACTTGGGAAAGAAATAAAGAAAATTGATTTTAATCATTCATTCCTCACCGATCAATCAGTTTAACTAACTTCATTAGGTGTAGATATTTTCTAATCAAATATTTTTAATTCAATGTTTTAGAGATCATTGAATTTACACTTAATATTAAAAACCAAAACAAATTCGTCAACTGATGTAAACCTGGAAGTAGTGCTTTGTCAGAGTATGGTATTCCTTAGAAGTATTCAGCTATAACTCAATCGATAAACCTTCAGGTATCACAAGGAACACTTAAATCATTGACCAATAAGCTTGCAGCCAATAATTGATATATATAACGTCGGCCTTTAAGTGATATAAATTGTGCGACCACTTCCATTATGATCGGTGAATGACTGGTTGACACCGGACATGAGTGAACCCCTCCAGTCATGTCACCTAGTGACACAAATTAAAGGAAAACAAGCGTATATGTGTAGAAAATCAAAAGGATAAATGTTGGGTGGTTGGGGGGACACAAATAAGACGTAGTGGTAAGCGGAATCTCAGAGGTGTGAAATGGGGGAAAAGTAAAAAAAAACGTGAAGGAAGGTGACATAACAGGCCTTATAATGCGGGACCATATTTCAACATGCCATAAAGTGAGCAGGAGGATTACTAAAGAAGGATACCAGATTTTTTGTTTTCACACTGATACTACTTAAAACTTGTCAGTAGGTAGAATGTTTACAAGGTTTATATAAGCGATTTACGTAGTTTAAAGATTCAGATATACACTGCAGTCGAAGTTGTCATGTTTATTTATTTTTATCAAACGGCGTTAAACAGAATTCAATAGCTGTTTTAAGTAACGATATATATACATTTCATTTACAAAATGAAAATTTTGTCTTGTGAAGAGTCTTTTAACTCCTCGTGGAATCCTCCTAGGGTTGATTGCGGTCCCATGCCCGGAGAGAGGAGGGTTGGACATGGAGATAACAACCCCATACAGTAAAGAACTTTTTACTGATAAATAAGCTACCCAGAAAAATCATTTAAACAATTTAAACGCTGTCCTTGGATTTAGAGGGTCTACATTTCGAAAAGTCATGACGCCTTCTGGAGAAAGTTGATTTTTTTCTGAGGTCATGAAGATGATGCCTATTTTGGCAACCAGGACAAAAATATAGAACTTGGGAAGAACTGTAAAGCAGAGACCAGGAGAAAAGTGGTCGTAGAATGCTGGTGAGTGGCCTATGCTCTACTAGGAGTAACAGGTATTGATTGAATGATCGATTGAATAAGGAGTTTTACTTTCGACAAGGGCAAATACTACAGACAACAAGACAGATAAGGATATTCATTTAACAAACAAACTGAAATAAATCTAATCAAATATTGACAAATTAAGTGTTTGTTAGGAGTATTCAGC
>CM046066.1:10976700-11030254 GCA_025215515.1 Schistosoma japonicum
CTTAGGTCACTTGTCACCCGATGAACATATCTAAATCGATCAATCAATCAGTCAATAAAATAAGAATAAATACCTGAAAGGTTAGAGGGGACAATCAAGGGGTCATTATTCGATGTCGGTCACATACGATCCTTTTACAAGTGGTTTATGATGAGTTAGCTCAAAACTTACCTCGCCACCTCAGATATAAATCCATGTAATGAAGTGAGATGTGTGTTCTAGGGGTCGATCTTCATCAATCCCAACACTTGTTAATAGTACTTCAGTTATTATGTTAATTGTCTTACATTACTACCGTCAAGTTTATTTTCAATCATCAGTACAACTTCACCATCGTGTCTTCAATCTGTTTCTCTCAATCTTGTCTCTTCTCAACCATATTGCCAACTAGAGTAGGAAACCATTGTAAGAAACCATTGTTCCAGTCAGTTTAGTTCAATTGGTTCATCACAATTGGTAAGCCCAATCCCTATGTTAAGGCGACAGTAACTATCAGGAGAATTGACGTCAGTTCATACTGAAAATTATCTACAATCCACTCGACTAAAACATAAGACAGTTGTTCTGCACTAGTCTTTCCATCATCAACTTTTCTACAATTGATATTAACTTGACATTAATAAATATCGAATTGAGAATTAAGTATAATTGATTGAATTCGTCATAGATTGATGTTGGTAGAGTACTATTATAAACTATGGAGGAGTCGACAGCTGTTCAGTTCACGTACAAGACTTGTATGGCAGTGCGCTTCCAAGACTCCTCCCCGTGGATATCAAGTTGACGAATGCCTAACTGTCTACATCACTGAGCCTGTCGGCATTCAATTGTACAGTTTCCACTCTCATCAATGTGTGATATAGCATTATAATTATCCATTATGATTGGTGATAACTGTTTAATTAATGACAATGTGTGCAAGTGGTAATTCTCCACTGGGTGTCGACCGAGTGTGAAGAGTGTTAGGCGTCCGAAAGCATGAAACCATAGAGGGCGATATCTATGTTGTATACTACAATAGAGGAGTTGCCCATTAGGGTGTAGTGGCTATCCTCTACTTCTTAGTTTTTATTGCTGCCCTGCCAACATCAATATTTGACGAGTGTTTAATCAACTAAATAATAATCTCGACAATCAAAATAATGATGTCGACAGATATAAAATGGGATTTTAATAGAAGATTTTCAAGGGGATTATTATAGCACATATTTTTTTTCTGAACTATCTATTGTTAATCATGTTGTCTAGAAAGACAATGAAGGCAGTACACTTAAATCATCGAATCTAGTTATGAGGTAACATCACAAAACTTATCTAATATAACTAGATAAGAAAGATCTTCTTGTTTATGTTTTACTTACTATATTTTTGTTTATATACATCTGGTTTTCTATTCCATGTCATCCCAATCAAATAAATTGGTATACCAGATAATACGATACCCATACCAGTAAGTAATTCTTTTGGTTTATGAAATATCGGTAAAATTAACAAGAATGCACAAACAAATAAAAATATTATAGGAATTATCAATGGTAAACGTAATGGTCTGGTTATATCTGGTCGACTATGACGAAGATGTAACATCGCTAAAGTAAATCGTACAAAAAGGGAAAAAAAATCAATTATAATATTAGAAATTGTCACCATGGCAAACAATATTTATCGAATTAATATTAAGTTCAAGAGCTAAGTTACTATTAATAGAATGTTGAATAGAAGTATGTTTACCTTCCACTAACATGTTTAACACTAAGAAAATACTATTTCAATGTAAAGAAACCTGTTCCTCTCTTTGATGATTCGTTATGATTATTCATCGTTACCAAGATTCCATAGTTTGGTTTTGAACAACAGCATAAAATGAAGTGAACCGCTCGATTTCACCTTCTTAAGTAAATGAAGAATCCTTTGATTGCTTTGTACAACAATACAATTTACTATTTGAATATATTTCCCACTATCTAAATGTAAACTGTATCTACAAAACTGATTTATATTTAGTTACAGCCTAATTATTGAACTTGTCGTCTATTTCATTTATCTTGAAAGTCTTATCAGCTTTGACAGATTAATGGCTGTTTTTTTTTATCAACTTGAGTCCTATCGAACTTAGACGAGATATGTATATGCCAAATAAAGAAGAGATAGACTGAGCAGCAGTCCTCGTTATTTAACTCTCTGACGAGATGTGATTTTTGAAAGTATGGGGGGAGGGCGTTCGCATTTAAATAGTATGTGATTCTGATTGTCTTTAAAGTACTGTTCATGTATGTTGGCACCACCAAAGTTAAATATTGAATACTAGCCAATGATAGAAAATCTACTGATAACATCGTGAAGCCTCATCGATTTAGCTGGTTGGCATATTATTATATTTGTTTAATTATAGCGTACCTTGGTTTATATTGGTAGTTGGTGTAGACAGAAAATTGGGACAGCCAAACTAAAACCTGCGATCATTTCATGAAGTCGTCGACTGTTGGTTTGAGCAATACAAACAAATGAAAACTAACTGGTTCAAGTCTTCACGATAACCGTGGTCATTGATTAGAGCTGCTGGTTGATATGCCTGAGAATCACTAACATAAGTGAATACACTTTTCATACTTTATCGTGGTGTAGACCTAAAGTTCCAGTATTCCTTCACAAATGTCTTCTTTTCATTTCATTTTCTAGAACCACATTTTAAATTGCTGCTTTACTCTTAATTCGACTTCTTTGGTACACTTCTCGTCAATTATATTTTGTTATACTGATATAAGAGATTACAATTTAGGATTAGGTACATTTGAACTAAGACCCGTCATATTCAAGATATTTATTACATAGTAAACACTGCGTCGAGAGCTGGAAGCAGACATAAAAAGGATGAGCAGCAACTGGAAACAGCTACAAAGAATTGTTGGGGACAGAGTTGAATGGAGAATACTGGTGAGCGGCCTATGCTCCTCCAACAGGGGTAACAGGCATAAGTAAAGTAAACTTATTACATAGTAAAGCAATACTTGATAATACATTACAAAATAATCCATAGTATTATCAAATATCTTCAATCACTGTTAACAAATATCCTCCTCAAACTAATCAGTTATTTTGAACTTGTCAACACTACTGAGACCTAGTATCAGTGACTTCATGAATTGATGCCATATTTTAATTTAACATGTATGTCAGTAAACTAAGATTATCAACAGTTAAATATATGAATGTAACAATTGATGATTGATACTACATACCTAGAATACTAGCTGCAATTGATAACCATTTAACAAATGACATATAGTTAATTAGGGTAAATAAATCTGGTATAATCAACATAATTAAACTTAGAAAACAATTCAACAGGATAGCTGGTATTGGTGTTAAACGTTCCGAGTGGATTGTAGCCAATAATGCAGGAAGTTGACCTTCTCTAGCTGCTACAAAATTAAGTCTAAGTAATATTTTAAAAAAAAAAAGATAATAGAAGTGAGAATCTCTTCAGTGTCTACTGCATAAAAAAAACAACTTCTGAATCGCATTATACTTAATCAGATGCATTTGTTTTTAGAAAAATAGTAACTCTTAATCCAATACTTCATGTTTCTTAACATCAAGTGTAATCTTGGTATGATGATGCCACTTATTCATGATGATAACCTAACGGAACTATATAGGTTGAAACACTTATTCCTTTATTTAAGTTAGATTGTGACTGGCAAGTGGAATCCAGGACGCACGTTTTGTCCTATTTGGGACTCATCGGCTGGATGTACCTGCATCCCAATGTTGATGTTCACACCGGGATTCCACTTGCCAGTCAAAATCTAACTTAAATATAACTTGTGTAATACCGCTATATAGAGGCAATCCGCTGAGGATGCACATATGGCAACAGAGGCTGACCAGTTTCAGTCCATTGCAAATCAACGGGAAGATACAAGCCTATTCCGAATGACTTATTCCTTTAGTTTCTATCATGCTATGATGATTAGTTCATATTTACAATCATTTTGTATTTACTCCGTATTTATAATCAATTGACTTCAAAAAAAAAACATTCAGTGAGAACCAGAAGCCACGAATTATTATATAGAACTCTTTAACAATGATCAGTTATGATTTCACATGAAAGCGAATTCTTGTAATTCACGTATCCAAGTGAATTGTCAAAGTTTAGAGTGATGAGTTTTCATCAAATGATTATCACTTTTTAATTTCAGTCAATTTACGATAGTAACATACTAATATCATTAGTTACCACGTGGGATATTGGACTAATACTTGACAAAGGTGAATTCTACAAGTCATGGATTTTTTTTTGATTACTCTATATGGTGCAACTGTTTCATACAATTTACTTCCTATATCCTCGAATAAGAACTTCGATTACGCCTAATAAGTTTTAAGAAGTAATATCAAATTGAAGATGATCTGCGGAAGTTCCTGTAGATGAACATAACGTGTACAATCTCAAAAACATACAGTCTCACTTTTAAACATCTAGGAAGAAGTCTATTGTGAAGTCAAAGAAATACAATAAGATTTTGAAAATGATTGTAATAATAAGTAGGACACAAATGGTGAAAGAAACATTTTTTTACTGAGAATATACTACTTACTAATATTAAGTAACATAAATATTAAGGTAAAGAATAATAAATAGTAATGAATCGGCTCATTAACTAAAATCGACAAATTTCAGTAATTGATTGAAAAAGTTCTAAAAAGTTGGAGAATGTTGAAACCATTCCGGATAAGAAAGTGTTGTGTCCTTTAGTTCTATCCACCCACTAATATGATGTGCGATTAAGCGACTTGTCGATAAGTAGGTCAAGACCTTGACAGTGATAGGCCGAATGACTAACCTTGAGGATGATATCGCGTGAGTTCCAGGTTAGACTAAATAATTAGGGGTAGAGAGAGAGACGGAAAACTATTCGTTCACCTGATTGGTTTTCTAGCGCGAGAGAGAGAAGACGAGCTGGCTGGAACACGTTTATTCACCTGCTAATACCACCCCAATGCGATAGCCATGCGATAGTCATACGATTGTCAATTAGTGTACAAAGATGCATGAATAATATAGATGATTTACAGGACCACAACGTAGAACAAATTTACAAATACAATTATGTCCGAAACAGGGGATAAAGGTCGGGGAATGGTGTAGCAAAGGCTACGTTTAAATTACAATAACTTCGGAACAGAAAATGGTATGACGATGAGTCATACATCAAACGGAAGCTTAAGATTAGTAGAATGAACTAAGAGCAAAAATAAGTGTTAGTTTATTCACGAGCTTTGAATAAATTGAATAGAGTTCCCAAAAATAACTTCCGTTGTTTTTCTGTTCACAACAGAAAGGCTCTTTAGAAATTTCTTTGAGAATTCTAAAAAACAATCGATCATATTCAATTAATTTTACTGAACAGTATCCGAATACATTACAAATGTCAGCACCGTTCTAGAATCTCTTAAAATTTCAATGATTAATCCTGTGAACACTCCTGTTGCTTGTTCATTAATCAATTAATGCAACAAGATTACTTTTATACTTTCTTTATAAGGTTCAAGGTTGATAGTTTTCTGGAACTCGTGGCGATTATGACGTTTGTATTTGATCAATCTAGTATATTGTCTAGATTATTATGGCACTTACAGAAATAATAGGATTGTGAATTTAAAGAATCCTAAATGCTGTAGGATATGAACGTTAACCTCTGGTTTATCACCTGTTGGTTGTTATAGTCTTGCATTGTTAAACTGTATTTACTACACATAAAATCTTTGTATTCTTTAAAATGTAACCTTCGCATAGATTTATTATCAGTCATCTTGCCATTTTGTCAATCACAGGTTACTTTAGCCTTACAACAAATGTATTATCTTGTTTCCCTAATTCATCCTCATTATTTTTTTCATTTGCCATACGAAATGGTCTAGTAGTTATTCTTACTTACTAGATAATTCTTTATTTTAGAAGTGTATTTTATCTATTATTTCCCACCTAGATGTCTTTGGTCATTCGTTTTTCTTGCCAGTCAACCAACGTTAAAGTAGTCGAATAACAGCTTCTTAGGCATTAAACTTATTGACTACTTATTAGTATTGGTCATATCATCTCAAGTAATCACAATCATCCTCATCTCTCAAATACTACCGTGATCACTTAATCAATTAGTTAGACCTATTAACAGTACACTTGTATCTACATGATATCGTCGGGAAATGAATCACTCAAAGACTCTATTATTAATATTATTATCATTATTAAACTAACCTGCCCGATGTAAACAGAAGCCCATTTAAACCGCCAAAACAAGATAATGAAATAAATATTGACATGAACCATGAAAATTGTCCAAACAAGCGGTCAGCAAATGTCTTGTGGATTAATTTCATAAATCAGTAAACAATAAAACAAAATAAATTTGATAATAGTGAAATTCAAAAAATGTATATTGTGTCTTATTCCGGATGTATCTAATAGGCTAAGCATCTCTGTCGGTACCGATGTTCATAGTAAGACTCAGACCCAGAACCCTTCGTTACAAATACCAACGCGTTATCTACTAATCTACTGTGTTCAGTTACTTACTAACTTGTTCAACGAGTATAAAGTTATGTGTAAAGGTTAACATTATCCAATTGTTTATATTCATTAGGTAGCAGTCTTCTTCCATTTACAAATTACAAACGCACTGTTCGATTCCGTGTTATAATCATTGTAGTTTTGTTCATATTTTAATAAATTACTTAGGAGGCATTGTCGTCTTGTATTTGTAAGCATAAGCAAATTAGTAATATAGTCTAAGACCATCCTCATCGTTTGTATTAAGTGCGTTCTCCTCAACAAACTGTGGAAATTTCCCGTTAGTATTGTAGGTGAGTGCTGCAAATTAGAGTGTAACTTCCAATATTCGTGTATTTTTCCTCGGATATATCGAGCTACATCACACTGATACGTTCATAGCAGACGAATTCCAATAATTCTAGACACTCCAAATAAAATCTTTATCGTAAACTACTGTCTCATTATCAGTCCATGTAAATCTTAGAAAATCATTTGATTTGAATGTGTTTTAATCCTTGATGTTCTCATAACTGTACCTTTATGTGATATAATAAATGTATTCCTCCTTATATATGAGTATGCATATGTCACTCTATTCATTTCCTTTAATACGTCACATTGATGTAGCTTATTAAATTGACCGTCATATTCCTTCATATCACTGGTGTTTCTATGCTCACCATACTACACCTCAACCCTTCGCTTATCTTTATATGATTTGATTTAGGTTCCTAACCAGATTACCTCCCGACTTGATTATGTTTCTACTTCTTAAAAATACACCACAATACTACTAATACAACTACTAAGTTCTTGCTATGTTATTTTATGATCGCAATTCAAAATACTAAATCCTAAGTACTAATAATATCATTACAAATACACATTCAAAAGTGCAAGAATAAATATTTGTACAGAATAAGATGATGATTGGTTTCGTTTCGTTGGTTCTTCATCAACTGCTCCATACAACGTAGAATAATATATGAAACAAAGTTTAATATACTCAGGAGAATGGTCGTATTTGATTGAATTCACAATTATGTAGACATGTTAGATATGTAAAGATAACTAATGTGCTGGAGAGAATGCTGTTAATGTGCATATCAGATACAAAAGAAGGTATCAGAAAGCAAAATAGTGAATAGAGTCTAAGTGATTACACAACAAGAAAATTAAGAGATGATTGGGAATACTTACGAATGATGAAAATTAAGCTAAGTCATTAGACTAAAGCCTGCAGCTCTTCTAGGGTTACTGCCTGTCACAAGCCAGGGTAAAGAAGAAGGTTAGGCATAGGGCTAGCACCCCCATTCCGTAAAACACAAGCTTGCTAAAAAGAACGCTTAAGAGATTGAACAAACCAAACCATTTAAACTCTGCCCTGGGAGTGGAAGGAATGTTTATGACGCTTCATGATGAAAGCCGAGATTCTTCGGAAGTCATGAGGCCGACGTCCCCTTTCTTACAACCAGAGCAAAAATTCTTATAAGTACATAGAATGTTCGGACAATGTGGAAGACCGGGAAGACGAATCAGATAGCAACAGAAAGGAAGAGATACAACCTGACAGTGTTCGAAATCAGCTAAACCCATTGGACTCAAACTGGACAAAAAACATTAGCTACGGAAGAGATGCTACTATACTCCGGCCGCTAGGAGGATAAGGCTCTGCACACCCAAGGAGTTGCTCTGATGCTGTCCAAGAAAGTGCGCACTGCACTTGTACGATGGGAACCACATGGACCCAGGATTATCAAAGCATCTTTCAAGACAATGAGGAAGGGGATTACAATGAATATTATCCAATGTTATGCATTCACCAACGACGGCAAAGACAAGGACAAAGATCTTTTTTATAACAGACTGCAGTCAACTATAGCGAAGTGTCCAGGAAAGGATCTGAAAATCCTGATGTGGGACCCAAATGCCAAAGTCGAAATGGACAACGCCGGATACGAAGACAACATGAAACAACAGGGGCTGGGAGAAAGTTATGAGAATGTTGAACGATTTATAAATCTATGCACTTTCAACAAAATGGTTGTAGGTGGTACAGTATACTTCCACGAACGCATACACAAGGTTACATGAATCTCACCGTATCATACTACAGAAAATCAAATTGATCATATATTCATCAATAAAAAAATCAAGAGATCAATGGAAGATGTGAGAATAAGGAGAGGGGCTGACGTAGCTTCAGATCATCACCTGGTAGCTGCCGAATTGAAGCTGAAGCTAAAGAAGCAATGGATAACTGGAGTAACAGCATTACAACGGTTCAATACAGCCTTTCTTCGATATAATGACAAACTCAAGGAATTCGAAATAACTCTCAACAGTAGGTTTCAAGCCTTACAAGATCTGCTAAAAAAAAAGAAGAAACCAATATGGAGGACAACTAGGAAGGAATCAAAGAGGCACTAACTTCAATGTGTCAGGAAGCTCTGGGCCGCAAGAAACACCATTATAAGGAAAGAATTTCCACTAAGAACCTAAGCAAAATTCAACAAATGAGGAACAAGAAGGCAGAAATCAACAACAGCCGAACTAGAGCAGAGAAAATCAAGGCACAAAGTGAATACACAGAAGCAAATAAGCAAGTAAAGAAAAGCATTCGAGCCGACAAACGTAAGTAAAGCGAAGGCCTTGCAACGACAGTGGAGAAAGCTGCAAGAGAAGGAAATATGAAACAGCTATATGACACAATTAAGAAATTGGCAGGCAAATTCAGTAAAGCAAAGCGAACGATCAAGAACATAAATGGAAAGCTAATCACCAAGGTTCACGAGCAAAGAAACAGATGGGTAGAACATTTCGAGGAGCTCTTGAACAGGCCAGCCCCACTGAAACCCCAGAGGCCGAAGTAGCATCCGCAGATCTCCCGATAGATATCACTCCACCAACGATAGAAGAAATCAAGATGGCCATCAGACAGATCAAAAGTGGAAGAGCAGCAGGACCTAACAATATACCATCTGAAGCACTCAAGTCAGATATAAATATAACAGCAAGGATGCTCCACGTTTTATTCAAGAGGATCTGGGAGAAAGAACAAGTGTCGGCAGACTGGTAAGAAGGATGCCTTATCGGGATACCTAGAAAAGAATATTCGAGCAAGTGTGAGAATTACAGAGAGATCCCATTATTGTGAGTACAAGGGAAAGTCTTCAACAGAATGTTGTTGAACAGAATAAAAGATTCTGTGGATACTCAACCTCGACATCAACAGGCTGGTTTCCCTAAGGATCAGTCGTGCACAGACCAAATCGCAACACTGTGGATCATCGTTGATCATTCAGTTGAATGGAACTCATCACTGTACATCAACTTCATTGACTATGAGAAGGCGTTTGACAGCGTAAACAGGAGATCGTTATGGAATTTTCTTCGACACTACGGTATACCAGAGAAACTCGTCAACATCATCTGGAATTCTTACGGCGGACTACAGTACAAAATCGTGCATAGAGGACAGGTGACAAGTGCATTCCTGGTGAGAACCAGTGTCAGGAAAGGCTGTCTGCTCTCGCCTTTCCTCTTCCTTCTAGTGGTTGATTTAATCATGAAAACCTCCACATCTGAGGGGATACACAGAATTCAATGGACAAGTGAGATGAAAATCGATGATTTGGACTTCACTGATGATCTAGCCCTTCTATCACATACACACCAACAAATGCAAGTGAAGACAACCAACGCAGCAGCCATCTCAGCATCAGTAGGCCTGAATATGCATAAGGAAAATAGCAAAATCCTTATATACAACATAGTTAGCACCAACCTAAATTAAACTTGATGGTGAAAATCTGGAAAAAGCGGATACTTTCATGTACCTGGAAAGCATCATCGATGAACAAGGAGGATCAGATGCACATGTAAAGGCGAGGATTGGCAAACAAGAGCATATGAGACTCAAAACAGCTGTCAACCAATCTCAAAGTTAGACTCTTCAATTCAAACGTCAAGTCAGTTCTGCTGTATGGAGCCGAAACGTGGAGACCTACTTCAAACATCCTCAGAAGGGCACAAGTATTTATAAACAACTGTCTACACAATATACTGAATGTCCGTCGGTCGGGAACCATCAGCAACAGCCTACTATGTGAGAAAACAAACCAACTTCCAGCCGGAGAGGAAATTAGGAAACGACGTTGGAAATGGAAAGGACATACAATGCGGAAATCATAAGACTGAATCACTAGGCAAGCATTGACTTGGAATCGTGTTGGGAAACGGAAAAGAGGAAGATCAAAGAATATACTGCGTCGAGAATGGGAAGCAGACATTAAGAAAATGAACAGAAACTAGAAATAGCTGGAGAGGATTGCTGAGGACAAAGTTGAATGGAGAATACTGTTGAGCCGCCTATGCTTCTCTGTGAGGGGTAACTGGTGATAGTAAGTAAGTAAGTAAGTATTAGACTGAAAATGTGTAATGATGACATAATTAAATAAGTTAGACTTGACAATGTGAATATGGTGATGGAACGAAAAAGTTAAATCTAATTTGAAGAGAGGAGTTATTGATGCAATAAATCCAATTTGTAGATGGGATAATAACGATGATTCAATGATGTAAAAGTTAAGGTACCAAAGTAAGGAAAGGCTTATAAGTGTTTCTTTTTGGACACACGAGTTTAGTTTTAATCGTTTAATAGCAATCGCTTCAGTTTATTTTAGAAGATTTGAAGAATTTTGTCTGTTGAACACTGAAGGATTTAGTGATACCATTCTACTGTCCTAAGTCAATCAGATGTTTAGTGATTTCGCTGTTAAATGTTTCAATCCTTTGAATCTTAAATTTTGGAAACATGTTCATTAAAACGTAAGTAGGCCCTTTTTTCTGTTCTACTAATGTAACTGCCTCTGTTAGTACAAGTAAATTTCTATAAACAATTACCGGTAACATAAGAAGGATACTTGTCGATTGAAACTAAACTCGTGTGTCCAAAAAGAAACACTTATAAGCCTTTCCTTACCTTGGTACCTTAACTTTTATATCATTGAATCATCGTTATTATCCCATCTCCAAATTCGATTTATTGCATCAGTAACTCTTCTCTTCAGATTAGATTTAACTTTTTCGTTCCATCACCATATTCACATTGTCAAGTCTAACTTATTTAATTATGTCATCATTACACATTTTCAGTCCAATAACTCAGCTTCATTCACATCATTCTCAAGTATTCCTAATCATCTCTTAATTTTCTTGTTGTGTAATCACTTAGACTCTAATCACTATTTTGCTTTCTGATACTTTCTTTTGTATCGGATATGTACATTTACAGCATTTTCTCCAACACATTAGTTATTTTTACATATCAAACATGTCTACATAATTGTGATTTCAATCAAGTACGACCATTTTCCTGAGTATATTAAACTTTGTTTCAAGTATTAATTGTAATGCAAAAGAGTATCATTGCAGGTTGTATGAAGCAGTTAATGAGAAGTCAACGAAACGAAACCAATCATCATCTTATTCTGTACCAATATTTATTCTTTCTGTTATATGAAAACAACAAAGTGAGCATTGTGCATGAGATTTACACTTTTGGCAAATAGAACAATGAAAATAAATTGATTAATATGCATACCACAGCTACTGCATTCGATTGAATAATTTCATATGGTAGTAGTACAGTAAAATACGCCATATTTGTCAATACATAAACAATTGTCACTAGTGTAATACTTATGTAAATAGATCGTGGTAAATTTCTAAAGAATAAAAAAATAAGAATCATCTATTTAATTTCATTCAATTTTATGAAATCTATGGATAAATACAGATGCAAAGACTTAATACTTCGTACATTTACTTGAATAGTGATAAATGATTTGTATTTTCATGTTCTTGATATCATCATCATCAACAACAACAACAGCAACAGCAACGTAGAACCGGGTAAATACGCCCATAGGTTCAAGTTTTCATACCACATTAACACTACGAGGTAACAGAGGTAACAGAATACAAGAGGAGAGAGTTAAGTAATCGTGTGCAGAAACTAATAATAGGATTCAAAATTTAGATAAAGTTAAAGAGTGGATACACTTGCGCCACTGTGACTGATTCTGAGCCATGCCTTCAAGTGTCTCCAGCTATTTGTTGCGATTATCACGTGGACCCCAACCAGGTAATCTACCAATATGGCTCAGGCTAACAGTCAAGGGTTTTATGGACTGATGTCATGTTTTGGTTTGGCCACCCCAACCCTTCTTCCATCCTCCTTCAACCCTAGCCAACATCGTGTGACGAGGTAGGCGGCAGTCAGGCATGTGCAATACATGTCCTAGCCATCTCAGTCGATGAAGGTTAATGACCTCTTCAACTGATTTACCATATTTCTCAAGAACTTTTTTGTCTAACCTCCATATTACTTATTCTACTGTTCCACGATATACGAAAGATGCTACGAAAAATTCTATGGTTAAATACCTGAATTCAACGCATATCTTGGGTTTTAATGGCCCACGTTTCGCAGCCATAAGTTAGTACGGCGCGAACGGCTGCACAGTACACCCGGCCTTTCGTTGAGTGACGAATATCTCGCCTGCGCCACAAGTGGCGTAAATTAGCGAATGCCAGTCAAGCTTTCTAAATCCGTGTTGAGATTTTGACAGACGCTGACCTACCAGGAGTGGTGAGACTTCCAAGATAAGACAAGTGGTTAGCGTATTTAATTACTTCACTCCCTATCATTAATGTAGGTGAAGAAGCAGACCCGTCCTGGAGTAAAATTTTGCATTTAGAAGGGGAGAAGTGCATCCCGAATATGTTTGCACTGTTACTCAATGTTCTCAGGAGACTGCATATTATCAGCAACTTCATCAAAGAGGACTTCTTCTTGAGGTGCCTGTGGAAGAAAATTAATTAGGGGAGGTCATGATGACCCGAGTGTATGACCGCAGTGCCCAAGGAATAGCTGTTTGAGATCAGTCACCTATATTATTTGTTACTCCGGTTGTCAGAAGAGGCAGCGGCCTCATGATTTCCTAAGAAGTCCGGCTTTCATTATGAGTCGTCATAATTCATCGAAGTGAAGGCCTTCAAACTCCCAGGGCGGAGTTTAAAGGATTTAAGCACAGCTGATGAATTTATGTTGTTATATGCGTATCTTAATTAAAGTGATGTGATTAGTAATTGATTTGGGTTTCAGGAAGGTATAATTATTTAACGAATCCTAAAGAGAGTGAAACTTGCACTCTAAATTCTACTGCTAACCACATACAATATATACCAAAATTTAACTGAGAAGGCTACAGTGTTTTATTTTGCATAGAAAAAGACAGAAATCACAACATTAAATGGATTGAGATAAGTTAAAAATATAAGCTGAATAGCTCACTGTAGTGTTTAATTTGAATTGTGAATCGTAATCCTAGATGCGCGTTTCGTCCTATTTGGGACTCGTCAGTTGAATGTACCTGAATCCGACTTAAATATTACTTGTGATTAATGGCTAAATCGACGCAATCCACTCAGGATGCACATATATCAATGGCGGCTAACCACTTTCAGTCAATAACTAATCAACGGGAAGATACAAACTCATTCTAATTAACCGGCTAACTGGTTTGTAGGTAACTCACAAACAACAAAACCTTAAAGGTCACATTTTCGATCTTTGCCGGTGTCATAGGTGTTCACTTGTAAAGAGTTCAGTGGTTACCTAAACATCTTAATTATTAAATGATTTCTCAGTTTAATGTCAGAAATAGTAATTATCCTATTTCTAAGATCTTTCTTAACTAACATTTTTGAAAGAGAACTTACAGAAAGTTGTATGAATAACTAAGTCACTGTTAATTAAATGTCAAATCTATTAGTTGAATTTTACTTGAACAAGTTGGTACACATGATCAGATTGGTAAATTCTTCTCAATCTGTATTTGGTTCCTGTTTAACTGGACTCAACTTCTTTTTAAACTGAATTAATTAATTTATTCATTTAATAAGATGAAAATCAATAATCAGAATAGAATTTTCGAAGTAAGCCTCTTAAAAATAGATCCCGGTACTTTGCATTATAGTTGCTTATCACTAAGCTTTGTTTGAAGCAGCTTAAAGTAGACATGAGAAATGTCTGAGTTGCTTGGTTGGTTGTTATTTCCCGACGGCTCACAACATAAAAGAATATTTCTTCTTGGGATACTTGAATGTGGAACTAAAATAAATGTAGTCTTTATAACCTGAAAATATGACCTCGATTCTCAAGAGGAAAACAAGTAAGGCCAGTCACATACGGCCTCTTTGTTAATGGCTTTATACTTTTCGGATCGTGCATTCGGCTATTAAATAACTATATAGTAGTGTAAAATGTGTTAAAATATTCCTCGACATTTTTAGACCCTTTCCTTACGTTATGAGAAGGCAGCATCGTTGTAAGTGCCCTTTGCATGAGGGAAACACCTAATTAAAGTCACATCCCTTAATAGTCGAAAGTATGAATTCGTTCTCTTACTTTGAGTTTACTACTCTTAGATTTACCCATTATTAATTGACTTATTTAAAATGACAGGGTCCAAGGGAACGAGTGTTGTATTCAGAGTATCTTTATTAGTTTATCACGACTGACATTCCAGACCACGATTTCAAGGTAGAAGAAACGGCCAGGTACAGTCGCTATTTCAAGAAGGCGTGATCAGTTATAGTAGTGTATCTCACAGGTGAAAAGGTGAAATTTATGTTCTTTCTTTTTCAATTTAGCATTAACCTTCTAACATGCCTATCTGTAGGAATTAAATGAAGTAATCCAACCACCTATATACCACAATATTTTTCAGGAATGGATATGTGTATTCAAAAGAACTACATGTTTGAGATCAGTATGAGACTATTTAGTCTTGATTCATATGAGGTTGAGGCAAAACTTTACGACTAGTACTTTTCACCCGAAGTACTTTATTATTGCATATAGATTGCATAGTTTGAATTCAGGTAATTAGTGGTCTATTCTTACCAAGGTCTGGCCTCGGTTTGTAAAAGATACTATTTCCAAGTTAGTCACCACATTGCCCTTTGTACAGATGCCTTATTCAAATCACTTGAAAACTAATAAAAAAACTGAAAATCAACAAGAATTTTACTTCAGTCCAACGTTGTCAATTATTTTAAGTCCCGGACCTATTTGAATAAAGGAACATAATTGCAAAGTGCAGTATATATAACCAGGAAGTGGGTTGTGTAAGCATTTATTCAGTTTGTAAGTGAAATGATAGAGATAGTTTATAACTCAGGAAGCTGGTTTTAATTATATTGCGTTCCCTGAGCTAGGTGGTTTAACTGAACAGCTTTCATCATCATTCTACTATCAGAGGTTTACACCGACGAATTCGTCTATAATAATTATAAATGTTCCGCAATTAAACAGTAACACCCAGAGGACACAATCTAACTATTTATAGATAATATTCAACATGGATCGACTTTAACTGAGCTGGAAGTCCTCGATGACTCTTCGTAAAAGTCTTCAGGAACCAGAAAAATATTGGATACATTTCAATAATTTAATGTTATTTAGAAACTCCCAGAATATTTTGGAAGCTGACTGATTTTACGATTATCAACTCTCATTAACAGCTTTAGCCGCTGGATTCTTAACATCATATCGAATTTAACAATTACCTTTACCTTCTAAACCTAAACTAACCATAGAAGTAAACTTTCTTTTTGGGTTTCTTGCCTTTTTGTTTTCTATTCAAGTTTTCAATCTAGACATTTTCTAGAGACGAAAAAGAAGCTAAAAAGTTGATACTACAGTTGAAGTGGATTCATGAAGAAAATCATATGTACATGAGAATAGTTTCTTCTGAGATTTCATTAGTTGTTAATCGCTAGGCAATTTAATACATAACCTACAATATCATATCAAGCTAGGAAAATGTGAAACAACTGTAGAATCAATAACTTAGATTATTGATATCGTTACCAAGAGTGAATTTGATATTTTGCAATAGAATAAGCGTTGGACTTATTTGTAAGATCTTAGTGTTGAATAGAAAAGATCTTATAATTCTCCGTACAACCATACATTGAACCTCTTTAAAAAATCTTACACTATTAACGTCTTCACAAATTAAATTTACTTTTTCACTGTACAAAAAAAATCACATTTTTCATTCCTGATCAGATTCTTTCATACAATTAAATATGAACTTATTCCATATTTGACTTATTTGACATGTGAATAATGTTAGGATGGCTGCGAGAAAATTCAGTGAAACTTTCAGAGGCTTTGAAGCAGTCGGCAACATCCCATCCAGTTACCCTTTGAAAGAACCTTCCAGAATTTTGACTTAGAAATTGCTACTTGGATAGTAACTGAAAATCACTTCATATAGGTTAAGTAAATGTAATGAAGATTTTATTTTTACTAAAAACTACATATACAGTAGTATTTCGTACCATATATGTCACTTACTGGAGTACAGATATCTCTCCTACTTATCTTCTGATCTTGTGACTATGAGGGTTCCAGGGCTGAAGTTGTAAGCAGTGTTAACAGAATCAAGCTCAAGGCATAATACATAAACATACTAATCATTGTTTTTACTTAGGAATTAATATTTGATTTGTTTCTATTTTACTTATGTCATAGATTAACCTCATGTAAGCACCTCATGAAAACCAGGGAGCTCTAGACAGCTATTTTGTTTTAGATTTTAACTCCTTACTAGTACACACCCATAACTCCGAATAGGAGGGAGAGGATTGAATCAATTTCCACCAAACCATATTAACTTGATATGCGATTTGCTTCTCTGTTTTACTTAAACCTGTGATATTTATTCACTGAAGAAGTGACTTGAACTGAAGCTACAAATAGTCAGAAATTAAGACAGTTTACATCATATTCCAATTCTTTCATTATCAGTCTTCATGTCATAAAGAAAAAAACAGTTGAATGTTTTCACTTACTTTTCAGGATTTTGAAGTTCCTCAGTGACAATATTCAATGAATTCCTAAACCACAAAAGAGAAAAATAAAAGCAAAATCTGACCAATATATAACATATTGATAGCATCAATCAAGATAGTAGACAAAATTGTATCGAATAGTTGTGAGTTATGATGTATTTATCTAAGATGTCAGTGAAAGCTTATTAAGAGGAAGCAATATTACCATAAAAGACTTCTAATCTGAATAATAAGTCCCCACTATTATTTCAAAATGCTCTAGATATTATGTAAAGAATCAGTCATTTTGGTTACGTGACTTGCATATCTAAATGAAATATGTGAATGTTAGCGTAGAGAGACATTGACGGTTCTTCAGAATAGTCTTCAGTAGCCAGGAGAGGACGGTTGAAATTGTTATGAGTAATCAATGTTCTCTAGAAACCTTCATAGAAAATCCTAGAAAATGGTGAGTTATGTTTCCATTTTTCATAATTGACAATAACCGATTTTGCTACCTAGAAGTTTATTCAATTTGAAGACTATACATAAACCTGTAGAGTTAGTTGTCTCATGTTCATATATTTATGTTCAAAGTAAAGCATATGTTATACTTCGGCCTTTCGTTCTATATAACCCATATTAAAAAGAAGATTAGTTTCTGAGGACTAGGAAGGGGTTAGCAGGTCAATGTCTAGGTTCAATTACAAAATATATTAGGTGGTGAAATCTACTTCTTGATTAACATAACTCAATGTTATGAACTAACAGTCTGCATTATTAAGTTTGAATTGTGCGTTTAAATTATTAGAGTAGGAAATACTATTTAATGTTTGCTTTTATTTCTTAAAAGAAATTCCACAGTCTATTATTCATTTCAATTCGGTATTCAGCTTAGTTACTAAAACTATTGGTCAATGATCATTTAATTTGTATTGTGATTGGCAAGTGGAATCCAGGACACACGTTTCGTCCTATATGGGACTCATCGGCTGGATGTACCTGCATCCCAATGTTGATGTTCACAGTGGGATTCGAACTCAATCCGTTTCGTGTCGTACGCCACCGCGTACACCACTAGACTACTGAGTCCAAACACCCAAGTTTGTGCAATGGGCGAATTGGTAGTAGGATGAATTTGTATATTCCCATTGATTTGTTAAAGACTGAAGCTGGTCAGTCGCTGTTGCTATATGTGCATCCTGAGCGGATTGCTTCGATATGGCACATATAGCAACAGTGACTGACCAGCTTCAGTCTATAACAAACCAATGGGAATATACAAATTCATCCTACTATGGGTTAATGCTTTCTGAAACTTTAGTTAATAAGATACTGATAGACCTAATGGCTTTCAATTTTCACGGTGAGTACTTTATTTTCAAATTACCAAGATTCAATTAGTGAATAATATCTTTATGATCACAGTAAAATATTACGAGTGATATACATAGAGTACCTTCATCATGATATTAAATTCTAGTACGTTACAATATGCTCAAATTCTGTATATCTTAAAGTTATACCTGATCAGTCTCAAATGATGTTTTAGTTGCTTAAAGGATTTCAAATGTCGATTAATAGTTAGTTTCTAAGCATTCTCATAAATTTTAGTTGTTTTTCCTTTATTAGAAACTACAGTTAAAGGCAACCAAACAATCAAATGAACTTTCGAAAAAAGAATGCCAATTAGAAACTCACTTACCACACAGAGATTTTATCAACTTATGTACTGTAGTTTTAATCTCCATGTATAAAAATAGAAAATTCTATATTACGTCATTCATTTATTTTTATTCTTAGTATCTTAAGTTTTTTTCAGATTTTTCAAGTCATTATAGGAATATGAATAGTAACAACAGGCCACTTATCACAGTTAGTTCTGTACATCTAGTTGTTACCTGATTGTAATCTATACTTTAAGTGAATAGATGATGTCATATACTTTCATTGATGTTGAGATGACAATTACTATTACAAAACAAATATGAGGTTGTCGTTTTGTATCTTTCCTTTCCCCTTTTAGAACATTTATGTTTTTCATATAGTAAATAAATTAGTATAGAAAGTGAAAATGTCTAAATGACTTTTCTTTACTAAAAAATTCTTATGACTTACCAACCAGCATAAGCAAATAGACCAGAGTAGAGTGCTAAAGCTAAACGTGATGGATGCAGAGGTTGAATAGGTTGCCAAAAATCTTGGAAATTTTCTAATTTACCTAAAAAAATGTACACATAAAATTACATAAATTATCATTCGTCCTTTAATTTCTTCCAATTCGTCTATACTACTTACCCTTATTTAGTAGGTCACGTTTTACTATTCATTTTAACAATTCATCATCCGCTGCTATGTATGATTAAAGTAATTTCTAAGATGATTCATAGTGAAATTGTATACGTTAGTTCTTATGAGAGTCTTGGTATCCATACACAATCTCAAACTTTGTTTATTTATACCGTCAGATTGGGAAAAGAACTGAAAATCCCAATGTAACGAGTCTACTCTTCATGTATTCGTAACTCTTAATGGTAAAGTCCATCTGCTTTAACATTCAGTAACTATGATATCTGTACTGATCAAATTGTGATCTTTTCAAAATCTTAAACGAGTGTCATATGTGTGTTCCTTCTCAAATTATTGTAAGGCTATTATATTCTTATTATCCCGAAACCTTTATATAACTTCTCTCAACAATTCCACCGTTATTGTATTATGTAGATCCTATTATTAATTGACCCAGTTTATGATATTTAAAAGCCATTGTATTTAATCAGTAAATGACTTGGTTCTCTGGTATTTTTTCTTTCCATACATACCTTTGTGAAGGGCTTTAGTCACTCAAGCATCGTCTCAGTCAATCATCGTTTCAATTCCATCAAGTTGTAGTCATAACACATGTCCCGTCTGTCCACTTTTCTCATGGTAGCAGCTGATTGTGTATCCACCGGTTTGAACTCTAGACATCATTATGGCAGTAGCGACAACTTCGCCTCGTCAATTATATATTGTAATTCTTCTGTAAATTCTTACTGTTTAGCTTCTATAGAAATCCCGTTATTTTGGTTAAGTGTTTGGAGCCTCCTGGTCACTTTATTAAGTGGGGTTTGTATTACAAATTCTTATGTTAAGTTACTTGGTATGCAGGACTATATATCTTACAAAAATCCTGTGTTTTTATACCTAACTGACAGTCATTATGGACTGAAGGTGATCAGTCTTATATGGCAAATATACATACTGAATAGGTTGCCTCTTCTGACACAGGCACATAAAGCATAATCATGAGTGATGCATCTTACCATTTGTTTGATTATGCACTGAAATTCTAACTAAGATCTATATTCTTGGAACTGTGAAATAACTTCTTATTAATTTATCATTTTAACAACTCCCTGTATATACGTTAAACTAAGATTGTCCTGGTAAAGATCTATGAGTAGTGGCTGTAACTCTATGTGGAGTTTAAACTGAACGTGGTCAGTCTAAGATACCCCCATCTACCAGTTACTCAAAATCTGAAGAAACAATTACTTTTACAAAATGACCATATTACTGACCTCTAGAAGTTTTAACGTACAATTGTACTGATTTAAATTTGTATAACTTACTTACCTTAACTTTACTTCAGGCAGTAATTAAGCGTCAACATCATCCATCTTAACCATCGTAGTATCTAACATTATTATTACCATGTTCCATAATAAGAAGAATGATTTAACTTAGATTTAACTACCTACTGAATGATCTGTTTGTGATAGTCTTAAATTTCATGAGTGAATGTAACAAATAAGTACAGTTTAATTGAGTTAAAATGAATAATTCAAGAACGACAACATTTACAGACTACTTAGAACTCAATGGATTTCGTTGCATTTAGTTTCATCAGCTACATGTATGCTGGTGATATCTGATGATTCAAAATATGAATACACATGTTAATTAGGTTAATTGGAATACTTAACACGTAACATTAGAATGTTTAGAGAGTAAAACTGTAAAGAAATTGGATTTACAATGTTTCTAAATAAATTAAATTCATACTCTAAATGTTTAATTACGTAATATTATGAAAAAGGTTTACAAAATAACTCAATGGGTCATGTAAGAATGAAAGTTTAAGTGAATAATAAAGAAAAGGTTCGATTACGTAATTACGAACACGTAGTTCTTATGAATAAATGAAGAAATACAAGAATACAACCCATCGACTTTCTGTACTCACTACTTGGTAACGAAGACTGGATCATATATTCATAATAAATACATATTCGTAATTATGTAATCGAATTCTTTCAATTATACACTGGAACTCTCATTTTTACCTGACTCTATGGGTTATTTTTTGAACTTTTTTTCATGTTACGTAATTAAACCTTACAATATTCACTTGATTGATTTATAAATACTTCACAATTTCACTTTCTAGATAATCTATTAAACATTTCAATTAACATAACACGTGTAATAAGAATCTAAGTTATCTAAAGTCAATAACCTGTATGTAGCTGATGAGACTGAATGCAACGAAACACATTGAATTTAAAGTAATCTAAAAATAGTAGGATGAATTTGTATATTCCCATTGATTTGTTATAGACTGAAGGTAGTCAGTCACTGTTGCTATACGTACATGCTGAGCGGACTCAGTAGTCTAGTGGTGTACGCGGTGGTGTTTGACATGAAACGGGCTGGGTTCGAATCCCACTGTGAACATTAACACTGGGATGCAGGTACATCCAGCCGATGAGTCCCAAATAGGACGAAACGCGCGTCCTAGAATCCACTTGTCAGTCACAATCCAAATTAAATAATCTACAAATGTTTTCATTCTTGCATTATAATTGAAAGTTTTGAAGAGAACCATTTGTATGATTAAACTTAAACTTCATAATATAAGCCTTAACTATATTTCAACTTGTATACATCAAACACTACACCAAATCAGTTGCTAACAGAATGAGTCTTACAATAATGATGAAGTTAGATTTCTATTTTAAAATAATGGAAATCTGTAAAAGTTTAGTAGATTGAATGATTTTTGAGATAGTTACATACTACTGAAATTGTATTTGCTAACTAATGAGTAATGAGTTTATATCAATCAGAAATATTTTTCAATGAAATGAGTGAAGCCTAATCAAGCTAATGTAGTGGATTCAAATAGTTTATTACTTCTTCAAGGCTTATTATTAGCTTTTCAATCTTCCTGTTACAGAAATATCATTAATTAAGCTTATTCATCTTAGTATGAATATAATCAACTAGTCCACCTTGGAATCTATTCTTGTAGTCGTAAATAGTTCCATGGAAACTTCATCATCGTCCATAAAATCTAAATTATACAAAATTTCGTAAATACTGATTACTCAATCAACTCGATCTTTTTTTCAAAGTTATCTACATGGTCAATAGGAATCTGCAGAAATAAGTAAGTCTTCACATTCGATATATTATTAAAGTTGTTACCGTACACAAAGCGAAGTCAGAACTGTGGATACAGAAGAAATTACTTCAACCTCTGGTCTCATTCCATTTGGAATCCCCCATAGGATTACATCCCGTCCCAATCCCGAATAATGGAGGAAAGCTGAGTATGAGGTTAGTAACCCAATCCCGTAAAAACCAATCTTACTAAAAAAAGTACCAACCAGAAAAAACCTTATTATGAATTAAACCTGAATATCTTACACACTGTTCGTTATTTAATATTTAGATTCTACCCTATTTGTTTCGCGAAATTCTTACATGCTATCTCTTTCTTCTATATTAATCACTTTCTCTTACTAGTGAAAGCACTTCTGTTTCCATCCACTTATGAGAAACATTCCGTTTTCTAGTTTATTACGTAACGTAACTTTAAGATTACTCCTTCTGATCTACTTATCCTAAACTCATTATGTATTATTCTGAAGTGTCCATATTATTGTCTATTTAACCTGATTTCGAAGAGTTCTGTCTTCACTCGATTAGTCTAAATACGAATGTCACTATTCATTTTTGTTACTATGCTCGATTTATCGTGGTTATCATTTTATCATACACTTTCTATCGTTTGTTCTTATGTTTGACCGTTTGTAATAATATTTTGACATTATGCTTATGTATATGATTTAACCGCTAAGCAAGCGAAGTCGCTGAAATGAGATTTCTTCGCCAGACGAAATGTATGTTTTGTTTTCGCCTGTTATTCATTGAATCAGTAATGAAGTAACTGTAATAGAAGCTTAATATAAGCAAAGTAAATTGGTTCCCATTATTTGTTTCAATCTACATAAGAAGAAGAAGGAATTATTTGATATATTCTACATCATCAATTTTGCTTCATAATAAAAAATAAACTTTTCCCAACAACTTTCAACGTTCTGAACACTATACAGTCGTAGTTTTCATGCATTTTTATGTTATCTAAAGGAAAAATCATTCCTTTCTAAAGTTCGTAATAGAAGTGGAAAGTAGTTTACTGATTGTTTAGTCCCTTTACTTTGTTTCCAGCGAAAGATTCTTTTCTATAATGTAACCCTTTTATTTCATTATCGAACCAATTATCAATGCTGACCTGTAAGCCATATAATACTGGATTCATGATATTCATATTTCATTACAAGTACATTACCCATAGATCGAAAATATCGATCGGCAAACTTCATGGGTCCGATTAAACAGACTTTTTTCGACAAATTTTTAATGTTTTTACTGACGCACCGTATCAGACTAAAATCCCCGGGACAAGTGAAGTTTATATTTCTAAGGTTGAATTTTCTAACACTCTCCTACAGTTGTGCTAATGTAGCGTCACCACAGACACTGAATATCTGAAGGTAACAATTTACTGTGATTAAAGTCCTATACAACCAGCTGTTCGACATTTTTCAAAGTTGTCTTCTTTTAGTTTTACCGCTCTATAAACAATTTACCAACCAATAAATCTCTTGGGGGTTGTGGAGATAGTTAGTTGTCAATCCTGATATCACGAATTGTTCTGAATCAGACAACCATTGATTACCTGGAAGTACTGGACAGCTATTTCTTCCTAGTATGGGACTCTTCAGCAGTGCGCACCCACGACCCTGTTGGGGATCGAACCCAGGACCCTCTGGAGCCAGAGAGTCCGATTCAGAACATTTCGTGATATCAGGATTGACAATAAATCTCTATCTGATCATCTCAATATAGTTTCTCGACAATTACTTAAAAATAAAAACTACAACTGAGTAACAAATACCACATTTCTCTATTCAAAAATAATCAACCAATCTAGCTACAAGTTACTCTTATTAGAAGAATCATCATTCAACTTCATCTATTTCATTATCAACATGAATAGAAATGATTCAATCAATAAGTGAAACAAACAAATAAGGTTCGAATCTTTCTAGTTGTTATTGACTAACCTTGGCATACAACATACAAACCGGACAGGATAATTCCAATCAATGCAAGTAATTTAGCTGTTGTGAATACATTTTGAATTGTTGTCGCCCATTTTACTTTCATTACATTTATCCATGTTAAAAATGCTCAAATAAGTGAAATGCAAACATAGAAACAGGAAATTAATACAAATAAATATAGTGACATGGATAGGGTTAAGGTATTCATTCATTGTGTACATTAAATAATCAGTTTTAGTTAACATGACTTATAGTTCTAACAAACGAACATTAGAGTTTTGATCAATCACTGGGGGGGGGGGGGGAGTTATTGCTTTCAAGGTTGAATGAAGAATAGAAGTCGTCACAAGTGATATTGTTATTCTAGACCGATTGATGTGTAATTTTAATCCGAAAAGAACTATAAGGTACCCTACGTTGTTTTCAGATTCGGGGTTATCATACATGACACTTATTTATGATTGTGGCAATGAAACGGCTGTTCAAGAACGACGAAAATTAGGAGTTGGTGTGATAATTCGTCGCAATCTTTGCTGGAATAAGAAATCTATAAAAACAGAATCATCTATTTACTGTTCTAAGTTAACACTTCCCGGATTAACGCTCCTGATAATGCCTTATATTATAGGAGTCGGTTAAGACCGATTTACATTTTTGGTTAGGATTAGGTTAGGGAATCAGGTTTGGGTTAGGAGTACGTCAGTTGTTTAGGACTATGTTTGTAATGCAAATGTACATTGTGATGCAGGTATTACGATTTTCGTCCTTCTATTGGTATTTACAATTTATTAATGTCACAAAAGCAGTTTGTACTTTATAATCTAAATGGTTTACGCATAAACATCAGTCACTTCTCTTATCTTGACGTAATTGGCTGATTGTTTCCAAGGTCACGTTTTTAAGTTCGTTTTCAGAAACATAAATCATATTTGCTTAAGCTTTTATTATTTATGATGTCAATTTGTGGTGAGAAATTCAAAGACGTGTGCTTCGTTTCATTTGAGTGCATTTATCTGAACTTACCGTCAAATCTCTTTATTATATTGTTAGTTATCCCCTCCCATCCCCCTCAAATAATTCCTTATAACAGGTGTTCAGATGTCAGTTGAACACTTTGTCTACTCATCATTATTTGGAAGTTTTCAAGAGAACTCTAGAAACCGCCGAATTACTTATTTATTATTCTGACTGAACAATTACTGGGTTTTGTTGCCATTTATAGAATACTTTCTGTTAGCAACCTGAATTTCAAGATCATATTTAGTACAAACAAAACCTTTTCTTCCCTGCATGTTATTGAAGTACTCTTCCTATTTCACTTTTCTTGCCATCAGCTAAAGAGTAGAATACTTCTAGGAACAAGAGTACATTTTAAAGCTTCCTACAATTAGTGTATAAAACTAAACTGATAAGCTCATGGTAATGCAACACATTTAACTTAACTAATACTTTGGCATATTCAGTTTCAATAAAGCTTCTTCTTTACTTTTCAGTAATTTACTGAAGAGTTATTTCTTTAATGTTATCTTAACTTATTGCATCCTACAGTAATAATATAAGCAAATACTGATCGTTCATGTAGATTAGTCCTTATATTTATTCATCTATCTTAATACTTTGAATTCTGAAAAGCTTGCAAATGACCTCTTTCCAAGTAAGATATATTCTTAGTTGTAAACTTAAACAAGTAGGTTATTTCGATTATTCGAACTAATTCACTAACTATCACATGTATAAAATAGTAACTATCTTCTGTAGTGGGATCGGGCGTCAAGTATCATCTACCAATATACCAGCCAGCATCATTTGATGCTGTGATATTCAACAATAAAGATTAGAGTCAAAGGATTTGAACCACTTGAAGTTAATCATTTGTTTCTATATCAGAATTATTTTAGAAACCGCCTAATGTTATATCTAGAGTCAAAACTATGTTAGGTGAGGCTACATACTTGGAACCAACAAAATAATTGAAAATATCGTTGGTGACTAGTTTTCATTGTTTATTAGGTAGACAGGCTGAGTATGTTAGTAGATGCTCTTGGTATGAACCTGTTATAATCCATTACACCTGAGGAAGTAAATGGTCAGCTACAGTGATGTAGACAAAATGATTGTTTACTTTTAGTGCATTATTGACTCATGAAAGGCAATTCAAAGGTCGATCTAATGGAAGGTTTTTCTCAGTGAGTCACACTTTCAGTATATCCACAGAACTATTCTCCTGGAACTCAGTGTCAGTATACAAAGTCTTTTTTTTTTAAATGTAGGAGGTTTAATCAAATTGTCACTTAGATTTAGGTTACTCCCAATAAACCTAAAACAGTAGCTGTTGTAGATAAAGTATCCTTCACATTTTAACTAATTTATGGTTCAGTATATTCTTAGTGGATATTTATCTAACTCTATAAGGATACAGAGTATTTATAATTATCTGTTGAGGCAAGAGCTAGTAGTTTCCATGCAACTACAAATCAGAATGAGCTGCCTGAACTAAGTCATATACTGGTGTCTAGACTACTACAGAGTACCAATATAAAACGAAAAAAATATCTTATGTCCAGTCGTTTATAATAGTTCCTACTTTTATGTAGTTTCATGATGAAATTCATCGTTAGAAGTCGTACTTATTTTCGCATCAAGTCGAGGAGTATATAAATAGGAATTGTTATATGGCAGCTACAACTTACAGAGTTGTGTACTTGGCTTTAAGCCAAGTATCTAAACAGAATTAGATTAAATGTTACTACGAAATGTTACTTAATGGTTAAAAGTCAACTGCTTAAATCATTAAGGCATTACTCTAAGGAGGTAATGAATATTTATTATTTAGTATGTTATGCCGGAGCACTAAAGAAGAGTACTAAACTCTCAGAACTGTGTTTTAGAACACTATTTCAATTATTCTAACTGTGGGTAATATAAACATTTCTTTCCCATCATTGTTAAGCTTTTCTTACCCTATCCTTCCGTTTAGCACATTTTCTGTTATTATATTGTCTTCTGTTATGGACTACAGTTAATTGGTTGCGTACAAGTTGTCCCTATTCACTGCACTGTTTCCTTTGTTCTATATTAACGTTAGCTTCCTAACTGGTTGACTGTGTGCTCTGGTTTTATGTATATATAATGGAATGCATGAAATATAATTCGATTCTGTCTGGTTGGTCTCTCGGCTTGTGTTCTTCTTATTCTGGCTTGGGACTCAATGATTATAGGGCAGACGCACAATTATCGACTAGGCGCACTTAACTGACATTCGGTCAACCAACCATAACAAAGTAATACTGTAGAAATAAGTTATGTAACAATAATGAATTAGCATATTGAACTCTTTTTTTTAACTTACTTATGGATAAAATTGACAAACTAAGTATAAGTATGTGTGGTGGATTACAATTTGGATAAATTGGATAAAGAATATAATAAGCGAAACCGAATGCAGTAATTGCTATAGTTGTTGGTCGAATGACAATAAGATTCACCTGTCATAGATAGATAGATAGATAGATGCATAAATATTTTCTTACCCATAATTGTAGAAATGCTGGCAGATTACCAAATGCTTTTTTTATGTATACATAATCCCCACCACTATCGGTAATTGTTGTACCAAGTTCAGCATAACACAGTGAACCCAATAGTGAAATGATACCGCTTAGAATCCATATAATTATTGAAATGCCAGGACTTTGTTCACTATTTTCCAGAACACCTTTAGGCGTAACAAATACACCAGAACCAATAATTGAACCAACCGTAATAGAAACACCACTCCATAAACCTAGCTGACGTTTCATTGCAATTTTATCATTCACATTGCTATCCGTAATTTCGTTATTTGATGTTTTACTTAATGAAGAATATGAGAGTGGAAACATAAATAAAGTGAGAAGGTTAATACAGAAGAATGTGTAATAAAAGGGATTGTATGACAATAAAAATAGGATTCTAAGATTAGTTTCTTAGAAGTATGATTTGACTAACCATGCTAACAGAAAGAATTATGAACAGAACCTGAGTTATCTATATATCCATTGAGAAAAGCAGTAAATATCCTTACTTAGTAGCTTAGTCGGTCGTCAGTTAGTTTATAAAGTGATAGCATTGTCAATATCTTAACTGGGATACAAATACATTCTGCTAACGAGTTATAGGAAAGACAATAGTCGTATCTAGGTTTCCACTGTCAGTCATAATTAAACTTTATTGAAACTTTAGTTTTCTGGAATGTTCTTACATCTGACTGACCTTCATAATATATGATTTTGAATGCACTTTGAAAAATCAATTACTTTCCTACTGATGTGAGTTTTGTGCATGGACTAACGAAGAACTACTGACACTCTATAGTTACATTGACTAATAATAGTTTAAATCATTCAAACAATAAATTCAGTGTAGGTAGGGAATTATGTGACACTGAGTTATAATTACTTTCTATTAAGTGTAAAGGATTCGAAGTCAGTCGTAACAATTGTTATTCAGTTAGTTTTGACTCTGAAGAATTTTCTGAAATGGGCTAACCGACTAATGATAAAATTTAGATGGTTAAACGTTTACCACGAAATCTGATGACCATGGGTTCAATTTATTGGCAGAATCTAGAGTGCTTGCATCTTTGGGGGTGTTCAGTATTCCATTGTTTTTAATGGTATCCCATCAACAATAATCTGTGACGAACATCAGCAATGTTCCTTAGCGTTTAGGAGTTTAACAATACTTATAGCAAGTAGACATTTTTTAGAAGCTTTAGAATATTAAGCAATTATCTCCAACTCATTCAAACATGAAAATATTATGCATCCAAAAGTGACATCATTTGCTGTTGGAAAATAGAACTATCTTACAGTATTGCAGGAAAAACCTAACAGATTATATTTCTATCTCATGACGTAGATGAAAGGCAAGTGTAGGTGGACTATCTGTGTGTAAATGAATTATTGGTCAAGTCAATGTACCTTGTATAGGCTCCTGTCCTTCTGACTATATATATATATATATATATATATATATATATATATATATATATATATATATATATATATATATATGGTTTAAGAGCATTATTTTCAGGTTTTATGCAATAAAGTTTCCCATATAGTTTTTGGTTTACTTCCTCTGCACAATTTAAACGAACTATAGAGTATAATTTATTCTAGTTCGAAAGGGCAAGATTCGCCCTGAAGAAGATTACATTTTCAGTAATAATGAACACTCACTGTTAAAATGTATTTAAAGAATTCTTGGGATTAGTATCACAAATGTGTAGATAGTACAATTTTCGCATAAATGCAAGATTAGAAAATGCACATCTATGTCTTAATCCTATCTGCTACCGTTATGTAGTGATCGTGAATGCATATTGTAATGATACAATAATCTTATACTTTCCGGCACAATCGTCCAACCATACCAGGCAGGTTGGTTGAAGAGCGATAATACTAAAAAACGGAAACTGAATTTACACTGTTGACAACATATGTATGTGACAGTAGTGACTTTTCCCCTCGGGCAAATAACATATGAATTGATGGAGTCTCTAAATAACGGGTGAAGAGGGTCCGAGAAAGACTGGTCTGATAAGTGAAATATCCCATATTCCATCCCCCACTCCCATATATTTCTGTCACCAGAGGTAATAACTCAATAAAAAACATTTTATGACTAACCGGAAAGCGACAATTACCTTTATTCGGCTGATATCGCTCGAGATCAACCATGATCTAAGTTGTTAGAAGTACTAAAATACATGTACGTTTTCTCATATACTGAAGTTGAGAATAAAATGCAACACATCTTATGTTAGTCGGGATGTTTCATGAATCATGCAAATAACAGAATCAAGTTCTGTCTAATAGATTACATATGTCAAAATATTTAAGATACTGAGTGTTCGTTGGCCGGAAACCATCATCAACAGCCTACTATTAGAGAGAACAAATAAACTTCCAGCTGGAGAGGAAATTAGGAAATGACGTTGGAAATGAATAGGACATACGTTGCGGAAAACATCAAACTGCATCCCGAGGCAAGCATTAACTTATAATCCTGTTGGAAAACGGAAAAGAGGAAGGCGAAATAACACACTGTGTGGAGAATCGGAAACAGACATTGAAAAGATGAACAGAAACTAGAAACAGCTGGAAAGGATTGCTGAGGACAGAGTTGAATGGAGAATACTGGTAAGCGGCCTATGTTACTTTGTGAGGGGTAACGGGCGTAAGTAAGTAAGTAAGTATCCTTAACCAAGCAGTCGTAGTAATACCTAATTAGAAATTTTATAAAATGACTTATGTCCAAGTAAACTGAACAATACATGACACCACGCTATAATAATATATTACCTGTTTCAATTAACTAACAATTCATTGTTTGGGCTTGTCACAGATTAATTTTGGTTGAGTATCACTGAAAACTAAGGAGCAGTAGATATCTGTTTCATCCTAGTGTGTAACTTTTGACTAGTGTATACTCAATTCCGTCAGGAAATCGAACTTAGAGCTCTCAGGTCTCAATGCAAACACTTAACCATCTGCACCAGTGAAACGGCCAGAGTCCGATGATAGAATTCCAACTTGCATCGATTTGTTATTTAGCACGAAAATCACCCATTGTCATTGGCGATAACTCTCTCACTAATAACAAGTGTAAACCTCCCCCCCCGGTTACGAACCAGTGGTGCAGATTTTTAAGTGTTCTTCGTGAGTCTTGAAAGCCTTGAGATAGTTTGCCTAAATTAATCGAAGGTGCGTACCTCTGAGGAGTCCCATATTAGAGCAAAACAATTTTCAAATATTTTCTAGTTTTCAATGCCGTTTAATTAATGTCAATTAGTGAAAGATACATGCAAGCAAACCTTTTTACTTATCTCCACAAATGATTTTCTCAATTCAATTTATTATTGTGTCAAATAAATTAAACCTTCATGGATATGATGGTTCAATACTAAACGTGATGGCATCACTATTTTCAGGTTATTCAACTTATAAATATAAATTAGAATTTTAATTACAAATGCGAATCCATCATAGCACAGTGGTGAATGATTTCCGATGACTCGCTGATGAATGTATTCATTTTACTTCTAGACAACGAATCTAATATCCATACTTATCCAATGGACATTAACTCCGCCTGAAATCCTCCTACGGTTGCTGCCAGTCACAAACTCGGATAAAAGACGAGGGTTGGGTATAAGGTTAGAAACCCCATTCGATAAAAAAACAACCCTGAAAAAAGGCTGGTTAGATTAAAAAACATTTTTAACCATTTTGACTTTTTTGTAGGAGTTGGAAGGTTTTTATTTCGGAGATTTATGATGCCTTATGATGAAAGCTGAGAATGAAGAGCACTTGGGAAGATCTGGAAAAGAAAGCCCAGGACAAATTTGGTTGGAGAATGCTGGTCAAAGGTTTATGTCCCATATGGGGTAACAGACATTGATTGGTTGTTTGGTCAAACCAATCAACATTAGAAATATTTAAAGTAAGCCAACAGTCGTTTACATTGAGTAAATACGTTGCATTTCATGCATTGAGTTTGTAATTATTTGAAATGGATAATGGGCATACATATTGGTTTCCACGTTCACAAATTTTATCGTACCTAACAATTTTGATCTTTACAATTGGGGGTTGTGGAGATAGTTAGTTGTCAATCCTGATATCACGAATTGTTCTGAATCAGACAACCATTGATTACCTGGAAGTACTGGACAGCTATTTCTTCCTAGTATGGGACTCTTCAGCAGTGCGCACCCACGACCCTGTTGGGGATCGAACACAGGACCCTCTGCCTCCGCGACGAGCGCTTTTGATCTTGTTTTTTTTCATTTAAAAGGCAAGTCAATACTATAATTTACTAGAGTGTAATTATCATTCAAATTTTCATTTTAGACTAAGATTAGATCTGTAGTTTTCATCGTATATATCAGGCTATACTACTCTGATATATTCACACCAGATAATTGTAAGTAACTCTCAACGCTTGAAAGTAACAATTTAATGAGGAACATGGTGAATATCAGAAGTGTTGAAAAGAACAAATAAAAAAAGGAAATACTAACACAATCTCCCTACCCTCCTCTTTCAGATATACATTCATTAATGACTAGTATAAGTGAATAATCCTTACTTCGAGGTATTATAATAATTACTATTGCAATCTAAGATTTGTTCTTCAGTGAATATATCGATATGAAGGTACGTTTTATTTGAACAACGCATGTACAAGATGATTTACAGATTAGAATGAATTCATGTCAAATGTCGACGCTACACATCAGCTTCAAATAGCCAACATGAATTTGATATTATCATTATTATTATTATTATTACGCAACATTACATAGACAGTGATCAGTCGTTAAGATTAATTCCAAAGCTGAACAGTAATTTCATAAAGATAGGAAGTGAATATTAAATATTTGACAAAGATTGTAAAGTATCGGAGGTCATTCATACGTAGTTAAATGAAGAGTGTATGATGTGATGACCTCTCATTGTCATGGTAAGAGAAAACAAGTTCAGGAGACATGCTCAGATAGCATGATTTTTTTCAAATTTCATTCAATCAACATTTATTCATGACGTCATTTCATCAACTTTGTTATACATAATCATTCATTTGTTATTATTGTTCTTGGTTATTAATTAACTGTTACGTCATACTCTCTTCATTTAACTGCGTATGAATGACCTCCGATACTTGACAATCTTTGTCAAATATTTAATATTCACTTCCTATCTTTATGAAATTACTGTTCAATTTTGAAATTATTCTTATTGACTGATCATTGTCTGTGCAATGTTGCGTAATAATAATAATAATGATAATATCAAATTCATGTTGGCTGTTTGGAGCTGATGTGTAACGTCGACATTTGAAATGAATTCATTCCAATCTGTAAATCATCATTTTTTCTTGTGTAGTTCTAACGTATAATCATATCAGATATGAATTTCTTGAACAAACGATTCGTTTAGTCAGTATTTCAGTGCGATATTATGAATTTGTTTAAATTAAACAACCATTAGCAGGCAGGATGCATTGAACAACTGTTTCATCCTACTATGGTACTCTTCAGCTTTGCATATTCATAACGGTTCTAAAGATCAGACCCAGTATATTTTGGTTACACTTATCCTCAGAATTTACACTACATACACATGCGTGTCTCTTTAACCGTTCCTACAATTTACTATAGACACCTAGTTAGTAAAAAGATAATATCTTGTAACCTAATGATGTCATATTCGAAATCATTGGAGTTTGCCTATTTCGTCAGGGATAAGTAAATAATTAATGAACAATGTCCATTATGTCATTCAGAGAGAAGTCATGACAAGATAACTAGATAGTTCATTAGTACATAACAATTTTTTCTCACCCTCTCTTCATTACTTTTCTAGCCCTACCTTTTGAGTCAATTTTATCAAACAGAAATTAACAATAATTAGATTCAGTTCACTAGTTTTAGAAGGGTAGACGAATTATTCATTTCTGTAAAAATATTGCCTCTTTTCCTAATGATGAATAGTAATAATCGTGAAGGTAGTATTACATAATTCGGTGTACATTTATTTACATCGACTAAGAATTTATTCCAAATCAAGTTATCGTTGGTTGGATAGTCATCGTAGTTATCGACATTTAGTGACAAATAGCCAAAACTATGTTTGTAGTTGACTGATTTATAAGTAAACATATGTCGTATTGTATTGAAGTGTCACCAAAGTATGCAGTTCATGCCTTTCGATTAGAAGAACTTTATTGGACCGTAAATCACGATAGATGGTATTAGTCAATATAAAATGAAATGAAAAACATTATGTTTTTACACTATGAGTATGTTTTTCAGGATTCACGCAACACGTTTTAAAGTATTAATGGATATTGGTGACTAATTTACTGGTGAGGAGAACAATTAGCAGTTCATGGTATTTTAGATGAAGTCGGGTTTTTGACAACTTACGTCACCTATGGCGTAGGCAAGATATTTGCGTCTCAACAAAAGGAAGAGTGTACTGCACCACAGTTTGTTCTGTCTTACTGTGTGGATGTGAGACATGGTCATTAATGGTAGACGACAATCGAAGGTTATTAGTTTTTGGTCGTCAATGTCTTCGAAACATTGTTCGCGTTAGCTGGGATCACTGAGTAAACGATAACGAGGTAAGACGATGAGTATTAAGGAAAGGTGGTAAATCAGTCGACGAAGTTGTGAATCTTCATTGACTGAGGTGGTTGGGATATGTGCTACGTATTCCCAATCACCGCCTATTTCAACGCGTGATGTTGGCTGATATAAAAACAGGATGGAAGAGAGTTTGGGGCGACCAAACTAAAACATGGTATCAGTTCATTAACTCACTGAAGGCTTGTTTGGGTCATGTCGGTAGCTGCAGATTATCTGGTTGGGGTCCGCGAGAATTTTGTAACAGGTGGCTGGAAACTTGACAGTGCTGAGAATTGGTCACAGTGGCATAGATGTATCCACTCATTTTCCTCCATCAAATCATAAGCTTAAAATTATTTCATAACTTACTTTCCACGCTCCATTGCTTCCTCCTTGAACTATATTCTATATGTTCAGTGGTTTTTGTATTTTATCACTAATATCATTTAAGCAACTTCTATTTCTACTAATAGGATGTTTATTTTTGTGTGCTTTGGAAGTATGGCAACTTAGACCGTTGCACACATTTGCCAGGTTCTATGTTGATCATACATACATACAGAGTAGATCTGATCATATTTTACGAAGAATCAAAGTAGTTTATCACAAAATGTTGCGACATTTTTTAAACAATGTAGATCGAATTATGTCATCGTCATATTTCGATAGTCATTGAAGCTAATAACTATACAAATAGTCTAGTAGTCTGTATGGTCGGATATTATATCATCTCAGTTATCTAAAAATCATGTCAGATAGATAAGAAATCGTAAATGAAATGAAACATAGTCGAAACAGTATTCTTATACATTATCTAAGTGAAGCTAATTCATTCTTTGAATTATACTTCTGTAAGTTACATAATCAAACCAGATTATGTAATCAGAAATCAAAATTAACTATTAGATTTAATGAACAGCATAATATAAAGCAGTGATTACTTTCAATGACTAACAATCTATGCCTTCATAACGGTTACCAAAGTAAAATTGTTAGTTACAAAATGATTAGTGTGTCTGTGTGTGTGTATGTAATGTTAACTTCAATAGATCTACGCAATAGTTGAAATGATACATGTCATTAGTTGACTGAATAGATCTAAGCTGAATACAAATTTAAACAAGTGTTTGATTAAAGATTATGTAATGATCTTGAAGAGTAATATGGTCAATCAATCTAATCTCAATAACAAGTTGTTAACAGTTATGAAAATTAGTCTCTGTCCACAAAAGAAACTCATTTACACTTCAAACAGTCAATAAATTTACAAAATTGGCATGTTGTATACTAAATGTCAATAGTTTAGCAAACAATATTTCTCTATTAGACAAAAGAACCATTTATTATACGTGTGCAATCATACATAGCGATTTTTATAAGTTGTAATTAGGTATTGTGAAGGTTACTGAGTGTTAATTTGATATCACGAATTGACTGACAATTATTGATCAACAGGAACTAACACTGGACAGCCATTTTGTCCTAGTATGAGACTCTTCAGCAGTACGAGTCCATGACCTCATCAGGGATAGAATATATGTCCCTTGGCTCCACGGGAAACACTTTTTCATTAAACCATTGAATCGGCTCCCAACGGTCAATATTTTGTATTCAGTCAATTCGTATTACGTTTGTGCTACTTCATACATTGGCATCGATGGGTAATTACCTCACACTCGATACGGTTGAACTCTACCGATTACATCCTTTCACTAGAATTGCAGGAATTACCTTGAGGAGTTAATCACTAATGACTTGATATTAGTTGTATATTATATGATATTTTTTAACTATGGAGAATAGGAGGTTACATAATAGGTTATTTAGAAATTTCAAATATATTACACGAGTGTTACGTAATTATCAAAATGATGAAGAAATGAGTATAATCTACAAATTGGACGAATAAGAGATAAATGTTCACGTATCGAGGATAGTACTAATTATATGCAGATAGAAGTGAAGGTTTACCAGAATGATTCTTTAATTTCTTATAATTTCGAATCATATTGACAAACCTCATCTTCTATCTGTACATAATTAGTACTATCCTCGATACTGATCTTAATCAGGTGGGCAATTATCTCTTATTCTTCCAATTTGTAAAGCAATTTCATTTCGTTGTCATCTTGGCAATTACATAAAATTCATGTTGTACTTTTTGAAACTTGAAATTTCTAGATAGCCTATTATGTAATCTCTTTCTATAGAAACATATCTTGCGAAAATGTCTATAAATAAATAAATAAATATATATATATATATATATATATATATATATATATATATGATTATAGAACTATAGTAAATGGTTATTTTGTCTAATAGAAAAAATAATTGTATTTACTTCTTTCATAATAGATAACTAATGAAATGAATGATTAGGATGTTTGGATGTAAACTTACCATTTCTTCATATTTCACTTTCTCTAATTAGAACTTGTCCTACGGAGTTTGTTGGTTGCTTTTTGAATACTTTTGAAGGAGTGTGAACTTTCGGTTGTCGGGTGTTATCTAATTACGATGAAATGAAGTTTGATACAATGAGAAAGAATAGTTGATTAGTCATATATATTAAATATGTCTGTTTGTTTATTGGTTTATTTAACTTTTCAATCTTAACATGTTTTTGACCTCTTCCATCTAATTGGTTAACACTTATAAGCATCATATTGAGTTTATTGTTTAGTAACTTATTGACCATTCAGCAACAGCCTACTTTGGAAGAGAATAAACCAAATTCCAGCTGAAGAGGAAATCAGGAAACGGCGTTGGAAATGAATAGGACATACATTTCGGAAATCATTAGACTGTATCACGAGACAAGCACTAACTTGGAACCCAGTTGGAAAACGGAAAAGAGGAAGGCCAACGAACACACTGCGTCGAGAACTGGAAGCAGACATTAAAAGGATGAACAGTAACTGGAGACAGCTGGAAAGGATTGCTGAGGACAGAGTTGAATGGCGAATACTGGTGAGCAGCCTATGCTCCTCCTAAAGGGGTAACAGGCGTAACTAAGTAAGTAACTTATTGACCATAGGAAAAAGTGAAGGCGCGTGTTGGAATGATTCATAAACTATCCAAGGAGTATAGCAATTGTAGCTAATCAGCGATGATCTAAATGTTCTGAAATCAATCAGAGGTCGCCTATTGTAATACTTATGTTTGTCTCCAGAAAACTGAGAAGTGGTGACGTGAAGTTCAGATTTTTCAGGAGTAAGACAGTTATCACTAATGTCAATGAATAATCATCGCGCCATATCAGCAATTGATGGAAGTGGAAATTCCACTAGTGGACACCAACCACCCTAATGGTGAGGATGGTTAAGAGTTGGATTTCTTGGTGGAGTCCAGAGTGAGCACTGGTAGGAAGTTTTATACTAGAAAGAAACAACTGTCCAGTGCTCCCTGGTTTTCAGTAGTATCCAAACAACAACAATCTATCATAAATGAAAACAACTAAAAAACATTAATAATAAGCACTCATTTTTTGACACAGAGTAAACATTTCAGTGTTAAATGCACCGAACAATGTGTATCACACATATTATCACGAAAACTTAAACCAAAACTCTTGAACCAAACTAACTTAAATTAAGTCGTAGCATAACGATTACCGTGAACCCTAGGAGACTGTCGGTCCAACGGTATACAAAATCCGATTTAAAGTACAAATGAAGGGTCATAGAACATGAGTATTACATAACTATATGGACCAGTTACGATCTAGTTATCTTCTTAACCTAAAGGTAGAAAAGCTTACAATAAGTGTGAATAATTAAAGTAATCATGGAAGATCAGTACATGATTCGTAAATATTATCTTTTCTGCCAATAAAATATAAACTAATGATTATTGTTTTTCGATTGGATAAAACTGACTGTAAATTCATAGGATTAGTTGGCTCTTTTCTACAGTGAAATTTAGAAAGTCTATTCTGACTTCTTAAAATAATCATTCTTGTCCCTATACTCAAGCTTGATTAGGTTACATGTATTTATAACGCTAGTAATGTTCAGTAAATGCTTTATATTCAGTGAATTTCAGTCAGTTTTTCATTCGTATAGTGGGTAAGTGATACTTATTAGAGTGTGACTTTACTCAAAGATTTCATTGCATACAATGTATTCATTCTAAACTTTTTACTATGAACATGTCAGAGAAGAATAATCTTGCATCAATAAATCAATCAATACCTGTTATCTCATGTGGAGCATAAACTGACAACCAACATTCTCCAACCAAATCTACTGTCATTTATTCTTTACACGTTTTCCTAAGTCCCATTCATCCTTTCAAGTCTGCCTCCAGTTCGCGGGGCAACGTGTTCTTTGGTTTTACTTCTTTCCTCCGGCCTCAAAAATTCCAAATTAGTACTTGTCTCCTGATACAGTTTAGTGATTTCCTCAATGTGCATCCTATCCACCTTAATAGTCCTTTCCTAATTTCCACCTCGACTGGATGTTGTTTGGTTTGTTCTCTACCATAGTAGCCCATTGTTGCTGACGGCGTCTAGATAACAGATCCGAAATATGTTGAGTGGATGCCTGTTTACAAATGCCTGTATCTTTTCAATGATGCTTTTCATAGTTCGTCATGCAAATTTCAGCTGCATACAATAGAACTGTTTTGACGTGTACATTGAAAATGTTGACTATGATGTTGATTGATAGGTGTTTCGAGTTTCAGATGTTTTTTAGTTGTAGAAATGTTGCGATTATCTTGCTTTGCTAATCGACGCCTTCACATCTCCATCATATCATATCCTGGTTGTTAATCGAGGATGCTGCCGAGGTACGTAGGTTTTTTCACAACTTGTAGAATTTTTCCGTCGAGTGTAATTGCTATGGAGTTCATCGTTTTGTATCTATGAATCTTGCTTTTGCCTACAATTAATGTAGGTAGCCATTTTATGCTAAATAGACAATATAAAAAGAGTTCAAGTTTCAGCTCGAATCGAGTATTTAAATAGAAACAAACAAGTGAAGTTGTTCAATGGAGCATTCATTATTAACATCGGCATCTTTTATGAATAACCTCAACCAACTCATTCATTATTTATTTTGATAAACAAGTATGATGATAGACAGAATATCAGTTTTTTTTTTTTAGAAAAGCATCCTAAAATTTACTTCGATGATTTGTAGTAAGTACCAATCGACTAACCTTCTCTATTCTATTGTGATATCCTCATATCAAGAAAGTTATTTGTACTTTCATTATCTGGAACATGTTTATTAGATTGATTACCTAACATTTCAGATTTCATATTCTTGTATACCTTCAACTGTAACTAAATAGAGGCTGTTGTTAGTTAAGATAAGTGATTCGTCTGTTCTGTAAATGAGAAGCTACATTTTTCGGTTTTCGGTTCACTGAATAATAATGAATAATCAATGTTACAAAAGTCACGTTTCAGTGACTAACTGTATAATTAACCTTGTAATTGAGTGTTGTGAAGAATATTGAATGTCATCTTGATGTCACGAATTGGTCTGAATTAGACAACGATTGATTACTAGGAACTGACACTGGACAGCCATTTCATTCTAGAAAGAAACTCATCATCAGTACGCATCCACCACCTCTGGCTCCACACGGAACACTTTTTCATTAGACCATTGAGTTAGCTCCCAACGGTCAATATTTTAAATTCAGTCAATTCGTATTACGTTTGTGCTACCTCATACATTGGCATCGATGGGTAACCGCCTCACACTTGATACGGTTGAACTCTACCGATTAAGTCCTTTCACTAGAATTCCGGGAATTACCTTGGGAATTTAATCACTAGTGAGCTGATATTGACTGTGATTGGGTGTTGTAGAGATTATTGTTTAGTTATGTGAAACCTTCAACTCAACAATCTTAATAATAACAGTTAATAACCATCATGCGCCTACAAAAGACTGACTTTAGGATGAAATTTCAGAGCTTCAATAAAATGACTAACCAGTGAAGTTCAGGTGTAAAAGGCGTAACATAGTTACGAACCAGTGATATTGACTGGTGTTTGAGGATGTGGAAACATACTGTTACTCGGATGTTTCACCGTATACGATACAATAGTTTATTGCATTCTAGTCCTAACTAGATAGAATGATATACAATTCTATATTCAATGCTTTATTTCAGCCAAAGCATGTTTATAAAGAATCTCTTTTATATGGTGCTCGAAATCATTCTACTTCATACTGTTTAATAGTGTTTTTATCCGTCTTTGAACCAAACAAACACTATACTATACTTATCAGTAAGTGAATTTGTTAGTGAATAGATAAACGAATAGGCATTCAAGAAGATTTACTGATCATACTTTAATTTACTTAGCCAGTTGTTCGTATTCCAGTGAACCATGATGATACATATTCACTTGTAACAATTCACTTATATTAATTACGTGGGTGAACTAAGTCTATGACATACTTATGCGTGATGTAAGATCGAAATCACAAAACCTCACGACTCGTACATTAGATAACTGTATAGGAGAAGAAAACTCTTTTTGACTATGTGTATAATTATAGACAATAACTTGTTAGTTTTAAACTAACCATGAATCCATATTATAATTTATGCAGTCTACGAGAAAACAATTATACCATAGAACATTTCGATGACTTCATGCCAAACTCCTACTAATTTGCAATCAGAAGAAGTGTCTTTAGCATCATTGAGTCTTCTGTTAACCATACCATCAATAAATTTGTTGACTTGAATACTATAATTTTGATTAAAAGAGATTATAGTTTGTAAGTAGTAGTTGATGAAGAACCAGCTCAACTCTTTCTTATCAATTGATTATTTACATTTCACTTCTCGTAATAAAAAAAGTTACACTAAGTTATTTGCTACATATTATTGATTTTGAATACATGCTTTATGGCTACCAGTGGAACATAGGACTTTTTTCAGTTGAATGTACTCAAATTCATATGCTTCAAAGCCTATTAGGAATGACCAAACCAAGACAATAAGCTAAGGATCAGAATTCAAAAGTGTATAAGTAAATTCAGTTTGGTGAGTTAAGGATTCATCATAATAGTTAGAAGTGGAAATCTCATGTACATGCAATTCGAAAAGTTCACTGAAGTATTAAATCAGAACTACACTTTCCTGATAAATTTGTGCAACTTTCAGTGATCTTGAACAGTCTTTAGGTAATCTCAGTACACTTGATATAAATGAATCATTTATTTTTAGTTGTTTGTTTTCGTCAAAGACTGATGCTAGTTGAATACCACTGAAAACCAGGGAGCACTGGACAGTTATTTCGTCCTAGTATTGAACTCCTCCGAAGTAGTGCCCTTACTTTGGTTTCCCTGGAGAACATAGGCCAGGACCTTTATGTTTCACGTTGAACACAACCTTCTGCATCACCTGCCGGTGGGAGTTCAGTGGTAAAATTTTCACTATCATCAATTTGTAATGTAGTTTGACGATAAAACAATGTCACCCATTATCTCACTCTTTAAGAATCTGAACTCCACCAGTCAATATTTCACACTAAAACTTCAGAAATATCCTGGAATTAGTCACAAGCAACCTGAATATTGCAACCGAATTAAGATGGTCTTATGGAGATATTTATTAAGTTTAATTATTTGTATTCGCCATAGATCAGTGTTGGTTAGGTATCATTAGAAATCGGGGAGCACTGGATAGCTGTCTCGTACTAGTATGGGACTCCTCAGAAAGTGAAATGAACTACGATTTACACGAATAGTGAGTCTATGGAATAGAACAAGATTTATATTATCATGTTTTCTCACAGAAAACATTTAAAAAGTGTCGAAAATTATCGAGAAACAAAGTAGCAGTCGAAGTTTTGGGTCAGAATTTGAATTGAAATAAGTATTACGGTTAGAACTGTGGCCAAGTAATTCAATCATTTTTCCTAGCGCTAATCTTAATTTTCTAACTAAAATGTCCCGCCCCCCCCCACTCCACCCGATATTGCAAGTTTTACTGGAAATGTCAAAACAAGAGTAAGGTACTCTAAGTTTCATCCTACTTCCTTAATAATACAAAAGAATTATATTGTTGATTCGGCATCACGAATCGTCTCCAATTACATAACCATTAAAAACCAGGAATTAACACTAGAAAGATGTTTCGACCTATCATGGGGCTACTCAGAAGTAACTACCACCTATCAGGAAATCCAAATTATGACCTTGAGAATTTGCTGAGAACTCTTAACTGTCATGCTGTAAAATATGCTAGAAACCAGTGGTTGATATTTCTGGAGCTCAGTCATATCAAGTTTTGGTAATTACTTGCCAATATCAATGAGTTAAGTCGTGTAAACAAATAGCTAGTTAACCTCAGTTCATTGTTCTTAAGGTTACGCATTCCCCGCGTATGTATTCACACTAATCAGGAATTCTTTACTCAGACGCGACAGTTGCTCAGTGTCATTTCTTTGACTTCAATTGTCACCTAACTTATGATGTCAGATTCAAATTCATCACTCTCCATCACATTCAACTTCATGTATTTTAGTAGTTGTCTGATCCTTCTATTTTAATTTCTTCATTGTATTTCGTCTTCATCATGAACAATCACCGTAGCTAATTAGCATTCACTAATTTTGCTATTTGTTGTAATGGGGTAAATTATCTAAATCCCAATCTATAGAGTCCGTTCTTCGTGGCATCGAGACCTTTACTCCTACACAATATTTATTGAATAATCAGTAACTATGCTGTGTATTCCTTAAATTGCGTTTATCATAGATTCTTCAACTGTTGTCATAGCTGTCTTCTTTTGCAAGTTATTGTAGTCTCACTATGACTTCATTATCCTAATTTCTGTACACAACTGTATTAGTCCAATCTTTAATGTATTTCGTATTTTCTGTTACTGCTTGGTCTAGCATGTGATATATGAAAACCATTGTTTTTATTTTGGTACAACGTCTAGGTTTTAACCCCTGCTTGTTGGTGCTAGTTCTCTGCATCGATTTCTCTGAGGTATGTATTGATCGTTGAGGCATAATGCTAATAAATCATCATTTCAGATCATAGTCATAGCACAAGCCCCATCGGCTAACTTCCTCCAGGTAATCATTAAGAAGATCACTATATCATACTTCTTCACTCTAAGGAATTCTATTAAGTACTAGCAAATTTTATTTAGATTCCAATGAAGAGTAATCATTATTACATTTTCAAATGTACCTCTAAACACTAGAAACCAATTTCTTTAATCTAATTCATTTATTATCAAATCTTATTTATACTACTTATAAGTAACTAAATCTTCTAATTGATATTTTTTCTATTGACTAATTACATTGAAAAGAAAAGAAGCAACTAGAAAAATATGCAATTAATTTAGCCAATTTTAATTTATTTTATCTTCATGAGTTCAACACCAACACAATAAAAGTCAGAAGAATGAAAAAAAAGAAAAACGAAATAAACAAAAAAATTTATGCGATTATTTTTTCTTTTCTTTTTTATAGTAACAAAACACAAACGAGATAAAAAAACAAAACTTGTGTTAGAACCAAAAAAAATAACACAAAGAAATAAACTGAAAATAATAATAACAAGAAGAACAATAATCAATATTGTCAAATAATACAATGGGGGGGAGTGGTAGGTGAATGTTATAAATTGGTAAACAATTAAGTGAATATGATGTTATGCCAATTATTGATTTGATTTTAGATTTTGTTGCTAGTCTGTTTTCAACTTATGAAGCATTAGAGATAGTTAATTCATGTATATTTTCAAATAAGATCAATCAGGTACTGTTTAAGATAAAAAAGAAGACCATGTAATACAAAAAAAATTCTTATGATTACATAATGTTTTTTTTCTTTCGAAGAAAGAAATCATCACATTTTTTTCAAAAAATTTTCCACTCTCTTTTCGTTCTGTCATTCTTAGAAGAATTGCTTGTGTGTGTGTGTGTATGTGTTGAATTATGTAAGTGACTACAATAGAGCTATATAGAATCTATGATCAGAATGAAATGACAAATAATCAGTTTTATAAGAATGAGGATGATGATGATGATGACGTAATGAGATTGTCAAAGAATAAAAGAAATTGCAATAGTTGATTTCATTTATTTACATATTAACTGAATATTGATTGTCTTCTTAGATTTTCTTCTGTTTAGAGTTTAAAGCATGAAAAAAATTATGAAATTATTTCAATATTGTAATGATTATTTACTGTACTGAACAAATTATTGTTGTCATGGTATTACATGTCAATATTATTGATTTCGATGTGATATATGATGTAATAAATTTGCTAAATGAAGAAATCGTTTTTCAATTTCTGGATGTTTTACAATTTTACTTATTGAATCATAACAAGTTGATCTATGATAAGAAAAATAAAGGGAGAAGGGAAAGAGGATGGGGGAGTAATTCATGAAATTAGATGATTATTATTATAAATATTACGATGTATTTACTAGAAAAATATAGTGTTACATAATTGAAAGTAGTCACTAATTAGCTAATTCATGATGAAGATTCATTCCAGTTGGCACTTACCATTAAGATGTGTACGTGGAATTTCGACAGAAAGAACGATGTATGGTAGATTTAATAATTTGCATCAACCACCTCCAACTATCTAACATAATGTGAACGTGATATTAAGTCACAATGATAACTAGACAAGAATGACGTTGGTTACTAAACAATCATCAATCAGAATAGGAAAGGTTTTGCATGATTATGAAAATGTAACTAATATTGAAAAATGCTGATAACAGGAGGGAACTGAATACTGGTTTCATATGCAACATTCTTTTATTCATGGATTAGTTTAAAGTACGGCATTTTTACATATTCTTGATGAATATGAGTACAAGATTGAAAAAATTTCGAAAAAATCTACGATAAGACTAAGTAAAGATTACTACTTCTTCAAATAAAAAGGCTAAAATTTCAACTGGCAAGTTCTTAGTGAGCTGAAATGCAAATCTGTGAAAGTTTGTGATTCAAGTAATGAAAGAAACAATGACTTAAATCATCAAAATAATTCATCATAAACCAACCTTCATAAAAACTAAGCTTATTTGGCTCGGAGGCTAAGTGATTTAAAAGTAGTTTAGAGGAAATTCTATTCCATTTGAGTTTTTTGCTGATCAGTACTTATCAACAAATCATACGTGGAATTTTGACGTAACTAATGATCTTTGTTGAGTTGTAGACTAATATTACTCAACTCTACAAACTGAGATTGACCATTCATAGAATTAAAATATACAAGTTAATTACTGATTACATAATGCCTATACTATTAATATTTGTTTAGTTCATATAGAAAACTATTTGTGAAATATTCACTGAAACTTACTCATCAATATGTTTATCTGATCTAATTTCTTGATTCTCTTCATTTGAACTTGTACTAGAATTCATTGAGATCAGCATTAATTGATCAGTATATGTGAGATTCTCATTTTTTGATACAGTTTCATGTATCATATCAGTTAGATGAGTGATGACATCATCATCATTATCCTGTTGTTGCTGTTGATGATGATGAGATTTATTTTCTTCACTTTGATTAATTAACACATTTCGGTTGTATTTAACAGTTTCACTTTTATCATCTTCAGGTTGTTGATGATGTTTCATTAAGTTAGTTCGACATTCAGATTGATTCATATTTAATTGTGATTTGAATAGATTTAAAACTTCATCTAATAGATTAGCTAATTGTACAATTGTTCCACTAGTTAGTTTTCTTCTTTGACGATTATTATTTGATTGATTAAATAATGGATTTATCTTTGTTGATTCAGAGTCATTAACTTGATTTGAACAAATTAAATTACGAAATGGTCTAGATTGATGATGATGTTGACGAAGAGGTGAAGAAAGATGCTGCTGTTGCTGCTGCTGCTGCCGATGATGATGATGATGATCACTGGCATTCACTGTTGATAATAAATTAGATGAAAGATTAGACTTCATATGAGTAATTTGATATTTTCTTAAAATTCTTTCACATTTTAATGAATTACGATGGGCGAAATTTGTGAATTCCTTCAATTTTCTTTGAGTTGCTATTGATCTTGAAGATGTCAATGATGATGGATTTGATTGTTTATCGTTGATATTACTATCACAGTTGTTGTTATCCTGTAATGAATGTATTGATTTTCCAATGGAAAATTGATCTAATTGAGCACAAGTTATCTATTAAAGAAACATATCAAACCATATAAAAGGCTATGTTAACTAAGATACAAGACTTGGAATATCATGAAACTATTTATCAGTCAGTCAGTTAGTCATGAACAATGTTAAACATGGCACATATGCACATAGGTCCAAGTTGTCTTACCACATTAGCAAAACGTAACATGATAGTAAAAGTTAACAAAAGAAATACAATAAGAAATAAGGGGAAAAAATGGATAATGGATCTTAAGATGCAGATGATACTTAATGTGTGAATACATTTGTATCATTGTCACTAATTCTCAACTATGTAAGGAGACTGTGAACAACGTAAATACTGGATGTTTCAGGTGACTTTGATCATTTAAAGTTATAAAGATGATTATCACAACACAGTTATTTGCATCAACGGTACTTCTTTGGAGGTACTTGAAAGCAAAACTAATCTGGAAAGATGCTTGTCCAAATGAGCTGAGAGTGTAACTGAAGAGCTTAAGTAACTTAAGCATCATGTCATGTAATAGCTACAACTGGGAGCCTGAGGAACGATGAATAACTGTTTTATTCTTGTACATAATGTTGTGGTTAACAAAGTCGATGAAGAGACAGAAATTTCATAGCAAAATTATTGACTGATGATGGCAATTACAAAAATCTGAAAGATATTGCCCCTATTAGTTTATCGAATTTTAACTGTTACTTAAAAGGTTAGGATCATTCGTCAATAGAATTTGACTGAAAGTAAGCATCACCGTTCAATTATCGATCATAATACATAGCTAAGATTTACATGAGGTCAAGTGAGGCCGCGTTAGCATTTAAAGTCAGAATCTGGAAAGGTTCATTTTGCTCATCCGATTTGAGCTAAGTTGAATAGGATGTCTTAGTAACTAGCTACCTTCAACGACCCAACACTACGTGGTAATATTCTACTTATGCTAATCTCTAAAGTGCAACTTAACTGATAGTATTCAATCAGCTAAAGAGTAAACAATCTACTACACATTATACAATATGTTTATATGACTAACTATATCATCTATGCTGATAGATACTTTAAAAAGCAACAAACATATAATCTTAACAAACAATCTATTGACATTAATCTACAACATTAGTAGTAAGTGAATTGATATTCATCATAGTAATTATCTTTCAAATAAATCATATTGTTAAGTTAACCAAAAGATATTACCTAATATAGTATATTTGGTTACTATGTAATAACTTACCTCAGTACATTTAAACTTCTTTCTATTCAATAAATGTATATTCTGATTCATTTTGTTACCGTAACAACAACTATGATAAATAGAATTCACATAATTAACATTATGAACAATTTGTCGTCTTAATGATAACCATTTGATTAAATAATGATTATCAATGTTACCTGATGTATGATGATGATGATGATGTAATAATTGTTGATAATGTTTACTGTATGTATGAAAGATAATAGATTTCCATGAGTTTAATTTCATTGTACAAAATTTACACTTAAATTTCAATTGTAATCGATATTTGTTAAGAGGAATCGATGATTGTGATGTAATCATAGTTTGAGGTGACTTTTTTAGTTCTAAGAAATTTCTGATATCATAGAATTATCAATTGATAAATTAAGTGGACAATATTCTGAAGATAAAGAATATTGATTAATTTGATGAAAATTATTAGTAGTATCATGATTTTTCACTTCATCATTATTTATATTTAACATTCTTGTAGAAGATGATGATGTTGAAGAGCAAGAAGCAGAAGAGGAAGATGATGATATTGAAACAGGTAGATCAACGTTACCTTCACCAACAGTTAATGATACCGGTGATAGATTAACATTGGATTCAGATGAACTACAAAAACTTGGTTCACATTTAATTGTTAAATCAGAATGACGATGATGTTGACGTCGTCGATTTTTATATTGATGTATAGTACGTCTAGCTTCGTCTAAACTTAATGTTTGTACTTCACCATTTCCATTATGAATTTGTTTGATGTGTTTACCAACATCCCATTTCCAATTACTCCTAAACAAAAAATGTATGTGAAAAGAAACGCGTAAACAGTTAAGAGAAATTTATTATTGTAATCAGGTTAGAGTTGATCAATATTGTCTATCGTCAAACATTAGAAAATCTGCAAAAAGTTAGGCTGTAGAGTATATCGAAAGTAAGCAAAGAGATGATGAAAATCGGAAATCATTGACTATTAACTTGAACCAAGTTAATAGATGCTAACTGCCCGGTATGATTCTTCACGAAGATCAACTATCAGTTATTCTTTCAGTTTTTATACATGTCACTAAAAAACTTTGATCTATTTACAAAACATCTGTTATTCAATACTATATCTTCATAAATAACTGTCAACGTCTTATGAATTCTCTAATAATTGACACCTTGCTGTCATTTGGTCATTCATTGATTAGCAACAGACGACGTTGAACCTATATGCATTAGTCCACGTATTAGCATGGTGAAACGAACGAATCAAGATGAATACTAAAGTAGAGGTGACTTTTTTCTGGGTTGAAGTAACAAAGATCCAACAGAAAATAAGATTCATGAAAAATGAATTCACTTAAAAAAAATGTACTAAATAACTTTGTAACTTAAAATGTAAAGAAAGAAGAAAAGTGAATAGCTTTAAGGTGTTATAATCACTTCTAAACAATGTTACTTAAACTCTCTAACCTTCGTTCATAATACTCACATGAACTTATCAGTCAGACAGTTTATGCTTAACATATTTTGGCTTAGAACAATTTGTAATTTTTTTACTATTCGAATAAATTAGGTACTTAACTCACCTATGACCACAAACAGAACATTTAAATGGTCTATAATAACCTTCACCAGTGTTTCCAGTTAATCCAGTACCAGTCAATGAATTAGAATTTGTTGAAATGTCTGGAATTGTTTCAGACAAATAACGATTACGTGATAATTTCAATCGATTCATATATTCATTATACGTGTTTTTAGCATCTTCTAAATCTAATGTGATTGTTACAATATTTGTACGTTCTGGATGTGCTACCTGTTGAAAAAAGAAATGAGGTATGTGGAGTTAATAATGACAATGCAGTGTTCATTGATTATTACAAGTATGAAGTATCATTTCAAGCTAATCACCTTCAAGTCACTTTGGTGAACGCAATACTTTCAGACCATTGAGATAATATTTGAATAGTTCACACTTCCAACTTCGAACTAGTCGATAAGTTCCACGATGTTCGATAATGAATTCATCATTTATGAGTATGCATAATACAACTAAACAGCTATTCAGATTTAGCTCTAACCGTATGGTACTTAGTGACAAATATCGACTAAAAATTAATCTATCTTCATTGAATCTAACGTATATATCAATAGTGATAGCATAATCAACCTTTTGAAAAATTCTGCAAAGAATTATAACAAAAGTTACAAGTTTCAGCATTCAATACATCTACAAGCGATGAAATCATTTCTCATATAATCCTGTTGTTTAAGAACAGTATTCATAAGTTAATCTATAAGTAGTTGGAGGTAGTCACGAGGAAATCTTCCTTGATTCAGCTTTCGTTCCACTTAGCACTCACAATCATGATGCAACAACAGTCTTACAGGAATTGATATTACTTAGACGATCCCATCCTGAGTTATCCCAGAATTACAGTTTACCAATGTTACCACTGAGCTATTCAGGTCAGTATTCATATTCTTTAGGTCAAGGTATTCTTTACGAAAATTTCAACCACTAAGTATTAATGACTCAGTGCACCCAGTATCCAGTCATCTACACTGGTGATCACATTGTAATGTGATTCATTGCCAGATTCAAATCAGCAAACTAACGACCAGATAAACATGACACTGGCAAGTGTTCAGAGAATAATAAATATACAAGTTTATCTATTTACAAACATACACATGCCCAATTAGCCCATGTTGTATACATCATGCAAACCTACTTTAATGTGTTTATTAATATCCCATTTCCAGTTGGATCGATGACCACAACCTGAACATTGAAATCGTTTCCATTGCTCTTCTTTACAATTAGCAGTATTATTATTTGTATTACTAACAGTTCCAGGACTATTTACATGACGATTGAATAAACTAGTAGTCATTGGCGCAGATTTACGTCCAATATTAGTTCTCGTTACTAAACGATGTGATTCTCTTCTTCTACCTGGTGCGAAAAATCGATTCATTTGTAACTGATGCTGTTGATGAGGTCGATGTGATTGACTTTGTTTATCAACAGTATTAATTGAATCTAGATTTGTAGGTATAGACCATTCGGAAGTGAATTGTGTTTCTACCCAATTCATTGAATTAGTATCATTTATCTTATTCGTTTTAAGAACATCAGTATTTAAATTTATATCCACTGGTGACTGAGTAGTTGTAACAATTGGTGATCCAGTTAACTGGTGATTCCCAATCGGTTTAAACATCGTATTATATTGTGTATTGTTAGGAATAGCTGTTGAAGGGGTATTGTCTGTGTTGCATAACTACTAGGTGAACATAATGACGATATCTTAGTTATACTTGGCGATGTCATATTAATAACTGCATCTGAATATGATACTATTCCGCTACAGGTGTTATTATGCATTGTTTGATCTTTTTGATGTAATTCTTGATACTTTTGATTTTGCTGTTGTTGCCAGGTTTGCAGGAGACCAGACATTAAAACTTGTTGTTGTATATTGAAAAGTAAATTAATGCTGGATTTGTAGTTGTATTATTACCTTTCAATGGATCGGATATTAATGAACCAATTGTATATGGTGATATAACCGATACATTACTATTATTAAAACTATTAGTAGTATTCTTTTGTAAAGAATAAGTTACAATAGGATAATTCACTTTTGATTCCATTGTTGTTGTGGTAGCATTGGTAGTAGTTGTTGATGTCAGACATACTCCTGAATAAATACTGTTGTTTAGTTCATTAGAGGAAAGTGGATAAACTGGATAATGATTATCATCTAATGAACATTTCGACAGTGATCCTGAATGTAATGTATTTGCAAGTAATACTGGGTTCTAATTATAAATGAAAAAAAAAAAAAATGAAGAGTAACAAAAGGAACTAATAATTTATCAATAAGAATGACATAACAACATGCATTTATGAAGTAGGTTCCTATCCGTGCTTAGTTAGGTATACTATTCATAAACTATGCTTATCATAATATACATTCCATAGAAATAAACATGCAATAGATATTTTATATTAGAAAGTTTTTTTACCATTATCAGATTAAGCTACAGCTTTGGAAATACGATGAACTCAAGAAGAACATCAACAAGAGGAAATGAAGCTAACAAGGTGAATAGACAACGACTTAAAGGAATCACAGTAGTGACAGTGATAAGAAGAATGACCTAACAATGAGAAGATCATTCTAGAAGATAGAAAGAAAATATATTCATGATCTACTAATAAAACTGATCACTTCTGATTCATGTAATCTAACTTCACCGTTCACTGTCATACTTACCGCGTCTAAAAACACTATTAGGTAGTATGAATCTATCAGTACAGTTCGAACGTTGGTCGTTGATTGTATAGGCTGTAGTTCAGACACATGAAAGAAAAATCACGTTTGATCGCCAAACTGAATAAGGCAAGGTTGACAGTTACCATCAAATCATCAACTTAGTTACACAACTACAGTTTTGTAATTCTTGCTTTTGTGATGAAAATAGTGTCATTACGAGTGTCTCTTTTAATTTTATAGTCTACGGATATTTATTTAATGTGAATACACAATTTCTCTTGTTTGATTTGGATTGTAATTGGCAATCCATCCAGGACGTATATTTTGTCCTTTTTGAACTCGTCAGCCGGATTTATCTGACGCCCGTGTGATGTTCACACCTAGATTTGAACATCGTCAATTCGTTCCAAACGTGCTCCGCTCAGGATGAACATATGCAACAAATATCTAATTATTCTAATGTATATACATTCTACTCGTTATTTTTCAGTAGTTACTACTGAACACATTAAAATATTAAGACTGAAATAAGTTAGTAGAATAGAATTGGAATATTATAGAAAATGGTAGATGAGTGCATTGCAACCATCGTGTGTACTATTTTTTTATAGTCGCTCCTATGAATTTAAAGTTATCAAAACAATATTAATCATGCAGTAGTTCACTTTTACTGCAATTCAGCAGTATCATCTCAGTCTGTAAAACATAAGTGACACTGGTACAGATCACAAAGGATAATCAATACATCTTTCTGACATTGTACAAGAATAGATCTAGATCAACATTTCACACTGAAATATTGTCAATAATCTAGATCTCAACTTCA